>ML779496.1:393075-465374 GCA_009831015.1 Picea engelmannii | reverse complement strand
CACAGCCTCCCAAGGCTGACTAGTGACTCTTCCAAGAGGCAAAATTCGAATTTGCTGAGGTGGCAGAATGTCTTGATTTTCTGTTCAACATAAATTGTCCATATCCTTTGAAATATCTTCTTTCCTTATAATATGTCAAAACTAACTGTTGTGTTGGACTTGATAATTCACCACATGTCTATTCCAAGAGGTTTCATCTCATTATGCTTCAAAAATTCCTGATCTGGGCGAAATTTTGAAAATTCTGGTTAAAACAGGCTTTCGGTGGTTGACTGGAACAGTTCCTGGGTAATTTAACCACCGAAAGTCAGAATTTTCAGAAAAAACTGGCTTTGGGAAAAATCAATTTTCTCAGCCATGGAATATCCGTTTTGCATGTTCCAATAGTCGATCGACATCTAAAGATCGTAATATTTCTAATGGTACAATTAGATTTGGATTTGGAGCTAGGAAAGCTAGTCAAAATTTCCCTACAAGATTAGGCATATTTCCTTCAAAATGTTGGTGCATTTTTGGTAGTTAACATGGCCAATTAATCGATGGGATTTACATAGTGATTGACATGATGTATTCTTTTGAAAGCTCCTCCTTCAGTTTGAACGTTCCCTTTTTTGTATTTTCTCTTATAGGCGGGATCGATACAAGATAAATGGTGTTATAAACCAGATGGATAACAAAGGGGAAATTGCTTAACTACTGAAGAATGTTGAGCTTGGGATAGCCCTCATGCTCAAGCATGCATAAAATGATTGTTACACCTATGACAAGCCTAGTAATAATACATCAACTTGTTGGTATTCAATTATTGACTGGGATACAATTTCAAAAGAAAACGTACATGCAATAAATGTTGACAAGAAAAATAGTTTCCTTCACTCTAATCATCAATCACACATTAACACAACTATTTAATTTCCATCATTAGAGACAAGAACTATGAAAAAAAATATTGAATCAAATAACTTATCAACATATTCAGGGGTTCTTACTCGTTACAACATCCATTCATGAGATAAAGTCAGAAATAATTCTTCCTTAGATTCAATCACACACGCTTTTGATGAAAAAACAAACATAAACGTGTCTCTGGTCCTAAACAAGACTTCTCAATTAAGGTATCTCTGAAATATTTCTTTACAAATCCAAAAAAGAGGGTCTTTGAAAAAACCATCGACCCTCCTTCTAATAGGTCGATCCTCTTATTTATAACATATAACTAAAAAATAACTATCAAAAGTGCAAGCTAAGTAAGACAAAACATCACCACATGGCACTTTCATCTCTTAGTCTTCTAAGAGTCATCAAATGGTTTAACTTGAGTGGATGAATTTTCTCATACTTCGATCATTTGACGAAGAGTTCCTCACATGTGTTGGTGTATGAGAATATGTGTTCGTCCATCAGGGATGAAAGGATTTCATTTATCTCCACTTCCCATGCCAATTACTTGACCACTTTAGCACTTAATTGTTGTAACACTATCTGAGCCTTGATCGGGTGCTCCATTAACTATTGTACTTGACCCAATGCAATGTTCTCCACCTTTTCTATCTCCGCAGCCCACAATGAGTCTTGTTCGGCATGTAGTTTGACTATGTCATGCAAGTTGACAAAGTCATCGGGTGTGCCGAATTTTTGGAGGCCAATGTCTCTCATCGCCCAATTGATCTTGGTCCAGCTCCTTTCGCACTCAACCCATTTCTCTTGGACTTCCTGATGAGGTTCTTGGGCCATTTTCACCCAATATTCGGCCTACTTCTTTATGCAGTCAATGCTGCTATCCCTTAGTAACCGAATGTCGTGCTCTTCAGCGTCTCAGCCCTCTTGAACAACGATGATGTAATAGATCATTTCCATTGCTTGGTGTTCTTTCTCATACCATATTTCCATATCCTTTCACGTTGCCAAGACCATAAGGGTGTCTTCTTGGAAATCAGTTATCCTTGTGGTGAAAAGGTGTCACTTATTCGTGAATTTACTGTAGGCATGCTGGAATTCGCTTCTCAAGAACATCATGGCATGTGTGGAGTCATGATAATATTTCTCCAAATGGTGTAGATGCTCCAACTTCTTCAAAGAAACAACCATCTTCTCTTCATCCTTCCTCGCTCTATCCAAAGTGGCATCTATGATTTCCATCCCTACGATGATAATCTCAAACATCTTAGCATGCTCTGTGATAATCAATTTTTCCTATGTGGTGATGAGGATGGATTTGTCTGGAGTAATCCTCCTCTTATTGGTGGTTCTCTTCATGATGGATTTCATATTTCTATTGTAGGCGATGGCTTGTATATCAGCAACCTCATCCATGGGTTTGGGGATTTGCTTCTCTCCCCCAGTAAGCATGTTTCCCAGGCTCCCGATGTTGTAAATTTGTTCAAGGTTGGGTTCTTGAAACTCTTCCATATGTCCCGAACATTTGACTTCTGGTTGTTTCTCATTGGGAGGTAAGGTACTGGTCAATTTTGATGAATCAAGGGAAGGCTCGGTACTTAATTGATAATTGACTATTGATATGTCAATTTCCTACTATGGAATTTCTTCTTCTTATTCACCCGAACCTAGCTCATCCTTCGGGCTGTCCACTTGGGTCCCCGGTGCATCGAGAAGCTCAGTTTCTAAGACACTTTTGACCTCTTGGTCACTCTGTGGAAGGCTTTGAACTTGAGCATCGAGAGTTGGGGAAGATGCTTTCTCAGGTTACTTTTCCTTTGTAATTTGTACCAGAGTCACCAAAGAAACCTATGAACTCTACTCATCATCATAGATCATTATTAAGTTGTGTAATGTGTTTGGTGCACTTGATCTCCCTAATGTCCTTGCTATCTCAGGCTAAGTCAAAACGTCCCCTAGTGATCCGGTCTGTGGTGTTGAAACTTCAGGGTTATCTAACCCAGTGATCTCTTCAATTTTCATTGGCTCTGGGTCACTTGGACCTACACGACTTTCGATTGGGTTGTTGGCAGGGACCCTTATGATTTCTATGAGTTCTAGGTCATTCTACAACTGATCGATTACTCTCTATGCTTTTTCCATTAGGAGAAATCCCCTTGCCTATGCCTCAGGTGTCAAAGACAATCCCCTACTCTGCACCTTTGTTGCCTCTGCCGCTTTGTTTTCTTCCCTGGCTTTGAGGGCCTCTTGATCTGACTACTCTATTCTTGTCGCTTGTTCATCCATGCTCATGGCCTTGAACCTGGTAATTTTTGGGTCGGCCATTATTTGCACCACCTTGTCCCAATCTTGGGCGTTCTTTGTGAATATTTCGTCTTCGAACTTATCGTGAGAATATGACTAGCAGGATGACACTTGTGAAGCATGTTGCAGGACCAGGCCCTTCGGATCGTGCTTGCGGAATTGACATTTTGACAATCTGAATTCTAGTTGGTTGAGCCCTTCTTGTTTTTCTTGAGCAGTATCCTTTACCAAATAGAACCCTACATGGAAACCATAGGGTATGAAATCTTGTTTCTTGTCTTTGACCAGGGTGGCATTGTATCCTTGCAAGATGGTTTGATAAAATATTTCTCCTATGAAAAGCCATTATGGGACATGAGCTAGCAGGATATGTGGTGCTTCGGTGGCCCTGAACACCGTGATGTAGGTGGCGCACTCGTCCAAATACCAGTGGCCTACCTTGGATATCATTTTCTTGCTTTTCATCGATAGCCTTAGGCATTCCTTCTTAAAAAGAATAAAATAAATTTGGGCGATGAATTCATCCTAGATGAGGGAGTAATATTTCTTATACATGTTTTCCCATAGCATGCTGAAATAGATGTGGATCGGGAGCTCTGTAACATGCCATCTCAGATTCATATTGGCGAAGACATTCCTAGCACACATGACATCTAGCAGGTATGAAGCCATGTAAAAATTTGGTGCTTCCCCTTCCCTCGACGCATGATCCCGCTGCACATAGGTGCTTAGTTTCTTGGAGATTATTGCTCCCTAGTTGAAGTTGCACCTGACCATTGCAACTGTGTATGCCAAAGGCATCCATGCTTTCAAAAATTTGGAGCAATTATTCTCTCTGTATAACTGACATATGAGAGCCATCAAATAGATGTTTGGCTCTCTCAGGTTGATTGTTTCGTACCATCCATTTCTCCAATTGGTGATTTTTTTGTCTTCCCTCCACCATGAGGCCATCAATCGATTGGTGTCATGGATTTCATATAAATTCACGATGAATTCTGTGTTGATTCACTCCTCCGAGTCCCTAAGCTTGTAGTATTTATGGACCTTTATCCAGAGAAAAACTCTGATGCACCTGCCATTCTCATCGTTAATCAATAATTTATGCCTATCTGTGTGGACGATGAGCCACTTCAGGACCTCTATGCAGGGGAAAATGGGGGTTTTGCTCACCACCTTGTGTAAATATGACCATCGTATGTTGGGGAATGCTTGTTCATCAAGCACCCTTACGTCCGGGTCACTATGTGGGACATACTCCGGGTATTCTTCTCTGTTAATCCTGTTGAAGATATCCCCCCATTGTGGGAGCGCTACCTTGGATCCGTTGCTTGCCTCTGTATTTCCAAAGGCCAGAGGTTGAATGAAAACCTTCTTTGTTGTTGTCTTGATGGAAGGATCTGACCTAGGTACATACTCCAATTGTCTCGCAATCCCTTGAGAAGAGCCTTCGCATGTCTCTGGTTCTTTCAGATTTGGTTCTCTCAGCGAGTGGCTGGCGGTTGGATTTGTTGACGACATTGTTCCTGCAAATTAAGCAGAGTTTTAGAGACTGTGGAAAAACTGGACAAAAACATACAAATTATAGCCAATGAATTGATAGACTTGGATACATACCTCTGAATCTTGTTAAAACCTGGTTTTTTTATTATCATGGGGTCGATACAGCCATCGAGTTGCTTGTTTATCTCCTTCGGATGCTCTAGAATTATCTTGCACGTAGAATGAATTTGTTCACAATGGTTCAAGAGATTTTAAATAGGAAATAACTTTCATATCATCCATTCAATTTGGGTTATGAATGAAAATTCAATAAATATGTCGCAGAATCTTTAGAATTTAAATTCATTGTGGGTTGATGGTGGAGGCGTTGGTGGTGATGTGGTCTATCGATGATTTCAAAAGGTTGTTTTTATTGGCGCACGCGGTAGAAACTAATGCAAGATCGGGTATTAATTATCTCCTTAAATGCCCAAAATCAGATCATATCTAATGCTAAAAACATCACGTCGTGTCGCTCCTTCAGTGGGTGGATCGGGGATCAGGATTGTGCTATGAACATTTTCAATGATATTCACCTATAAAAGATCCGATGCCGATCGATATTACCGTACAGTGATGACGCAGAAAATATGACTTAGAGGTATGACTAGGACCTAGGGAACAAAGAATGACTCAGAATATAACTAGACCATACGACCTTCGTACATGGTAAAGACACATGGCTTTCAAGACCAGTGACTTAATTCGCTTGTATTAATTGGAGTCACAAATTTCCTTAAGTTATTCTTTCTAAAAAAAAACTTAGTTTGTCGATGCCGAAAAACTGTCAAGGATCACCGATCGATGATAAACCTATCAAAGCGCTTTGGGATCGGATCCCTTGAAAAAGTATCGATGTCGAAAATTCATCAAGGATCGGCGATTGGAGATAAATTTATCATGGTTAAAATGTTTGTTGCGGTCCTTATGGGTTTTCCCCAATCTCGATAAAGTGCGTCGGGCATCGGCTATCGGGGATTTCATTTCATCCTTCGTTAATGTCTGTCCCCCTCATATTTTACCGATGTCGAAGGGGGTCGACTATCTCTCGAACCTTTATGTGAAAAAACTTACGTAAACTAGAACTACCTTATGTTGATGCTGATGAAAATTGGTGCTCGAGGACTATGGTTTTTCGAGTGGTTACTCTTTATTCTTTGAATTATTTTCGATGCCGATCTTGTGCACATTGAGTGTAGTGTTTGGCTGTCAATTCTTAATTCAGTTGTTAAGGTATTTTAGTCATGGGGTCTCATAAGTTCAAGAAAACCTGAATAGGTGATGAGAGTAATGAAAATATGCAAAGACAAAACATTTCTCAAAATGAAATCGAATCAGACAGTGCATAAGATCAAGTGGTACCCAAAAAGTAAAAATCTTGATAAGGCTTTTTAGGGTGTGTGGAGTGCTCAACAAATGGAGATTTACTGGGTGAAAGCAGACTCTATGTTCCTACCTTGGGCTTAGCTGATGAAAAAATTGGTTAACAACTTAATTGGTTTTTTATCAGAGCCTCTTTCATTCTTTCATTTGAAATTACATGGTTGGTGCATTCAGGCTTGCCTGTGGGGTTTCAACCTTTATTCCACCTTTGTTTCCTGCAAACTTGATTCACACCCTCTTTGACAAGATTTGAGTGAAGCATTCACTGCCACCAGGCCTTTTAGTTATCATCATTCACTTGCTACAGTGTTGTTCCGCTGCCAGCGAGCATCCATAGCCATGGTGGAGTCAACCCGACATCACAAACCTTGTTCCACTACCAGCGAGCGTCCATTGCCCCGACGGATTTATCTACATACCCTCTCCTACTTTTCACTCATTTTATATAATTGATTTTATTTCGGAAGAATGCCCTGAGCGAGTGGGAGAGGAGGACGTTTGTTATTTGCAAAAAAGAGATGGTTAAGGTGAATTTTTTTGCTATCTCTCTCTTGAGGTGAATTTAGTCATTTCCATATTACCACCTTTCCCTTTAGGTTTTACCAGATCACCGGGAAGACATTTCATAACTTTTCCAAGGTTGTTCATCTGCACAGGTTAGATAGAAAACTCCTTTAAAACAATCGCAAGTCTCCCAACACTTCTTGTGTTGTATGTAAACGATGAGTCATGAACATAGTTTGTCATATCACATGAATTGGGGTCAACCAATGTATTTCTAAAAACAAACTTCAAAAGCACAGAAGTATTATAGAAAGAAACAAAAACAAAAATGCACTATGCAATTAGCCTACCTAAAAACAAAACATCATGAAAAAACACAATTTTTTTTTTTTAATGAAAATATTGTTTTAGGGCTTGTCCATTCACCAGGAGGGTGTTAGGTCCCCCCCTTAGATTTTTCAATCGATATGTGCCTACCCCAATTTTCTCGGCTACCTGAAAAGGTCTGAGCCATAGATTCTCAAACTTCAAATGTTTTCCCTTCAACTCATTTGTTGTGTCCCATTTTAGGACTGAGTCTCCTACTTCAAAATTCTTGTCTTTGGCCTTATGCTTATCAAACCACCTTTTAACTATCTATTGATGAGCTATGAAGTTTCATTTTGATTTCTCCCTTTCTTCTTCCAACATGAGGAGGGTATCAATTCTTTGTTGTATAACTGATGAGGGTTGTCCTATGGAATATTGAGCAAGTTGAAGAGATGGAATATATAGCTCATTCGAGAGAATGGATTCCTATATGTATACCAGAAAGTATGGGTAATTTCCTATAGCTTCCTTGGGTGTTACTCTATCATCCCATATGGAATTATGAAGTGAACTGTGCCAATTCCTCTGGTTGTCTGCAACTATTTTCTTTAATATCCTCGCTATGTTCTTATTGGTTGATTATGCCACTTTGTTCCCCTGTGGATATTAGTTTGTAGAGTATCTAATTATGATTTCTTTGTATAGAGAAAACTTTGTTAATAGGGTGGAATAAAAGTAAGTGGCATTATAAAAAACAAGGACAGAAGGCATACTGAACCTCATAACCAATTGTTGTTCTATGAATTGGATCACCACCTTTTCGTTTACATGATTTAGAGGGATGACCTCTACCCATTTCGTGAAATAGTTTATGGAAGTCAGAATATATCTATGTTGTTTTGAAGAACTTGGTGTAATTTAATCTATGATATCTAACCCCCATTGCTTGAATGGCCTAGATATGGCCACAGGTTGGAGTGGGAAAAATTCTCTCTTTTCCCTCCTCGCACTTATTTGACAAGTTTTACAGTTTCTAGTGTATGTGTGAGCATCCCTGAACAGAGTAGGCCAATAATAGTTGGCTCTCAGTATTTTGTGAGCAGTGGTGTTTCCTGCGAAATGTGCACCTGCAGGACCATCATGGAGATCCTTCATAACCTTGTCTGCATCTTCAAATTCCAGACATATTAAAAATACCCCATCATAATTAACATGGAAGAGAATCGAACTTATGAGGCGATATTGTGTTGATTTTAACCATAGGGCTCTCCTTTCCCTAGGATTTAGGTTTTCTGGGAAAGTCCCATGATGCAAGAGATAATTCAGTTTCTCATACCAAGACTCTTTTCCAGGGGAGATGTATGAAGCTTCACCACACCATAATTCCAATTCATTCTCCTATCTAGGGTCTTCATTTAATGGTCCTGGGCTTCAGTTGCCAGTTTGCATAATCCTTGTCCCTTAACTAGTTAAGCAGGTTTTATATCTAGATCAAATTCTTGAACTATTGCCATCCAGTTTCATCTTATTTCCCCCATCTGTTGTTGAGTGAATAGGGATCAGATGACAAGGTGAGGGACGTTGACTTTGGTATGGTTCTTTAGGATGTAAGATCTAAAGTGTTCCACTTCCTTGTATACTGCATAAGCCTGCTTGTCTATAGTAGGGTAATTTAGTTCGACCCCTTGGAGATTAGTGCTCATAAATGAGACTGGGGCCTCATTGTTGTCATCATACTTCTGAGTCAATACTATAGCTAATGATTGGTCAGAGGAAAAAGTGTAGAGGAATAAATATTTGATGAATTCGAGACTTCACAACACTGGGGTTTGAGATATTGCATCCTTAATATTGTTGAAAGCACTTTTTCATTCATTATCTCACTTAAATTTAGCATATTTGCATATCATCTTTTGTAAGAGTTTGATAGTTTCAGCGAAATTGTGGGTGAATTTCCTCACAAAATTGATTTTCCCAAAGAAAGATTGCATAGATTTTTTTTGTGGGGTAATGGAAGTTGATATATAACCCTAATTCACTCTGGGTCTACGTCAATTATAGCTTGAGATATAATATGACCTAGAATTTTACCTTCCTCGACACCGAAGATAGTTTTCTTAGGGTTTAAGGATATATTGTATTTCTTACACCTTTCGAAAATCTGGGTTAAGTGTTGGATGTGATATTCTCTATTCTTTGAATACACAGTCACGTTGTCCAAATAAACTACTACACATTTGTTGATTAGTCCCTGAAACGCTATGTCCATGGCCCTTTGGAAGGTTTCCCCTTTGTTGAATAACCCAAAGGGCATGCGTTTATAAGCGAAGGTTCCCCACTTGGTTTGAAAGGTAGTTTTCAAATGGTATTCCTCTTAAACTAGAACTTGGTTGTAACCCAAAAAATCGTCCAACAGGGAGAAAATATCAGAGCCATACATCGTCTGCAAGAGTTTATCCCTTGGTGGGACTGGGTAGTTTTCCTTTTCTGAAGCTCTATTGAGGTTTCTGAAATCTACACATAGGCGGATCTCCCCAGACTTTTTCCTCACATGAACCAAATTTTCTACTCATGTTGAGTGTGTAATCTAGAATATAATATTATCATATAGTAATTTATTTAACTCCTAACACATGAGAGGCTCCAGGGATGGGTGGTACTTCCAGAGCTTCTGTTGGAAGGGTTTCACTCCGAGCTTTAACGAGATTGTGTGTTGAATGATACAAGCATCATAAGTTTTCAGATCTCGGTAGGACCATGAAAATACATATTGATATTGTCTAAACATTTTGAAATAGGCCTTCCTTTCCTCTTTAGATACTCTCTTGCCAAGATTTATATTCTTGGGGTTTTCCGAGGTTCCTAGATTTATAGTTTCGTACATGGGATAGGAACTCCCCGTATTTGTGTTCATTGACCCTTTGAATCTTTCCATTAAGTCAAAAAGGTTTTCTAAAGTGGATACCCCTTTTGGTATCGTGTGAGACCTTGGTTTGTCAGTGGTTGATCTGTGTGAGGATCGGTTTCTACTAATTGCTCTTGAAATACTTCATCGTCAATAGCCAAGTTTTTAAAATTATCCTGATTGGTCAAAAAGATTATCATCTGTTCATCTCCTTCAAATACCTTCCAATTAGAAATATTGTTGGGCACCGATGGTTTTTAGAGTATCTCCACAGTGAACCGGGAGGCTTCGTAGTCTTCTAGAGGTGATATCCTTGAGGAAGGGGTGGCCAGAGAATCAACAAGAGTGTTCTTTGTTCTAGGGATCAATGTAATGTTGAAGGCTTCAAAATGTTCTATTAGTCTGTGCACTTTCTGTTGGTAATTCCTCAGGTGGGGAGAGTTGCAATGTATAGTGTTCCTTACTTGTCTAACGATTATTTCAGAATATCCAAAAAACTTCAATTATTTAACATTTAAGTCTATGGATTTCTTTAGCCATTGTACTAGAGCTTCATACTCAACGGTGTTGGTTGTGCATTCAAATTCTAGTCTACAGGACAGGAAATTTTGTTTACCTTTTGGATCAATGAGGATGCACCCCGCTCCCAACCCTTATTGTGACTTAGACCCATCAAATTACAAGGTCCAGAGTCGTGGGCAAAAACCATCAGTTTCTTTTTTCCTACTGGTTTCCTCCTTTCTTCCTATCTTCTCAATGGTTTTCAACAAAGGTTCTTGATAGAAGAGGATTTCTTCTACCGTTGTCGGAAAATTTTCTTGAAAATTCATTTCAGAGTTTTGAGTAAGAGGGACATCACATGAGAGGAAGGATAAATTCTTGAAATCGTACTTGCAGGAATAATTTCCTAATACAGCAAAATCTGACGAGGAGAGTTCGTTGAGGGTTTCTAGGTCGATGAAAGTATGTTTAAGATATATTTCCCTATCTATCCTGATCATATTCGTGTGTCCATTTAATGGAAACCAAAGGTGATCCCGGTCTGTACTAAAGTATCAATTTAACTTCTCGGACCAATCTCGGCTAATTAACAATACATAAGATTATGGGATATCTACTACGATGATGTCAATCACCTGAACAAATTTAGGGTGTGTCGCCATTCTGATCATTTCATATTTGAGCTCTCCCATAACCTTCACCTGGGTTTTGTCTACTTGTATCACATTTTTATCACTTTTGAGAGGGACATCATTTAATTTCTTGCATATAGACAATGGAATAACATTAGAGGATTCTCCTGAGTCAACCAAACAGTTGTGGAGGTTTTTGTTGAAGACTTCAAATGTAAACAGGAATGGTGGGGAAAGATTATTTCCTTTCTTATCCTCAGAGCAAGCATTTAAAGTTAGTTTATTTCTTAGATCCGTGGAAGATAGATTTTCTCCCAGATCAGTGCTTCTTATAGGGTTTTATACTGACTTCAAGGCTTGTAATAGAAACTCCTTATATTGAGGGATTCTACACATGTCCATGACCGATATATTTGCCTTCAACTTTTTCAAATCTTGTACTATGTTGTAGTCTAGCTTGGGTGATTATCGTGTATGGATGTTTATAGAATTTGTTCAGGAGACAAAAGGTGCTTTAGGGTTATTGAACATCGACTTTCCTCTCGAATTTTGGGTCATAGTAAGGTCATTTGAGATAGGTTGAACCCTACTTCATGTTTTCACAGCCAAGACCTCTGCGGGTGGTTCTTGAAACTCAAATAGATCATCGGAAGGCATTGGTAGGTCAGGGTCCCATATCAGCATGGTTGCTTCTTTTGGTAGATCAACTTCTTCCTGATCAACAATATTCATAGTTGAACCGCTTGATTCTTCGGTTAGGGAAACCTCATCTAGAAACTAGTTGGCCATCAAATTCATGGCATGCACCCATTGTGGGAAGTATCTTTCAGAATGTTTCTCTTGGTGATAGGTACAAAATGAGTCAAATGCTACATTTCCCAGGTTGATATTTAAGTTGGCTAGGGGAGGTTCAATTGCTTTGAACAATGGATTTATTTAAAAAAAGGGTTTATAGGGCCTCTGGCCTTGGTTTCCCTCCCCTTCACTTCTTTGCATGTCTATTATTTCATTTGACAACTTCTTAGCCATGTGTTGTAGGTCTTCTATGCCTCCACTTCCTTTTTCGAGACCTTGTTCTGTTTGTTTCCCTGGAGGTCAGGTCAACAGGATTCCTCTCCTAGGAGGAGGTTGAACTTCCTTCTTAACTAATGAGAACCAACCTTCTTTACATCCCTTTATTTGGAACTCTACTATTTTGGCTTCTTCAAAATTCTCAGATAAGGTTGTTTTTCCAGCTCTCTTCACAAACATGGAAATAGAAGCTAGGAGAGAATTAACATATACTTTGATTTGCAACTCATGAGTGGATTTAGATCCGGGTTGAAATTTGTTTAGGATAGTGGTGAACAATTGATTAAAGTCTTTAACCTTCTCCTTTGAACTCATCGTGGCGGCGAACAACTCAGCCATCAAAGCTCCTGTAGTGGTTTCTTCTACAAATTTATCTAGAAAATACTTTTGAAACTTCATCCAACTAGTTATGGCCCCTACACGTAAGTTAAAATACCACGTGGAGTCTGAATTCTCAAAAGTATAGGGTAAAATCCTGCATACTACGTCCTCATGTTGGAAATTCATCAGTCTGATAGCAAGTATGAATTTTTTGATATGGTCTTTAGGAAATCCTGAGGTTTCGGGGTCAAATTTAGGGAGTAACTTTTCTGGATGTCGGGGAAGGTTATGTACTCATCCGAGGATGGACAGAGCCTCTCTGGCCAACCAAGGTTGATTATTCTGAGGTGTATTTCCCCTTTCTTCATTATGATCATTGTTATCTCCAATGTCGTTCGACTCTGAAATTGAGTGTTCTAAGTTAAACTTTTCCTCATCGAAAAAATCGTCGGGCTCAGAGAAGTTATCGGCTAGTATTTTGGGGATTAGATTAAGAGGATGTTTGATTTCAATGAGGGAGAAATATATTAGTTCTTCTACTATCTAATTGAAAACCTGGTCGAGTGTGTCGACCACTGGTTTTCTTACTTGTTTTCTACGAGGAAGTAATGGAGCTAAGGGAAGTGCTCCGATTTGTTGGGCATAATCTCTTGTGATTCTTCTAAATTGGTTCCACTCCTCATGGGGAAGAGTGGAAGGTATTTCAGGGAATAAGTGTTCTTCCTCTTCCTAGGGTGAGTTAATCATTTTAGGAGTACTCAGTGTGTGTGGGTTGTCTTGAGAATGACTAGCCATGCATGTGGGTTTTTTTGAATCTACAAACTGTGTGAAATATTATATCAAAAATATTGTCAGCCATTCATTCTTCAGGCCCTCCTTCTAGCACCAATTTTGTTGAGGGGTCCTAAATCCCTTTAACTAAACAACAGGAACCAAACCCGCCACTGAGACCCAATTAGACTCTACAGCTTTTAATGGTGGAATGGTTCTCTAGATCTTGCAATCCGACCAATTAATCAATGGGCTTTATGTAGTGATTGACACGATATCTTCTTGTGAAAGCTCCTCCTTTAGTTTGAACATTCACTTTTTTGAATTTTCTCTTATAGGCGGGACCAATACAAGATAAATGTTGGTATAAACCAGTTGGGTAACAAAAGGGAAATTTATTAACTACTGAAGAATGTTGATCTTGGGATAGCCCTCGTGCTCAAGCATGCAGACAATAATTCGTACACCTATGACAAGCCTAGTAATAATAAATCAACTTGATAGTATTTCAATTATTGACTGTGATATAATTTCGAAACAAAACATACATGCAATAAACAATGGCAAGAAAAATAGTTTCCTTTGCTCTAATCATTAATCACACATTAACACAACGATTTACTTTCCATCATTAGAGACAAGAACTATGAAAAAAAACATATTGAATAAGACAATTTATCAATAGATTCAGGGGCTCTTACTCGTTACAGCACCCATTCATGAGATAAAGTCAAAATTAATTCTTCCTTAGATCCAATCACACACGATTTTGATGAAAAAATAAAATAAACTTATCTCTGGTCCTAAACAGGAATTCTCAATTAAGGTAGCTCTGAAATAGTTCTTTACAAATCCAAAAAAGACGGTCTTTGAAAAAACCATCGACCCTCCTTCTAACAGGTGGATCCTCTTACTTATAACATATTATTAACTAAAAAATAACTATCAAAAGTGAAATCTAAGTAAAACAAAACATCACCACATGGCACTTTCATCTCTCGGTCTTCTAAGAGTCATCAAATGGTTTCACTTGAGTGGATGAATTTTCTCATACTTTGACCATTTGACGAAGAGTTCCTCGCATGTGTTGGCACACAGGGATTTGTGTTGGTCCATAAGGGCCGAAAGGATCTCCTTTATCTCCACTGCCCATGCTTAATACTTGACTACTTTAGCACTTAACTATTGTAACACTATCTGAGCCTTGATTGGGTTCTCCATGAACTATTGTACTTGACCTAGTGCCATGTTCACCACCTTTGCTATCTTCGTAGCCCACGATGAGTCTTGTTCGGCATGTAGTTTGACTATGTCATGCAAGTCGACAAAGTCATCAGGTGTGTTGAATTTTGGGAGGTCGATGTCTCTCATCGCCCGATTGATCTTGGTCCATATCATTTTGCACTCGAACCATTTCTATTGAATTTCATGATGAGGTTCTTGGGCCGTTTTCACCCAGTATTCGGCCAAATTCTTTATGCGGTGAATACTGTTATCCCTTAATACCTTAATGTCATGCTCTTTGATGTCTCGGCCCTATTGAACCACGCTGATTTAATCGATTCCTTCCATCACTTGGTGTTATTTCTCATACCATCTTTCCATATCCTTGCATGTCACCAACGCCATAAGGGTGTCTTCCTGGAAATTGATTATCCCTGCAGTGAAAAGGTGTCACTCATTCATGAAATTCCTGTAGGCATCTTGAAATTCGCTTCTCAAGAACATCATGGCCTGTGTGGAGTCCTGATAATATTTCTCCAAATGGCGTATATGCTCCAACTCATTCAGTGCAGAGTCCAACTCCTCTTCATTATTCCTTTGTTGGCACAGGGGCAGACCCAAGGTTCAATGCTTCGATAGTGCACCAAAAGAACCCTAACTATCGGCCCTTTCGGAAACACCTGCAAAGTAGATGAAGTCTCACCTAAGGTAGTGGCAGGGGGGTTGCAGGAATCAAGTGTCTACAACCTATATGGGACATAGATTTGTGATTACAATACCTTAATAGAGAACTTAGAAGTTAACATTCATCAGCATTTATCCCTTATTCACATCGCAGATTCAAACCCTAATTACATAGCAGCGCAATGTTCCATAAGATCTAATACATCTAGCACTTAACACATAGAAATATATTAGATATAACATTCATTGACATTACTAAGCACTGAGCTATAATATCAGATGCATCTAGCATATATCATTGCACTAAGAATACATCACATCAACAACTATAATGCACAAAGAAACCACAACACAGGATATACGTGGTTCACCCCAATGTGGGGCTACATCCACCAACTCTTCTCTTCTTTATTATATTCTCTCAATCTTCTACAACCACAGAGCCATAAGAACCTACTCTGCATAGGATAGGATATTTGCGGGCACCTCCCCAGATCCTCCTTCCCCAAGCTAGGTTTTAGCACAAAGCCTTCTTACAATCTGCACACAAGCTTCTTACAATCACTTGCACTTAGCTTTGCAAGTTATTAACACTTAGTAAGCACAAATCCCTTTGCAGACACATAGATCAAACTCTAGCACTTAGCATATTCACCTCATTACCCTTAGCACCTACTTACATCACCTAGATTTATATTTATACATTACAAATGGGGCATAAACATGGGTAAACCCATGGGCCGACATCCCATACCCATTACATAAACGCTAAACCCAAAAATTTCCTAAGAAGGGGTCGAGATCCCATGATCTCTGCTTCGCCTTTCACTCCTCCTTCGACCAGCCTATCAAAGTCCCAAAATTGGTCAAACGTGACCCAAGTTCTTCAAAACTTGGTCAAGGGCCAACAGGCCCCCAACACTCACCTGTGACTCGTCCCGAGTCACTCTGATATGGGTAACTCTACCTCAAATTCCTTGAGCTTGGCTCGACCTACTTTGACCTATTTCTTCACCAGAGCCTCTTGCTCGACGAACTCTTGAATGACCTTCTTAGTGATAGGTTCTTCCAATTGTTGTTCAATTGAGGTGACTACTTTTTCTAGTTGTGCACCTTGTCCTTCAATCTACTCAAAAAGTATGCAAGATGCATCCTGCACTGGCTGGAGTCGTTGAGTTACTTCCATGGCCTTACTCTGAATGACATGGGCCTACTACTGAACCATGCATTGTTCCTGGTCTCTTTTCATCCTCTCAACCGATGATAGTATCTTCAACTACGATTGCACTATTGCTTCTTGTTGTTTTTCCTCCTGGAGTTGTGACTCCAATGTCCTGAGCTCAGGGTCCTCTGCAATGTGCTCATAGGTTTGCGCACTTCAACTACTGAGTTGTTTGCATTCCAAGGCTAATTCCTTGATTCTCTCAACTGTGCTCCTCGTAGTTACTTCTCTTAGTTCTCACACTTCCTGCAGAGTGCTTGGCACTACTTGTAATTCCACTTCGGCTATCCTTTGTTGGAGCTGCTAAATGGCTTCGACAAGATTCCCTACCTGTCTTTCTACTAGGTCTTATTCCAGCTTTTCTAAGCCTATCACAGAGTGAAGTGCTCTAATGAATGCTTCTTTAACTCCAATATGATCTGTGAGAAGTTGTTCCTTCTCCTTCTAGATCTGTGCTCTATCCTCTACAAAATTGGATTGTATGTCGTGTCTTTCCTATTGTGCAGCCTGACGTTATTCTCTGGCTTCCTCTTTTTCTTGCTTTAATTCCTCTGTGGCCTGCTCTTTTTCTTCATGAACACGATGAAGGCGAGCTTCGGTCGCATCTTCTATTTGGTGGATTTGGGAAGGTTCATATCCCAACTCTATTCCTTCTGATGACCGGGGCGCAATAGACACTACGCGTCTAGAGTGGAGGGCTTGTTGTACCCCTTTCATCTCTGCTTCAATTCTTTCATACATGGTCTCTTGTTTGGCTTCATTTCACTGTAAGATATCTATTGAGGTATCTAAGACAACGATGATAATGAAATCTATGTCATCCATCATGAGCACAGTCTGCATTTGTGGTTTAGTATCTTTGGAATTCTTTCGTAATGTAGGTTTGAGGGGGGGGGAGGAACCTTTATTTTATTGGAGGTCTCAGCTTCGTCAATAGGGTCCCTAGGTTACTTCACCTTGTTTCTTCTCATATTCTTCTCCTTTTTCTTATTCGTTGTCTTCTTCTTTGTCTACTTCATCATCACCTCCCCCTCTAAGTGAGTCTAAAGAAGTCTCTTATGATGTTCCCTTCTGATTTTGTACCTCTATCTTTTTCTTCCTTCTTCTACTGTTGTGTGCATCATACTCTTTGCGAGTGACCAGAGGACTTCTGATTAGGTCGGGGTCGGACAATTCTGCCTGGTTGACTGGTACAAGGAGCTTTGTGGGCCAGTCCTTAGTTATTTCTTCCATGTCCTCCTTAGTGAGCTTGTAGTAAGATTGGAGTTCTTCTTTATGTTTGTCTCCTCATGCAGTGATACAAATAAAATGTCTATTTGCGTGAAACTTCACAAATGGTCTGAACCTATGCAGGGTATTCAGTGTCATGTGAGGGGAAGACTCAATAACCCTCTTCAACTACAAGTAATAGGTGTGGAACACCGCATTTGACTGCCATTGTTTAGCCATGTCACTCGAGTACCAGAGTGTGGTGAACTTCACATCTAAGGGTTCTGATGGCTCAATCTCAAGGAAGGTCGCACCTTCCGGCATCTCCCAAGAAATGAAGGTGATGAGGATTAGCAACCAACTAAAGTGGAACTCGTAGACATGATCCTAAGCTTTATGGAATTCTTTCTCTAACTGGTTGACGAGGAAGCTCACCCAGTTCATTTGTAGCCCTTCCATGCATTTCCCTGCGAGGTCGACAACAAACCCCATGACCTGCGTGGGTCTGTTCTGCCTTACTAGCTTACCAACAATCAACTAGCAGGCTAGGCACACTGCACCATTCTGGATGGAGGCTACCTTGTAGCCCCGCTTCCCCTTTTCTACATTGTCATAGGTGTCTTTGACTCTCTATGCTAGGGCGCGATCTTCCACCTTCCCTGGATAAAATTCTTGTAGTTCTGGTCCTTACATCCTTAATCTGGTGATCTGATGGATCAGCGTCATATCGACTGTGATACGCCTTTCTAACCACAGATAACCACCATGGAAGCAGGACAACAAGATCTTAATGCACACGTTAACCTCCTGAAGTCTTCCAAAGTGTGGTATATTCATCACGTTCAAGATAGTGGACCTCACGATGTCCATGGTCCACGGCTGGGGTATGATCTTCGACTTCTTCCACTTTGTATTGGTCAAATACTTTTATGGTGTGAGCATGCCATAGATATTTCGGTCTCCTAAGTTATAGTCACTGATCTTCAACGTCAGAATCCTCTCCAACTGCAGTCTGACTGCGCGTATCCCCTTCGGGAGGTATGCAGTGATGAATAGTCGAAGTCCCTTGGGATGTTGTCACGACTCACCGCGCCAGCCAGAGGTGGGATGTAGTCGGGCAGGATAGTTGGGATGATCTTTGCATTCGCTAATTCATCATGATTCTTTGCTTTTTTCTCTGTTGCAGCTCAGGATGGTCCATATCCATGAGTAGTTGACAAGGATTCTTTCACTCCTCTCGTTGACGAGGCTTGGATACCTGTGGACATCACCTTCTTGGCCATGAGGCATATTAAGATCTCTTTGAAATATTTTTCTACTACGCTAATTTTGTCCAACATGCACACTCAAGATATTATATCTTAGGTCGGTGAACAACACTCAATGTAACAGAATGGATGGTGAGGTCTTAATAATCATTGAGGGAAAGCAACTAGTTCTCTGTGGGATCGGATAATCACAATTGGAAAAAGTGTTCTCGGTTCAACGCTTGACGGGATAAATAGACAATGTCGTAACGGACCCTACCAATGGGCAGGAAAACCTTAATCAATGTTATTCTATCTGTTATGGTGCGGTCCCAACCGTCCAGTGGAACACTTTCTGGCAATAATTGTGTTTCTATCCATTCTGGAGCATCGTTCTAATGGTCGGGATGGCTCCAATGGTCATATTTCTTCACCATGGTGAAGTTCCAGTCTTTTTTGTTTTGTTATCCCGACGAAGTTCCAATTCTACAAACCTTCTTTCCATGAATTCCTCTCTAGTACTTCTTTCAATTTCTCTAGATTTGCTTTCTTCTTGCTCAGCTTTATGGCTTTCTTTCTTGTAATCTAAGTCACTGGTTTCCTCTTTCCATTATTTTTCTTATCTCCTCTTGTCATAGTAACTTCGCACTGTGGGGGGTCTTTTATAGGGTTCGAGGGTAATACTTCTTCTCTTTCAGGGCTAGGTGCTCTACTCTCTTGTACAGAAAGGTGTTTGAAGTCTTCCTGTGTTCTTTCAACTTTGACGTCCAAATCTCTGGTCCTTAGGAGCTTCAACTAGTCCTCTTGTTCTTCCAGTAAGTGAGCTATTATCCTAGCCATGAAATATCTTAGTTATTTCTTTTTCTGTTCTATATCCTCCTCTTCTTGTTTCCTTCATATCTGATCTTTCTCAATCCATGTTTTTCCTATCAAAATAGAAAATGGGGTGTTGTTCTCAGCAAACTTAACGAACTAAAATTATTCTTCTGTCGAAGTGCCATGAGCACTCATGGGTATCTGGGTAAGTCTTCCACATAGGGTTATTAGCTTTCTTCTAAATAATCCTATTCCTCGCAATGAAGGAACCATAGCAGGTTTTCCCAAAATTTCCCAAGTTCTTTCTGTCATGATATTCACTTATGTTTCCTCATCCAAGACATGGTCTATGTCAAATTCTCCTATTCTTGTTTCTATGCGCTCCTTCTCTTTTAAGATATCTGATAAGTTGATATCTCTATGATCATTTAGGGTTTCTTTCATCTGTAATAATATGGTCTCTGATTATTTCTGGGGTTCTATCATATCATTAGTTTCTTGGCCTGTCTCATGGTTTTCTTGTCTCATATTCATGTTTTCAACTTTAGCAATCATTCTAGGGAAATCCAAAGCTTCATGTCCAGTAGCCTTATAACAAAGGAAAATAGGACCTCTACCAGGGCACTCCTTAGCAAGATTTCCCGGTCTTTTGCAACTATAGAAAAGAGTTAATGCTCTCTTTATTTTAAATGACCCCAAACCTTTGATGTACTGCGCAATGGGATCATAGTAACTAACCTGCAAGAAATTATTTCTAGGATCTTGCATCCATTTGTTAGTCCAAACATTATTTCTATGCATAGGAATAACATATCTTTCAATATCCTTATCAGATACATTCATATCAAATATTCTTTCTTCTAGCTGTACCCTAGTTTTCAGACTAGGACCAAATCTATTAAACATACCTAGATCCATTCTTTCGAAATAAAAAATTTCACTTATCTTACCTTTATCAGAGCACAAAGCTTCAAGATATTACCTCTTTTCTTCAGGTTAGACTTCTCTTCTTAGCATAGAGCTTCGCAAGTCAAGTAGAATATTGCAAACTAGGGTAGAAAATCTACGCATAGAGCTTTCTCTTTTCTTCAACTCCCATCAATCATAGTTTCAGATCCTGACAACGGAACCATTAGTTGGCACAGGGGCAAACCCAGGGTTCAACACTTCAGCAGTGCACCAACAAAACCCTAACTACCAACCCTTTCGGCAACACCTGCGAAGTAGATGAAGTCTCACCTAAGGTAGTGGCAGGGGGGGTTTCATGAATCAAGTGTTTGAAACCTAGCTGGGACACAAATCTGTGATTACAATACCTTAATGGAGCACTTAGTAGTTAACATTCATCAGTATTTATCCCTTATTCACATCGCAAATTCAAACCCTAATTACATAGCACCGCAGTATTCCATAAGATCTAATACATCCAACACTTAGAACATATAAATAGATCATATCTAGCATTCATTCACATTACTAAGCACTAAGCTATAGTATCAGATGCATCTAACATATATCATTGCACTAAGCATACATCACATCAACAACTATAATGCACAAAGCAACCACAACACAAGATATACGTGGTTCATCCCAATGTGGGGCTATGTCCACCAACTCTTCTCTTCTTTATTATCTTCTCTCAATCTTCTACAAGCACAGAGCCACAAGAACCTACTCTGCATAAGACAGGAGATCTACACGCACCTCACTAGATCCTCCTTTCTCGAGCTACATTTTAGCACAAAGCCTTCTTACAATATGAACACAAGCTTATTACAATCACTTGCACTTAGCTATGCAAGTTCTTAACACACAGTAAGCACAAAGCCCTTTGTAGTCACATAGATCAAACTCTAGCACTTAGCATCTTCACCTCATTAAACTTAGCACCACCTACTTACATCACCTAGATTTATATTTATACATTACAAATGGGGCCTAAACATGGGTAAACCCATGGGACGACATCCCATACCCATTACATGAACCCTAAACCCAAAAATGCCCTAAGAAGGGGCCAAGATCCTGCGATCTCTGCTTCTCCTTACACTCCGCCTTCGACCAGCCTGTCGAAGTCCCAAAATTGGTCAAACGTGACCCAAGTTATTCAAAACTTGTTCAAGGGCCAACATCCTCGCTCTATCCAAGGTGGCATATATGATTTCCATCCCTGCGCTGATAAGGTCGGACATCTTGTCATGCTCCATGCTAATCAACTTTTCTTCTATGGTGATGAGGATGGAGATGTCCAGAGTAACCTCCTCTTCTTGGTGGTACTGTTCATGATGGATTTCCTCTTTCTATTGTAGGCGATGGCTTGTATATCGATGACCTCATCCACGGGTTCAGGGATTTGTTGGTCTCCTGAGGTAAGCGTGTTTCCCAGGCTCCTGACGGTGTAAATCTATTTAAGGCTGGGTTTTTGAACCTCTTTCGTATGTCTCAAATGTTCAGCTTCTGGTTTTTTCTCATCGGGAGGTAAGGTACTGGAAAATTTTAATGAATCAAGGGTAGGATCAGGACTTACTTGATAATCGGTTGTTGATATGTCTATCTCCTGTTATGGAATTTCTTCTTCTTGCTCACTCGACCCTAGCTCATCCTTCGGGCTGTCCACTTTGATCCCCGGTGCATCGAGTAGCTCAGTGTCTAAGACATTGTTGACCTCCTGGTCACTCTGTGGAAGGCTTTCAATTTGAGCATTGGGAGCTGGGTAATATTCTTTCTCGGGTTCCTTTTCCTCTGTAATTTGTACCAGAGTCACCAGGGAAACCTTGAAACTCTACTCATCATCATAGATCGTTACTAAATCATATAAAGGGCTTGGTGCACTTTCTCTCCCTAATTTCCTTGCTATCTCGGGCTGAGCTTAAATGTCCCCTAGTGATCTAGCCTGTGGCACTGAAGCTTCAGGGTTATCTAACGTGATGATCTCTTCAATTTGTATTGGATCTGGGTCACCTGGACCTACCTAGATTTCGATTGGGTTGTCGGAAGGGACCCTTGTCATTTCTACAAGCTCTGGTTCATTCTCCAGCTAATCAATTACTCTATACACCTATTCCATTAAGATCAATCCCCTTTCCTTTGTCCCTGGTGTCAAATACAATCCCCTACTATGCACCTTTGTTGCCTCTGATGTTCTGATTTATTCCCTAGATCTGAGGGCCTATTTATCCAACTTCTCTATTGTTGTCTCTTGTTCATCCATACTCATGGCCTTGAACCTGGTCATTTTTGGGTCATCCATTCTTTGCACCACCTCGTACCAGTCCTGGGTGTTCTCTATGAAGACTTCATCTTCAAACTTATCATGAGCATATGACCAAAAGGATGACACCTATGAAGCATGTTGCAGGACTAGGCCCTTTGGATTGTGCTTACGGAATCGGCCTGTCGAGTTTCTGAATTCGAGTTGGCTCAACCCTAATTGTTTGGCTTGAGCGGTATCCTTTACCAAATAGAACCCTACATGGAAACCATAGGGTGTGAAATCCTATTTCTTTTCTTTGACTAGGGTGGTGTTTTAGCCTTGCAAAATGGTATGATAACATATTTATCCTACGACGATTCGGTATGGGACATGAGATGGTAGGAGATGTGGTGCTTCACTGGCCCCAAACCCCCTGATGTAGGTGGCACAATCGTCCAAATACCAATGACCTACCTTGGATATCATTTTATTTATTTTTGTTGATAGCCTTGGGCATTCCTTCTTAATAAGAATAAAATAAATTTGGGTGATGAATTCATCGCATATGATGGAGTAATATTTCTTATACCTATTTTCCCAAAGCATGCTAAAGTAGACATGGACTGGGAGCTCTGCAACATGCCATCTCAGACTCATGTTGGCGAAGACGTTCCTAGCGCACATGACATTGAGTAGGTATGAAGTCATGTAAAACGTTGGTTCTTACCCTTCCTTTGGCATCTTCCTATTGGACATAGGTGCTTAGTTGCTTGGATATTATTTCTCCCCATTTGAAGTTTCACTTGGTGATTGCAACTGTGTATGCCAAAGGAATCCATGCTTCCAAAAACTTGGAGCAATATTTATCTCCATATAACTGGTAGATGAGAGCCATCAAATAGATGTATGGCTCTCTCAGGTTGATTGTTTTGTACCATCCATTTCTCTGATTGGTCAATTTATTATCTTCCCTCCACCATGAGGTCATCAATCATCTAGTTCCATGGAGTTCATAGAACTTCACCATGAAGTCTATGTTGAGTCGCTCCTCCAGGTCCCTGAGCTTGTAGTATTTATGGACCTCTGTCGAGAGAAACAATCTGACACACCCTCCATTATCATCATTAATCAAGCATTTATACCCATTTGTGTGGTCGATGAGCCACTTTAGGACCTCTATGCAGGGTAAAATAGGGGTTCTTCTCACCACCATGTGTATATATGATCGTCGGATGTTGGGGAACACCTGGTCATCGAGCGCCCTCACGTCCAGATCGTTGTGTGGGACATACTCCGGGTATTCTTCTATGTTAATCATGTTGAAGAGATCCCCCCATTGTGGGAGCACTACATTGGATCCAGTGCTTGCCTCTGTATCGCCAAAGGTCCGAGGTTGAATGAAAACCTTCTTTTTTGATGTCTTGACAATAGACTCTGGCCTAGGGACATACTCCAATTGCCTCACGATTCCTGGAGAAGAGACTTCTCATGTCTCTGGTTCTTTTAGATTCGGTGCTCTCGGGGAGCGTTTGGTGGTTTGATTTCTCAGTGTCATTGTTATTGAAACTTAAGAAGAGTTTCAGAGACTATGAAAAAATCAAACAAACACATACAAATTATAGCCAGCGAATTAACAAACTTGGATACATACCTCTGAAGCTTGTTAAAACGTAGTTTTTTTATAATCACGGGGTCGATATAACCTTAGATTTGCTCATTTATATCCTTCAGATGCTATGGAATTCTCTTGCATGGAGAATGAATTGTTTCACAATGGTTCAAGAGATTTTAAACAGGAAAGAACTTACCATGTCGCATCATCCATTCAATTCGGGTTATGAGTGAAAATTCAATAAATCTGTTGTTGAATCTTTATAACTTAATTCATTGTGGGTTTACTGTGGAGGCATGGGTGGTGATGTGGTCTATTGGTGATTTCAAAATGAATTTTTGATTGGCACACGAGGTAGAAACTAATGCAGTATTGGTTATTAATTAGCTCCTTAAATGCCCAAAATCCAATCATATCTAATGTTGAAAACGTCCCATTGTGTCACTCCTTCAGTGGGTGGATCAGGGATCAGGATTGTGCTATGAACGTTTTTTATGATATCTTCCTACAAAAGCTCTGACGCCGATCAATATTATCATACAATGCTGACGTGACAAAGCTGACTTGGAGGTATGACTAGGACCTAGGGAACCAAGAATGACTCGAGATAGAACTAGACCGTACGACCTCCATTCCTTAAGTTATTCATTCTAAAACAAACCTTAACTTGTCGATGATGAAAAAGTGTCAAGGATCGGTGATCGACGATAAACCTATCAAAGAGATTTTGGATCGACTCCCTTGAAAAAGTCTTGATGCCGAAAATGCATCGGGGATCAGCGATCGGGGATAACTTTATCGTATTCAAAATGTTCGTTATGATCCTTCTAGTTTTTCCTCGATCCTGATAAAGTGCATTGTGCATCGGCTATCGATGATTTATTTTTTTCCTTCTTTAATGTCTGTCCCCCTCATATTTTACCAATGTCGAAGAGGATTAGCTATCTCTCGAACCTTTTTGCAAAAAAATTTATGTAAACTAGAAATGCCTTCTGCTAATGAATATTGGCACTTGACGACTGTGGTTTTCCAAGTGGTTCCTCTTTCTTCTCTGAATCCTTTCTGATGTTGATCCTGAGCACGTTGGGTGAAGTGTTTGACAGTCAATTCTTAATTCAGGTGTTAAGGTATTTTATTCATGGGGTTTCATAAGTTCAAGAAAACCTGAATAGGTGATGAGAGTCATGAAAATAAGAAAAGACAAAACATTTCTCAAAATGAAATCAAATCAGACAGTGGAGAAGATCAAGTAGTACCCAAAAAGTAAAAAAATTGATAAGGATTTTTAGGGTGTGTTGAGTGCTCAACAGGATCTTCCTGCTCTATTCCTTGAGCATTCGCAGTCAAGTTCCTCTTGAATTTTCCTGAAATTTAATAACATCCTACAACATCAACCACATCTCACAATTTAATTATAAGTCAGTGCAATCTACACACTTACCAAAAGAAAATTTTGGATTGTCAAGATACTACCATAGGTCAACTCACCATTCATGCATTATGTTTAAAAATGTAATCCATGATTCTTATGCACACATGCTTTGTATCCTAATTCCTAATTTTCCAAGTTGATAAATCTCCATCGGGATATCGACACATCAGGACCTCGAGACATCATCCATTAACATTTCTCCTAGCCCCAAAAGGCCCAATCCGGTTATGAACTAGCACCTCACACATGCGTCCTGGTCACAAAATTCCACATGTATTAATTATGGCATGACATGTGGTCATTGTCACCTCATGACACTTGGCACTTGTTTTCCTCATGAGCCACCTTCTCGTTACGCCAAATTCGGCTTGGCACGTGGCATGATCATGATGTCACGTGTGGACCTCCCACAAGCACTGACGTGGTATACACATCATAACTGCACTTGGATCTCACTCAACATGATGCACACATAATTCCATTGAGAATTAGTTTGGTTACGTCTTTTGACGTCATCTCGAGACCTCGACCCTTCTACATTTTTCATAGCCCCAAAAATCCCCATCCTAGATGAGTTGGCACCTAGTACACATGACCCTATCCACAACTTGAAACTTGTCCTGATGTGTGGCCCCACCACTATCTACCACATGGGATGACACATGGAAATCGTACCAATCAACACGCGACACCAAATTCTTTACCCCGAATTTCTTCCCAAATATTCCAGATCAACATGACACATGGTACCACCATCGTGTGATACCTGGACTAACACAGTTGTACACATCACCATCATGCCTAGGGTTTGACCAGCAAGGTGATGACACCTCTGCATGACACATTGGTTGGATGACTCCCTCTGACATATTCCTAATGTCACTCTCTATACTCAATACCTTACAGAGAAGGGTTGAACCTGTCCCCTGGGAACCATGACCTATTGGGACATCAGACATCAATAATTTCCCGACATGGTGTAAAATTCAAAACACCTCTGGTGCCTGAGATTATGAGATGGTTAACTAATTTAATCCCAGTGATTATGATATCATTAACCAATTTATTCTCAGGATTATGACTCCCAAAATTTACCACAATATTTATGGTTGATATCTTCATGGGTAGATCTGACGGATAACATTCAGAGGCACCTATCCAATATTCTTGACTCTCTTTAGGCCCACGTTCAATCCCTCTATGGATTAGATGATGACAAGTGTCATTTTTGTGACCCTAGTAGGTTGAGGTCTGATTGACTTTTCTCAACAAGATCTACAGTGGAGATATTTCCATCGTGTGGAATATAAGGAGGACATGTGTCGCCACAAGGTGACCATAGAGGTCGGGACCTCGAATATTTACTTATCTCATGTAAACTAAAACTTCCCCAGGTTTTTCGTTCAGTGATTACAAGATGATTAACTCTGTTAATCTTGGACTTATGAATCATAAACTTAATTAAGGAAATTCAATGGTGAAAATTTCTCTGCACTCAGATCCAATGGTTGAGGTTAAAAGGGAACCTAATCAAAGGCACTAGCCTTTTCGAGCCCCATCCCAGGCTCGTCGACTGATCATCAGGGGACACATGTCACCCCTTGTACATTGGTTTCCATGATGGAACCCAACACCATGGTAACATCACCTCAGATGTGGAAAAATCTCCTTGACCCACAAATTTTCTAAGGAATGGAAAAGGGGATCCTTCCATGGAACCTTGATGCACCAACTCAAACCTTGTACATGATTCTTCTGAGGATCTAGTACTTTGATACCCTGGGCATGAATACTCCCTCCTAATCTTCCTAAGGGATCCAACGATCGATATCTCTCGAGATTCAGATCCAACAATTAAGATTTATGGTCGACCATCAAAAGGTTTCTCATACAATGGAGGTTCCACAAGACTCGTTGGTCAAACACAGGTCGAAACATGTCATCCCATGACATGTTGGCACAACGCATCATGTTGACGTCACAATTTCTCTCCTCATACTAATGTAACAAGGCATGGAATCGGGGGCTAGAACCATTCTCCCCGAAAATAAGCATATTGAGACTTCCTAATGTAATCCTGTAGGTAAAATCTTCGATATCCCAAGACTGAGTGAGATCCTCATGATATAGATCAATGGTGGTGGTTATATCCACCTTCATATCCAATGGATGTTGAATTTCACCAATTTGAATTTAGGGAATTTTGAAGTTTTTAGTTTAATCTTTTGGATGTAGAATTTCTCCAACCTTGTATTCCATTACCTTATTGGATCACGGGATCAACTTCCTCGAGATCTTATGCCTCCAAAAAAATTATTGAATCCTGTTGACCTTACATTTTTTGAACCAGGGAAATATCTCGAGTTTGATGGCCTTCATTTTCCTTCTATACAGATGTTTTATATTTAAATCATTATTGAATTGAAGGACGGTCACAACACCTCATTCCCTTCAGACATTATCATCTAAATTATTACCTACAGTTCCAGTTCCATCTCATAGGAACCCATTACAACTATCTCTATCATGATATGTATGAGATAGCATAGATGTGTAGCCTTTTAACTTTCTTACGGATTCATACCCTTAGATATGAAACTATTTCCAATCTATCAATATAGAAGGACATTATTTTCCAAAGTAAGTTAGAGGGTTCTTGTATCTAGATATGTAAAACATATGCAATACCATATAGTTACACAATAACTCAAACACAAAGGAATGAAAATAAAACAAGCACTCAATCCATCAAAAAACTTGCACACTTAATAGAATTTATAGACGAAAAGCATTCATTTTACTCTACTCATAAAGAATACAAATACTTATCTATTATGTGAATAATTAATTAACCATCCAACTAACTATGGGTTTTCTCCTTTCCACCCAACCATAGGATCTACTTGCTCAGTCACTTTGGCAATAAGCCACCCCCATTCCAAGCCACGATACCACTAGGGATGCTCTCTCAGGTTCTCAATAAAATATGAAGGTAACTCTCCTTTGCACCACTATGAGTATAGTCTTCCTCACCCACCTATCCCATGCCTCTTCAAGGTTTATTAGATTCCCTCCCACCATCAAGTTTGCGGATTTATCATTTCAGGTTGGGATCTTGGATTCTCAGACCATCCTGCATAGCTCTGCCTTCAATATCTTCTCTTGCTACTCTTGTTCATGTATTTTTCTTTTCTATATGTCTTTTCCTCATACTCAAAACCTCATAGTTATTTTTCTCTCTGACAGGTTTCGTTTCTTCCTCTCCTTTCTATCTTTCTTTCTTCCCTCGTGTGCTTCTTTTGCATGCATAGCTTGAGAAGGTTCTCGAACTACCCTCCTTTTTTCTGTCAGAAGGAAACCTATGGCTCAATCATGGGGACCTGTGGTGATATTTCATATTATCCTCTAGCTGAAAAATTATTGTCCCCTATGGAAGTGCTCCATACTTCCATTCATTTGGGTGGTTGTTCGTTCAACTACCAACCTCCCTCATTAACTAATTTTCCTTTAAATTGGGGCTGATGAGAATAATCTGAATATCTCAAAATCAAATATTATGAGAAAGGAGGCTTGGGTAATATTTATCATGATGAACCCCTCTCTAAGTCTCCTCACTCTTTGCTCTAGTGGTATCATGGCCAATACTTTTAATAATTTACCCCACAGTCAACTAGTTGGCATTTTAAGTCAAACAACAAAATAATTATATTTTTTACATTCCATGGCATGTCAATCATTAAACATGATTAATTACATATTGGGGGAGCAAGGGTATTACAATCCCCTCCCCCTTAAAGGAACACCATCCTCGGTGTTCTTTGTTTCTCAGCAACACCTATCATGCCTTCTTCTTTTAGCTACTTCCGCAATGTTATTCCTCTCTTTTGGTATGGTCCTTTCCAAGACTCTTAGTATTTATCACATGCCTACAACAATTTCAAACAACCAACATTTAAATCACAATTTAATGTATAAACATTTTATTTTTATTCATAATTCAAGACAAAGATTTTACATATCAGTACAATACTTATATGTTCATTTCATGGATCCGCGTCCACATGGCTATCATATTTTCTCAGCTCACTATTTTCCCCCTGACATACCCATTGTGTGCATGATATCAATCAACACATTATAAGAGTATCTTAATATCCTTTTCATTTTGGTCACTCACCCTCCAGGCCCTGGATCAGGTATCCCCTTCTCTGATATACAGTCCCTCGAGTGACCCATATTTCCTTGCCAAGGATCTCTCGCACAAGAATAGCTTCAGAGACTTCATCAAGTCTTATAGTCGAGGCGTCCCTCTGGCACATGTTACTTCAAAATGATAATGTTTTATGGAGATCATGGGTTATCACAGGGTTCTTGTGTCACAAAATTATCCCTTTTGCATGCTTTCCAAGATTGAAAGAATCATATGTCCCCCTAGGATAGATTTTTTATCTCACTTGTATCACATGCATACAGTAACCATGAGATACAACATCAATTTCAATAAAACTTTCTTTCAAATCTGTTAATCACAGATTTATATTTACACATTTTCATTTTTAGATCTCTTCCACATATGAACCAGATTCATAAGTATGAGACTTTCTTCTCCTATCATTTTGGCTCAACAGTAATTGGTCTTCCTTATGGAATTATTTTTTCTACCATATCCAAGACCCTTATTCCTCCAATTTTTTCTTCATACAGCCAAACAAATTATTAGCTCTCATGCACATTATATTTTCCTTTCACACTTGCATTGGCTTCAAAATAGTTTTCAAAAATATGTGCATACTAACAATCACATTCATTTACTCAAAAAGGAAATACCATTCCTTAGACATGTATCATTTTAGCATACCAGATGTTTAAAAATGCAATCAAACATTAAATGAATTTAATCAATGTGCCTATGTGTTGTTGGATTTACTTCACACACACCTAGGATTTATTTTTCTTAAGGTTATTCCTTGTTTATTAGTCATAATTAGTCATTATCCAGTCTCCTATATTTTAGGGGAGAATATTCCACCTGGAGAATATTCTCTTTCAGTTGACACTTCAGTTTGACTAGTTGAGTTGAGTTTAAATGTTGCATTGGTTTTGACACCATGCAACATTGGGATCATCACCAACTCACTACTCTTTGTTCAGTTAGTTAACTGAAGACTAGTTGACTAGTTAACTCAGCTAGGTGGAAGTTCACTCACGTAACTGCCTAAGAGACTAGACTAGGTGGCAGCTTACTCTTGTAACTGTTGGTGTGTGTCTAGATCAATCTAGACCACCACTATGGCTCACTAGTTACTCATTTATTCTATATATATTGTAAATTATTCACTCTTTGAGTGTGGAATAACGGTTAATGAGAATTCTTCCATTCTTTCTCTCCTTCTTATTCCTTCTCCAATTCTCTCTGCAAATGTTTGTATCATTGTTTAGCTAGATCTATTCTATGCAGGTTCAACACATTTACATGGTATCAGAGATGACAAACTACTAAGCAAAATCTACACCAAATTATTTTTGCAGGTACAAAATATTGAAAACAACAAAAAGATGGATTATTCGCCAGAAATACTTCTCACGCCTCATAACTATTTGGAATGGAAGACTAAAATTATTCTTATGCTCATATGCAAAGGCTTGTATGAAATAACTATGGCAATGGAAGTAGATCATGATTCTGTCGATGAGAAAAATGACTTTCCCAATAGACAAGATATGGCCATAGGATGTATCCTCTATTTTATTTCTCCTGAAATTCTTCATCAATTATATGATGACTCACAAGAATTCACTCCAAATGATTTATGGAGAAGATTGGAGGTTTGGGAATAAGGAAGAATGCATGCAAAATGTTGACAAGATAGAGAATGTAGAAAAGCCACTGGAAGATAAATCATCTCAGTTTGTATCTACAGAAATTTGTATTTCATTAATTGAAGATGAGGTCTACTCCATTTCAGATTTCTTTTCTGAAGTTCATGTGGAAGATATATGGCATGCATCTCAGGAGTCACATGCAGACACTTTTGCATGCACCATGCATGCATCTCAGGAGACAAAAAGGGAGCCGCGCACATCAGACTCAATTATGATATTTTTTGAGAAACATTTGCAGAAACAAATTGGATATTTGAATACCTCTCGGGAAAATATCCAATTTCAAAAAAACAATCGTCCGAAACGGAGTCCAGAAAGTGAAGTTATGATTGTTTCAAAATAAACAAAATTTCAGCATTTTTTCAGAAACAGTCGCACGGTTTTCAAAGTTTTATCCAAAATTTATTTGGATATTGTTCATTACAAGAAGAGAAAGTGGATATGTGTGGAAATACCAATGGTTCATCTACTTCATCAGATATGTGCAGACATCTACATATTCAACAAAATCTTCAACGATCACAAACTTGCACAGTTGTGAGGTCTTCTTGGAGTGAAGGACAAGGTTGCTTAGCAACTGTTTTTTGTTCCTTCTCATTTTATTTTTTTATGCATTGTAATTTGAGGTTTTTTTTTTTTCTCATTAGGTTTTCCCTCTTTCCTCGTTTAGTTCAGTGTATCTTTTGTATTTGGGTACCTAACATGGCCTTGTAGCGGGGACCCATTATTTATTTTCACCATAGTGATTTTCAGGGGGGGTGTTGGAGTTACTTCACACACACCTAGGATTTATTTTTCATAAGGTTATTCCTTGTTTATTAGTCATAATTAGTCATTATCTAATCTCCTATATTTTAGGGGAGAATATTCCACCTGGAGAATATTCTCATTCAATTGACACTTCAGTTTCACTAGTTGAGTTGAGTTTAGATGTTGCAACTCACTACTCTTTGTTCAGTCAGTTAACTGAAGACTAGTTGACTAGTTAACTCAGCTAGGTGGCAGTTCACTCCCGTAACTACCTGAGAGACTAGACTAGGTGGCAGCTTACTCTTGTAACTGCTGGTGTGTGTCCAGATCAATCTAGACCACCACTATGGATCATTAGTTACTCATTTATTCTATATATATTGTAAATTATTCACTCTTTGAGTGTGGAATAACAGTTAATGATAATTCTTCCATTCTTTCTCTCCTTCTTCTTCCTTCTCCAATTCTCTCTACAAATGTGTGTATCATTGTTTAGCTAGATCTATTATGTGCAGGTTCAACACATTTACATGTGCATGGACACATTCACACACAATGCACCCTTGCAATGATTTCATATATTTACTCTTCATATTAGGCACTTTGCCTTGGTGTGTTGAAACTCATCCAACCTCTTACCCCATGGATTTTTTATCAACATTTATCATTACAGCAAGAACGTTCCTCCTACTTTGAGTTGATCATATCCCCAAATCAACACACATAAAACTAAAATTTTCACATGAAGGCATTCAAGCATTCTTTCTTCCTTGGTAACGAGGGTGCCAACATTTGTAGCCACCCAATTTCTCTCTTTATTATTTTTTAACTATGGTAGAATATTGGAATATCCTACTTCCATAATGGGTAGTCCTATACCTTCCCTCTCATGCAAACATTCATTTCCTCAATGCATTAATTGATGTGTTGTTTATGATCATTCTTATCTCACAATCATTCCCAATTGGTCAAAGTATTCATGACACTTTGTTCATGAATTTCCTTGCAAGGATCTCAGTCATTCTTGGATGCTAGAGGCTCCCCCCTCTATCCTTCATGTTATTCTTTCTTGATTCATACCCTACTTGGGTATCAATGGCATACAACACCCACTCAAAATAACATGCATATCATTAAGATAATAAAATATCTCAGAATGGATTCTTACCTAATCCCTTCATACCATATGCCATACTGGTATGAAAATTTCTTATACCTATCTGGTTGCAAGCACCCCTTTCTGATTTTTACCTTATCAGTGGTTCTCCATGGGGACTCCAAAGTCCCTCCATTAATATTTTCTACTATTATTCTTCTTCTATTTATCCTCTACCTAAGGTTTTACACCATTGGAAGTTGTCCTCTACCAATAGCTCTGATCATTTCCTACACATAACATGCATCATTACATTCAAAATTATATTAATTGGTATGTAAAATTCAAAAGGCATGTGTCATAGCATTTAAACCAACAATACATTTTTGGATATGTCCTAGAACGTTTATATGCACTCTATCGCATTATCCTCAATGTTTTATGAGTGCATGCATAATCAGATTTAAGTTTTCTCTAGTATCTTCAGTCATACAACTATTAGAATTCTCATCCTAAAGTCATTCACACATAAAAGGATTTCAGTTTCTCATCCTAGAGAAACACAATGAATAACAATGAATTAGGTAAGGGAATCTTCCCTCTTTCCAACTCCTTCTACATAGTATAAAATTTTATGTCCTACTGAATTATTTTCAAGGCCTCTATGCCTCTACACATTCATGGGTTTTATCCGAAGTCATTCCTTCAACATAATTACCAATTCCCTTTTCCCCTAGCTTTCACAACTATTCTTTCAAATCCTTCAACTCTGTTAAGCAAATTAGAATTTTAGAGTGAGAAAAGTATTAATATGTTTTCTCCTTCTTTGTTTTCCAATTTATCCCTCCTAGGATCTTCCTGCTCTAGTCCTTGAGAAACCTCTATAAAGTTCCTCTTGAATTTTCCTGAATTTTAACAACATCCTACAACATCAACCACATCTCAGAATTTAATTATGATTAAGTGCAATCTACACACTTATCAAAAGAAAATTTTGGATTGTCAATATCCTACCACAGGTCAATTTATCATTCATGCATTATGTTTTGAAATGTAATCCATGATTTTTATGCACACAGGGTTTTTAGTCTACTTCCTTCTTTTCCATTAGTCATTAAGATTATGACTATGTTATACAGAAAGAGTATTTAAACAATTCCTCCACGAGAAATTTCCTCAACACACAACTCCCATGTTGCATATCCAATATTATTTGAAACAATATCGATTTAGCCTCAGCTTCATCATTTCAGAGTTCTACCCCATATTCCATAAGGAATATAGAGATTCATCCTTATTATGCATTCCAATTTACACATTCACACATGTATCTTTAATCTATCAGCTCGCTTTCAAACTGTGCTTCCATGCACTTGACCACATGCATCAATGCATTGTGTGTCTACCATAAACACACTTTACAATTTCATAAACATATTTACTTTAAAATCATTCAACTCATGATTGTTCACAATCATTCTCATGTAGTCCTCAAAGGAAAACTCATATCGTCTTCTATCATAACAACAGAGCATCCTTTCTTATTTATTCTTTCAATAAGTTACACTAGCTCTTCCTAAGGAAATGGAATACATCCTCCTCAAACTATTATTTAAACAAGACAATTCAGACCCTTCTACATAGGGAAAACCATGCATCCATGGCATTACATAGATACAAAAAGTATCCATCTTGCGTCATAGCCTACTTGATCAGGCAGTCATATATATATACTAAGTATGTGCATCACTTTCATCTTTTTACATCATTCATTAAATTTCATTTAAGATCATCTTATTTTGATGAGAACATATAGTCCTTTGCAGGACTAGTCTCAAAAATAAAATCATAATTATGTTTCCCTCTCTCATGGAAACAACCAGCAAGAAATTACTCTTTCCTCACTACTATAAAAGAATTCCAAAATTTAGAAAATATAAGTAGGTAGTTACAACACTACCTAAGGCAGAAAAAAAAAACCATTCTAACTTCTCTTCATGCCTTAGTTCTATTTCCTGGCTAGTAGGCCTCTACAAAAGGGAATCCTTTCCAGATTCCCTCTTATTACCACTTGATTCTACCAATCATACACATACAGTTACCATCCACCTATGTTTGTCAATCTGACCCATTGGTCATTTACAAATTCTCTAGCACTTCTTGTACCAGAATTTATGTCAACCTTTCACTATTCATTCTATCTCATCTTCATATGGTTATATACAATAACATTATCAACATTTTAACCATGTTCTTACTCTCGTTACAACATCAGGGCATTATTAACCAAGAAGATCCATTAGAAGGACATATCGTACAATCGTCCATTAGTTACAATAAGTCTATTTTCATGTTATATACATGCTTATTTTATTATCATATGCATTGCAACATATCCTGTGCGCCAAGAATTTTACCCATGCCAACAATGCATATGTATTCTTGTTTTATGATTTTTACACTTGTGTGCATAGTCATGATTTTATGTCACTACACATATACATACATGCATACATATTCAACATTCCAGTTCATTGTTTTCACCTTTTCTATGTCCTTCACACACAATGGCATTTTTTACTTATTGTCATCCCTTCCATGGATCTTACATTAACTCACATGACAAGTCTCATAGGGGTTATGTTTCCTTTATCTGGGTGTTGTATAATTCATTGGTCTTCAGGGAAGTGTCCCATCATTCCTTTAATACAACTTTGAGCCCCTAAACTTCCTCATATGCTTATATCACCTTACCCATTTTGTTAATATTAGCCACAGTCGAAGGGACTCCTTTTGTAATTTTCTCAACACATTATCCTAGCAACATGTCTCAATCATTACAGGTCAGTTAAACTGACCTTATGCATTTTCCATCAATCATCTATTCAAGAGGAGTCATATGTGTGCGTGTGTGTTTAAGGTCATTTTAACCTTTTATATGGAGTTTAATCTTTTATTAAAACAACAATTATTAGTACTAAGGATTCTATCAATCCATACTAGATTCCTTTACGCACAAGGAATTTTCCATAAGGATATTAACCCTTATATAAAAAACCATCATAACAGAAAGAGACTCTACCTACTAAAGAAAATAGGCAACATTACACTTAAAAAAAAAACTTGCCTCATGTCCTTTGTCTTGAATCATGCATCTCTATAACAAAATGTCTTCCACCTCTTCCATTCACATTCAGGTCTTACCATAAATGCTTGCCAGCATATTCACACTCATGTAGAAGAAGATATCAATCCAACAAGCAACAACAATCCTTTTGTTGCAAGAAATCCCAAAACAAGATTTCAATCTGCAGTCCTTCTTCTCAAGGAGCTTGTGCAGATCATAAACAAACATTTTAAAATAGAGAAACTCTTTCTAATAGGCTCATATTTTCCTTGTTATACCAGTCATGTAACTGGTATCTCTAGCCCATCCAGGCCTAGTGTTTAAATTCTACTATGATACCACTATGTAAGACATCCAACCCCATAAGTACCTTTTTAAGGGATGGGGTATTAAAATTTCATTTTTCCTCAACCATATTTAAGCCTCTTCTTGAGGACACCATCGTCTTCTGCTCATCAAGAGGTTTCCAATGACTATAAGTTTTGTTAAAATTGAGCTCTGGATCGAAAGGTGTGGCCTCTTAACTATTTATTCTAACATACCCAACCACCTAGGCTGGGACATGTCACACAATATCAACTTCTATCGCTCTAAAACCAATCTATAACATCATTCAACTTACTATTCAACAATGTTATTCCAAAATACATTGTCTAGATTCTACTCTAAACACAAGTTTGTGTAGTTTCACTTGAAGTAACGTGTTCATCCCCAAGCTTGAGTCATGCCACAGAACTTATAAAAATAAAATTAATACAAAAAAAATTGTGCACTAGCATACTGAACACACAACACTATTGTGCATGGAACCATTATGGCGTCATTGCCAAATTTTTCCTACTTGTACGCATAGATTGCTTTCCTATGAGCACAAGTAAACCCAACATCTTATGCACATAGAGTATTATCTCTACACACAACCATTCAAACATCTTCGTGAAGACTCATAACCCAAAATAATAAGGTTAACTTACAAGAAAACTATCAACATTTGTCATACTCATGCACAAATACAAATACAAACTATAAGCACCATACTTACATGTGCAATTAGAATTAAAAAGAATAACAGCAATTACTTATATGCAACAACATACAATAATTAAAACCATAACAAACATATGTAATTAAACACAGAGTAAATAAGACAAGCACATAAAGGACACTTATATCTTATGAAAATCTGCCAGTTGTGTGCAGGACTCAGACGTTCCTCACAACCATAGACTTTGTTGCTCATAATATTTCAGCAACAGGTCACCCCCTAGGTGGGGCTTAAATCCACCAGGGGAAAAGGGTTCCTAGTGATAGGCTAAGGTCTGATACTCAACATAATTTCTCAGTCCAAGGTGATGACTATTGCATCTAGTCTACAATATTGCATTCCCCACACACTTGTCACACCCAAGGAAGTGTTCCCCTTCTCTTCTCAACAGTCCCTCAACTACCCCACTTCCCTTCCAGGGTTACCAATAATAGTTTTTAAAGTAAGTCTCTAAGCCCTGCGACCAATGCTCAAAACACCAGGGAACATTTCCCAACAAAACTCCTACTTGGAGATTATGCTCACGAGCCTGACAACCTGCCTCTTCAACAACAAATCTCTCACCTATAGAGACTTCTGACAGGCTTGACAACCCGTCTCTTTGAAAACATAACTCTGATTATAGTACATAAAAAACCCTTACAATATTCTTTATGCAAATAAGGTAATAGTTGTCCTTTCTCCCTAGACCGACCCCTTCTTCTCATAAGAAATTAAATAATCTCCCCTCAAATACACTAATGCCAACAATATATATTGCATTCCTTAAACTTGACACTTGTCACCTTTAGAAGTAGCTTTAGACACTTGCTAACTTGTTCCCTACCTTCAGGAACTTAGGATAAAAAATAATTATCCATAACATACACTTTTATGGAAATATTAATAAAATATTCCCTAGGACTTAAGTCCCACCCCCTTTTCTCTTTTCCGGTGGATTTCAACCCCCATATATTTTTGTCTGATTTGTCTATGCATAGATATGTCATATTATTAATGATTTTGATTACATTTACATGGATAGGCACACTGGCCTATTTTCATCCCAGCTAACCAACCTCATAACCACACAGGCTCTTCGACTTCTACATATACATCCACACACACACACACACATATATATAAACCAACTCGATGTGCACTTCCAGGTAATTCTAGCACACTTACTCAAGTGCATGCAACACTGTGAAATGTCTGCATCATTCCTTTGATGCAAAATCTCATGCACCTACTTAGGTATGCGCAACAATATTAAATGTGTGCACGTGTGCACACCTCCTTTGATAACAATTCTCTGCACACTTACCCAAGTGTGTGCAAAGCCAAAACTAGGTGCCATCGAATCACCAACGTATAAGTACATTTACATTTAGAATTGGTACCAATGGTTCACCAGCCTATATGTAAAATTACAAAGGTTCTATATTAGGGACATTACATTCCCCTCCCCCTTATTTATGCACTATCCTCAATGCATCATATAAACATGTACACACAAAATTTCAAAAACCTTCAAAAATATGTGAATACTCTACCTGCATAGCATGCTCAAACTCCCAAGTTGCATCCTTAGGAAAGTACTAGGTCCACTGGATCTTTACCATCTCCATGACTCGATTTTGGAGCTGTTTTAGTTTCTGATCCAATATGCAAATTGGTTGCACCTAAAAATCACCTTCTTGCTTCACCCGAACCACATTCAATCAATAGTATGATTAGCATTAGGTACATAATTTTTAAGCAATGACACATGGAAAACATTATGAATACACAAGGATAAAGGAAATGCAAGCATATATGTGACAAGAGCAATCCTCTCTAGGATTTAAAATGGCCCACAATAGTGAGTTTCTAACTTAGAACAATTTCCCAACTTCAGGGAACTGTGTCTAGCTTTAAATTTCAAGAACATGTGGTCACGCACTTTAAAATTTCTATGGTTTCTTCCTTTATCTGCACAACTTTTTCCTGTCTTGGGAAGACTTTAAGTTCTTCCTTATCTTTACCATCTTCTCTTCCATTTCCAGAAGCATATCTAGCCCAACTACTGCGCGGTCGGTTCGGTTGTCCCAACTCACTTGCGTGCTACACTTTATTCCATAAAGTTCTTCAAATGGGATAATATTTAAAGATTTTTTATACCCATTCTTCTAAGAAAAATATACCAAATGAAGGTGGTCTTATCATTTTGATGGTTTATCCATCACATACGTCTTGAGCATTCACTCAATTTACCCTTTCTATTTGACCATCTATCTCAGGATGCTAGGATGTGATAAAGTTCAGATTTGTCCCAAATCCTTTGAATATCCCTTTATAAAAGTTAGAGGTGAACTTGGAATCTCTATCATACACAATTATCTTAGGTACACCATGCAACTTAGCAATTTCTCACATGTAAATTTCAGAAATGTTTTTTTCCTTGTGCGTTGACTTCACTAGAATAAAATGGGTAGCTTTAGTAAGATTTTCCACCACTACCATAATATTATCATGTTTCTTAGAATTCCTAGGTATCTTATTTATTAAATCCACGGTTACAACTTCCCACTTCCACTCAGGAATGGGCAAAGGTTGTAGAAAACCAGTTGGATGTTTTTGCTTAGCCTTGACCTTTTGACATTCAAGGCATCTAGCAATAAAATCAACAATTCCTTTTTCATACCATGCCAATAGTATTGCTTCTTGACTACAACAATTTTCTTCTCGTAACCTGGATGTCCAACATAAGGAACCTTATGAATCTATGAAAATATCTGACTTTTCAACTCATGATCATTTGGCACATAGACTCTATGTCTATACATGAGGATTCCATCCTCCTTTAGCTCATAACCTTCAAAATATCATTGTGAGATACCTTGCTGTAAATTCTCCTTTATGTTCTCATAATGCTTATCTTATTTGGAAAATTCTAAAATTCTATCACACAAATCCAATTTGTACATGTTAATGGTTGTATCATGCATCTCATGCACCCTCCTGCTGAGTGCGTCAGCCACCTTGTTATCTTTTCATCTGATATGCTTTATGTCAAAGTCATACTCAGGAATTCTAACTACCTTCTTTGTATCGAATTTAAAATTGGTTGTCTAAACAAATATTTCATGCCACAATGGTTTGTTCTCAAATCAAATATTTTACCCATGATAGTTCATCCACATCTTCAAGGCATTCACTATAGCTTCCAATTCTAAATCATGAGTAGCATATAGGCTTTCATGATATTTTAAATTTATCGATTCATAGCACACCACATGCCCATTCTAAATAAGGATGCCTCTAATCCCTTCCTTACATGCATATGTGCATACAATCAATTATGTATCTGAATCAACAATTCTCAAAATTGGCACACTTTTCAATAAACTCTTCAAGTGTTGAAAACTCCTTGCACAATCCTGAGTCCATTCAAATCGTACACCTTTCTTTTGCAAGGATGTAATTCGATGCACAATTTTTTAGAATCCTTCAAAAAACCCTATGTAATAACCTACAAGTCCCATGAAGGACATCACCTCTACGACATTTATTGGTGTTTTCCATTCCTCAATGGATTTTATCTTCATTGAGTCCACAACTATTCCTTCCTATGAAATGATATGACCCAAATAATGAATTTGTCACTAGTGAAATGCACACTTGCTCAACTTTGCATAAAGTTGAAGCTCCATCAATACTTGTAGTACCATCCTCAAGTGCTTCTCATGATGTTCGTCATACTTTGAGTAAATAATTATGTCATCCAAAAATAAAATGAAAAACTTATCTAAGTACTCCTTGAAAAATCCATTCATCAAACAGATAAATACAGCTAGTGCATTTGATAATCCAAATGGCACAACTGTGAACTCATAATGTACGTACCTCATTCTCAAGGCAGTCTTCCTGATGTATACTTCCTTAATTCTCACTTGGTGATAACCATATCTAAGATAAATCTTTGAAAATATTTGTGTGCCTCTCAGTTAATCAAATAGTTCATCTATCCTTGATAAAGGATACTTGTTCTTTACTGTTACTTTGTTCAACTACCTAAATTTGATACAAAGTCTCATCATACCATCCTTCTTCTTCATGAACAATACCGAGGTACCCCAAGGAGACACACTTAGGCATATATACCCCTTCTTCAGAAGCTCTTCAAGTTGCATCTGTAACTCCTCAATTCTGGCATACTCATCCTATAAGGGTCTTGGATACAAGTGTTGCTCCAGGCATCATATTTATAGAAAAATCAATATCTCTTTTCAGTGGAAACCCTGGTATCTCTTTAAAGACATCCTCAAATTATTTCAGTATTGGGCAATCTTCATCCCTTGGAACTTTATCCTTAGGTGCCTCTTCCATGCACGCTTCAAATAATTGTCATCCTTTCCTATAGATTTTCTTCAATTGCAAGGCTGAAACTTGTCTGATATTTACATCTCTTGGAATTCCTTGAACTATTCATAAGTTTCTTGCCTCATCCAAGCAAGTGAATGCCTTATTGTAATAGTCTAGATTGACATGATGTTGGTCCAACCAATCCATACCAATAAGGTAATCATACGATCTCAAAGGTATAATATTCAAATCATCCTTTGTGTCCAGTCCATTCGTATCCATTTGACATGCCTTAACCCTCTCATTAATTTTCCTTTTTGCTCCTATAGCTAACTGCACCAACCAAGATTTTCCAATCTTTCTTCATGGAAATTGGAATATTTCCACCATTTTAGGATCTAGATAAATATGACTATCTCACGAGTCAATTAAAATAGAAATGGGTTGGTCATTAATCTTACCTTCCACTTCAATCATGTGCGACTAAAACTCATCTTTCTTGTTAACCAAGGCTGCATAAATCCTAGGCACATTTTTGCCCAAATCTTCAACTGTCACAACTTTTTTTACACTATGCACAATCCTGACTTTATCACCTCTTTGAGGTAAATCTCTGCACATATGATCTTTGCCACAACTCCAATATTGAATATAATGTTTCCCTGGAATTTGCCCCATTATCTCTATCATTCCGGGCTCCTTGAGATTTGGTTGTCTTTGCGCAGTATTTTTGAAAAACGGTGGCTTGGCCCCCTTCTTCGTTTGTTCCATATTGATTTTCATATTTCCTACCCAAGCCTTTTGGAAATTCGGTCTTCCCCTTTGTTGATCATTAAGACACTTATCATGCCTTATAGTTTCCTCCAATGTCTTGGGATCATTATATTGTATCTTATCACTGATAAATGATGGAAACCCACTCAGGTAACTCTAGTTTTTAACTTTCTCATCCTTAATGAATGCAACATATTTCAGAAACGCTAAGAATATTCTTTCATACTCATCTATTGTCATACTCCCAAGCTTGATTTCAAATAACTCATTCATTTTCTTATCATAGTACCTCTAGGTTAAATATTCTTTTAAAAATACCTCTTGAACTCCCTCCAAGTAACCTTCTTCTCATCAATGTGTTGCACTTGCATGAACTAATCCTACCACATTGATGATTTTTCTTTTGGATGATAGATGAAAATTATCTCTTCTTCCTATGCAAAATAATTATGCAGCTGGAAGTATTTCCTCATACCCAACAACCAAGTCTCTACATAGTCATCCTTCTTGTGCTCACCGCCAAAGGTAGGAGGATTAATCTTATCCATTTATCCCTGTAGCTCATCCACCCCAATTCTTCTCTTATTCTTTTTGACAGGATATGGACTTAATATAGTGTGCGCTTTCCTAAATGAATGCTTTGGTGAGTGGTGACGATGCCCATCAACACTTCTTTCATCTCTTCATTTCTCATCATGAGACCTATGAATTATTGACCTACTTGTCTCTGTCTCCTTATCCATTTTCATTTCTATTATGTCCAGGCTCCACATTAATTTTACATTGAATTCATCTTGTTTCTCATTGTCTTTCATAAGCTTCTCATTATCATCCTTGTATCTCTAGACATGTTTTTGTAGTCCCTTTATGGTTTCTACCAAGTTTATGCACTCCTCCTTGGATTATGTACCATCAGTACCCAAACTAACATGCAAATCCATGAATTCATCATCAAGATTGTAATTCCTTTGAGCACCTTCCATGCTTTTGACCTTATGCATTTATTTTGTCCTACTATAATCACTGATAATTCTACAAAATGTGCAGGGAAGAATATTTGTCATACAAATTCATGAGACAACTTCATGAAAACTCTGCACCATCTTGTTAGAATCCTTTCTCCCAAATCCCATGTGTGCGCTAGTAATCATTACATACCAATGCACGATGTCAACATTTAACATGTACACCGCGTATCTGTATTGCGCATGCACTAGAAATTGTTTCGTGCAAACCAAAATGTTTAGTGCACCCACCCATGCACCATTATTTACTGCATAGTTCCAGTGTCGAACCAAGCAATACCCAACATTTAGTGTTCACACTTACACATTCTCATCTTATGGGCATCATGGCCATGCTGAAATTCCAAATTCAACCACTAAGCACTCTGAATTTTCCTTAAGTAGAACTCAGCCCATGCAGACTCAGTGTTGAAACTTGAGCTTTGATACCACAATGCAACATTCCCAGCCACCTAGGTTGGGACATGTCACACAATATCAAATTTTGTCACTTTGAAACCAATCTGTAACATCATCCAACGCATTATTGAACAATGTTATAAAACAATACACTATGCAGATTCTAATCCAAACATCAGTCTGCACGGTTTCATTTGAAGTAGCATGCTTAGCCCCAATATTGAGTCGCGCCACACAACTTATAATAGTGGAATTAATCAAAAAACAACTATGCACCAACATACTGAACACACAACACTATTGTGTGTGCAACCATTTTGGAATCATTACCAAATCTATCCTACTTGTACATGGAGACTGATTCCCTATGCACATAAGTAAAACCACCCTCTTCTGCACATAAAGTGTTCTTTCTGCACACGACCATTCAAACCTCTTCTTGAAGACTCATAACCAAAAATTGTAAGGTTAACTTACATGAAAAATTTCAACATTTATCATACTCATGCACAACTAAAAATAAGGGCTATAAGAACCATACTTACATGCGCAATCAACATTAAACAAAATAACAACAATTACTTATATGAAACAACATGCAAGAATTAAACCCATAACAGACATATTTAATTAATTACATAGTAAATAAGACAAGCACATAAAGAACACTTATCATTTATAAAAATCCACCAACTATGCCTAGGACTCAGACATTTCTCCCAGCCATAGACATTGTTTCTCATAATATTTCAGCAACAAGTCACCCCTGAGCTAGGGTTCAACTCCACCAGGAAAAAAGGGTTCCTAGTGATAGGATAACATTTAATATTCAACAAAATTTCTCAGTCCAAGGTGCCTGATGCTGCAACTAGCCTACAATCTCTCATTCCCCATGCACCTATCACACGCAAGGAAGTGTGCCCCTTCTTCTCAACAGTCCCTTGGATTCCCCACTTCCCTTCCAGGATTACCAACAAAGAGATAGATAGGAAGTATCCAATCCCTATGACTAATTCTCAACACACCAAGGAAAAATTCCCAACAAAACTCTCACCTGGAGAGTATGCTCACAGACCTGATAACTTGCCTCTTCAATAGCAAATTTCTCACCTAGAGAGACTATTAACGGGCCTGAAAACCCACCTCTTCAGCAACATAACCCTGATTACAATACATAAAATCCCCTTACAAGAATCTCTCTATAAATAAGGTAATAGGCATCCTTTCTCCCGAGATCGACCCCTTCTGCTCACTTGAAAGTGAATAATCTTTCCCCAAATACACTAAGGCCAAAAATATACATTGCATTCCTTAAAATTGACACTTGTCACCTTCAAAAGCAGCTTTAGCCACTTTTTGACTCGTTCCCTACCCTCGAGAACTTAGGATAAAAAATAATTATCCATAACATACACTTTTCCAAAAATATTAATAAAATATTCCCTAATACTTAAGTCCCAACCGCTTTTCCCTTTTCTGCTAGAGTTTCCCCCCATCTCTTTTTATCTAATATATCTACACACATCGATGTGATATTATTAATGACTATGATTACATTTACATGGATAGGCACACTGGCCTATTTGCATCTCGGCTCACTAACCTCATAACCACACAGGATCTCTGAACTCAATACATATACATCCATATATATATATATATATATATATATATATATATATATATATATATATATATATACAAACTAGCTCGATGCGCACTTTCAGGTGTTTCTTGTGCACTTACTCAATTGCACGCGACACTGTGAAATATGTGCACCCTTCCTTTGATGTGAAATATTGCGCACCTACTTAGGTATGCGTAGCACTATTAAATGTGCACACACTTCCTTTGATAACAATTCTCCATGCACTTACACAGGTGCACGCAAAATAAAAAATAGGTACCAACTACTAAGCATCCTATAAGTACATTTATACTTACAATTCATACCAAAGGCTCACCAGCCTATATGTACAATTACAAAGTGTCTGGATTAGGGAGATTACATTTAGGTCCTCTATTGGACTAAGGCCTCTTTACTGCCACATGGCTCCACGTCACCTATTTCATTCGACGTGGCACTCAAGTGTCATAATACATCGCTCTATAGCACATTCGTGGTTGTTGGTATAGACGTTGGCATGGAACCTGCCACCCAATCTACATGGTCCTCGTATTATCGAGTGTATTGCCCATCATTCTCCCAAGACGCGATCTAACTAGGTGTTGACACTTGTCCTTCGGGACATCGACACATCGAGACCTTAGGAAATCGTCCATTCACATTTCTCCTGGCCATAAAAGGCTTGATCTGGTGCTAAGATGGAACCTCGTACATGAGGCCCTATCACATAATACCACCTATATTAACCATGGAATGACAGGTGGTCATCGTCACCTCATGACACATGACACTCGTTTTCCTCATGAACCACCTTTTCATTACACCAAATTCAACTTGACACATGGCATGATCACCACATGACACACCATAACTATACTTTGAGCTCACCCAATAGGACATGGACACCTATCCATTGAGCATTGGTTTGGTTACATCATCTCAGGACCTCGGCCTTTCTACGCTTTGCATAGCCCCAAAACAACCAATCAAAGATGAGCTAGCACCTAGGATATGCAACCCTATCCACAACTGACCACCTATCCTGACACGTGGCCCTGCCACTGTCTACCACATGGAATGACATGTGGCACTCGTACCACTTGACAAATGGAACTAAATTTTCCCCCTCGTATTTTTTCCCAAATATGCCAGATCAACATGACATGTGGCACCACCATCGTGTGATACATGGACTGACATGGATGTACACATCATTATCATTCCTAGGGTTTGACCAATAGGGTGATGAAACATGTCCATGGAACATTGGTTGGATGACTCCATCTGAATTCCTCATGACGTCATTCTCTATGTGCAATACCTTATGGGGAAGGGTAGAACCTATCCCCCGGGAACCATGCCCTATCGGGACATCGAGCCACTAGACATCAGACATCGAGACTTTCCATATTTGGTGTAAATTTTAAAACATCTCTACTTCTCAAGATTATGAGATGATTAAATAATTTAATCCTAGTGATTACAATATCATTAACTAATTTAATCTCGATATTATGACTGCCTACCTTTACCAAAATATATACGGCTAAGATCTTCATGGGTAGATTTTATGGCTAAAATTCATAGGTGCTCGTCCAATGCTCTTGGCCTTCCATGGGCCCACATTCAATATCTATGTGACTTACATGATGGAAAGTGTCATTTTCATGACCCCAACGGATCAGGGTCTAATTGAATTTTCTCAACATACATTTTCGATGGAGATTTTTCCATCGTGTGGAATCTAAGGAGGACATGTGTCACCACCAGGTGACCATAGACATCGGACCTTGGCTCTTTATCGATCTCATGCAAACTAAAAGTCACTAAGATCCATCATTTGGTGATTATGAGATGATTAACTCAGTTAATCTCAAGGTTATGAATCTTGATCTTAATGAAGCAAATTCAACGAAAGATATTTCTTTGCACTCATATCCAATGGTTGAGGTTGCAAGGGTGCCTAATCAAAGGTAGTATTTTGCATGGTCCCCATCTCAGGCTCATCGACTGATCATCAGGTGACATATTCACCCCATGCATACTTATTTTCATGCTAGCACCTTACACCAGGATAACATCACCTCGCATGTGGAAAATCTCCTTGACCCACAAATTTTCTAAGGGAAGAAAAGTGTTATCCTTTCACGAAACCTTGACCCACAGGCTCAAACCTTGTACATGATTCTTTCGGGGATCCATTACTCTGGTACCCCAGGCATGAAAAATCCCTTCTGATCTTCCTAAGGGAACCAACGGTCTATATCTTTGTTGGATGTATGAGTTGACCCTGGTTCTACCTTATTTCTCCAACAAAACCCTAGAAACCATCTACCCTTGTAGAGACTAGAAGGAAACACTATGCATGGAGTCACCGTGAGTGCACAACGCAGTCTCACCCGATATGGATTATGGGTGATTGCATGACCTAGATGTCTACAATTGTGGAAGGGATGATGCTCATGGGGATATTATACCTATTTATACTTCAACTTACATATTCATCATTTTACCATACTATCATTCAGTCTTATCATTCAATTAACCTTTAACATTCATTCTATAGGAACTAACATGTCTAATCTAGTGTGAAATTCAAATTAAACTTAACAAATCCATCCATTTAACCATTCATTCATCATAAAAATACATCGCAAAACATAAATAACACATTCCACACATTGACACAATATTTTACCATGGTTCACCCCCCCCCTTGGGCTATGTCCACAGAGATTTGGCATTCTATGCTTCTTTATTCATATTCCTCAAAATATTGTGTTGCATGCATTACATCATAAGTTTAGTAATAGTGAGGCTAGCCAATGTCACACCAAGATCCACATCTTGCGACCTGACCCTCAGCTATAATCCAACAATAGGCTCATGTACAAAGCTAACTCAGAATTTATCTCCAAAACTCTCTATCCAAAAAATTTCTAATACCAAGATTAGAGCTCCCCTAGTTACCTCATACATCATATATTTATACTACAAAAAATGGTTAAAAAACCTTACAACATAGACCCAAAACCCTAACGCTAAGTGGATTAGACTTGTCCACTTTACAACCTCCTACGCACGGTTGGTCCTCGATCCAACCGTTCCTTGCTTTGACTCTTCTTTTCTTGCATTGTTTTTCCTTTATTTTCGGCTTGTTGCTTTCCTTTCCCTCTGGTGTGTTGTTTTTCCTTATTTCCTGGTGCACACTCCATTCATGGTCCCATTTCCAATTGTCTACCATTATTGCTACACATTTCCCAAAATACCCTACTTCAACATGCCCCCAACACTAGCTTGTGGTTTGTCCCGAGTCACTCAAGAAGTGTTTGCATATCTAATAGACTTCTCCAACTTTTGTAATCTACATGAAATCTATTCAGCACGAGTCTTCACCTATGCGCTCTTCTCGGCAACAAACTCCATATTCTGCGTAGAGATATATATTCTCTTTGAGTATTTCTTCAGCTTCCAACTTAAGTTTTTCCATCTGTCCCTTGGTTGTATCCATATTTGTCAACATATTCTATGCATCTTCCCGCAATGGCTCCAGATGAGCCTACCTCAACTGCTTCTCGTTTTCCACCTTCTTCAATTCTTCATGTAAATTATTTGACTCTTGTGCGCTCCTCAGCCTATCCTGTATGTTCATTTCCTTCCGCTTTTGCTTCAAATCTTGTGTGTCCATGTTGACTCCTTCTTCCTTATATTCCAATGCCTTCAACTTCTCGTCCTCCTACAGACTTGTCCATAGTTGTGCTCTTTTGTTGTATAACTCTGCAACATCCTTGATACTCTGCGCCATGTTCTCCATATGTTCGACCACCTCCTACTCTCTCGATGATCTAACTTCTAGTGATGTTCTTGGTTTCAAGAGTGCCATCAAGTTCATGATATGGCTCTTATAAATCTCCATGGCTTGTGATATTCTTCCAATATTCTCTTATGTTTGTAAGTGTGCCCTTTCTTGCGTGCTGTCTAGAATTGACATGAAGACTTGTTCTATGTGTTGCTCTATCTATCCAATGCATTGTTTCACTTCCTCCTTCTCAACCTATATCTCATGAATTGTTATCTTCTCCTTATGTGTGCTTCCATTAATATCCATCTGTTGTGATCCTCCATTGGTCACTTTAGTTTGATCCTTCTGTTATCACATTAAGTTTTCAAGGGCCACAGGTCACAGCCATGAGCATATAAAAATACTTAGAGCAGACTAATATGGACTCAAATCAAGCGAGCAAGAAAGTTCAGTTTTTAGTGGAGGAGATTCCATTCAAAGTTCAGATTAGTGGCTCACGGGATTTCTAGAGTCCAAAATTGCATGAAGTATAGTGCCAGAGAAAAAGGTCCAAAGTGACAAAGTGACCGAAATCCCAAAGCGCCCGAAGTGGCCAAAGTCTTGAAGAGGATCTCGGTCATCTAATTCTGGAGGCCACACATCGCCAAATCCTTAACTATGGAGGATTTTCTTGGAGAAAATAAAGTTTGAAGTTTGAAAAGTCAGAAGACCGAATCTTGAAGCAAATCTCGATCGTCGATTCGAAAAGGGAAGATCTGGTCCATTGATCTGAAGAGGGTAGATTTGAGCCATTGATCTTAACTCCTCACCCAAGATCACAAGATCGACATCCAAACTCCATTGCAGGGATGCGATGTGCTCGGGCGATAATTTTCTTGAGCCATCCCGCAATTGAAACCGTGGTTTGGAAAAAGTAATACGTGGAAAAAGGTGGTGGATTGTGGGATCAGAAGCAGTGTGAACCCAAAACACCTTTGAGAAGCCCTATAATCATGCGTTTATATGGCGTCCTATCCGAGAGAAGTGGGTGGCCACCCCCTTGGCATTAAGCTAAGTTTCAATCCTGATGCAGGTCATTAATGAAAGTGAGAGAGGTGGTTGAAAAATCGTCTCACCACATAAATGGAAAACATGATGAGAATGATCATGAGTGCATATTGTCAATCTGAAGCTTCCTTCTGGATGAATTTTCCTGCAAAGCACATAACTAAGGTGAGCTCGCGTCTGACATGAGAAGGCTTGCACATTCTAACAAAGCAGTGACCGACTGAAAACTTTGACTGCAGTGGTTTGATCATGGTCCTGGTAGTTGCAGCAGCTCTGAGTATATATAGGCAATTTTAGTATTTTGTTAAGGTCAATGGTTGATCTAGGCTCCCTTAGTGTAATATTTTGATGAAGAACACTAGTTCTCTAGTTATGTATTTGTTTTTGAGACATCTTGGTTCATCTAAGTCAGATTTCTTGATCCATATTATTTTCCTCTGATACTGAGAGAGTTCATGATTGACTGATTCACATGGATTGTTATGACTGTATTATGATGAATGTTGTATTATAGCGTTGTTATAATTTCTTTCAGTTTCTTTGAAATTTGAATTCAAGAGGATCTTGTGTTTGAGTCTTTTCCTCCTTAGGCTGTTGGAACACCTAATGTCCATATCCGACCTCTACACTTTCTCACCAAAGTCTTCCTCCCATTCACCTTTACTCCAACTTACTGACTGAATTTGATACAAGACCCCAATTGCTTGTGCATGCCAACCCATATTTTATGAGTTAGAACGTTATTATATCGAGTCTTATCCATTTGACCCCCTTAAAAATCATTTACATTTACTGTATAAACTAATGGGTACTAGGATTATCCTCATTACAGTCTGAGGGTGATTCCTAGTGATAACATAAATGGCATCGTTGTCGGGGATGGATTTGAGTAGATTGAAGAGCTCCCTAGGAAGAAATACATAGATCCAACTCTTGATGGTAGACAAGAGAGGGATACAGAAATTGACTATAATCATCTACCTGGCGACTCCACATTAGAGACTCCACTGGGGAGGATCCTATTGACAAAAATATGAAGGGAATGATTAGGTATCATCTTATGGGCTTTCTTCGTGAACTTTTGTTGTTCTTTATCAACTTATTTTTTTTTTTCCCTTCACATATAAAGAGGATCATATATATATTTTTTTTTATTCGGTTGATCACCAACCTTCCTTTGTATATCCATCCTTGGATGAAGAAGCCATACTTTTTGCCTGTGTTGTAGATGTTGATCCTATATCCTCAACTCAGCCTATTCATAAGGATAAACTTCATATTGAGATCCCTCATGGATTCAATCACCCTTGCATCCTTGAGGAGGTTGAAATTGATCCACATCCTCCTCAAATATCATTGCATCCACTGTTACTATTGAGCCTTGCCATCAGTGTGTTAAGCCTCATATTTATCCACTATTTTTAAAACTAGAATAAGATATATGTTGTTTAAACTTTTAAAGCTTCCATATCATCTTCATCCTTATCCTCCCGATTTCTTTAAATATCTTCCTCATTTTTTCTGGGGGAGATCGTGTTATAATTGAGAGGTATCTGGAGGCCTTTGAGAACTTTCTTGGTCAATTTGAGATTTCTCATGATGATGTTTCCATGATATTGTTCTCAAATTCGTTGTTTGGAGATGTTGTTGTGTGGTTTAAATGTTTGGGAGCTAACTCCATTGGTTCCTGGGTTGAATTATGCAATGCATTTTTGAAGTGGTGGGGTGAGAACAAGTCCCTTGATCAGTACTGGGATGATTTTAATGCCTTGAGGAGAGGGGGAAGATGAAACCTTGGCCATATTCAACAGGATGTTTTACCACCTGTATCATAATATGACTGTAGAGATCAGACCCACAGAGACTGTTGCCATGGTGTACTATGTCATGGCTCAGCATTCCGAGCTTGTCCTTCTCCTGAGAGAAAGGAAATCTACATCTTTATCACAATTATTCATGGATGTTGAGGAAGTAAAGGAGAACCTTTGAACTTGTGGCAGGATTCAAAGTCAGTATCATCTCAACTCTAAATGTAAGGAAGTTTTTACCTGTTGTCCCTATGAAGAAAAGACTATGGATAATTTTGTCTTTGACGTAGGTATCCATGAGAAGCCCTGTCTTGATGAAAATCATGTGTATGAACAGCTAGAAGAAGCAGTTACTACTATTCCTGAAATGGATATTTTTAACAGTTATATTCTTGATGAAATTATTGTTTTAAAGGTTGATCATAGATATGAAAGGCAACCCATTTTTTATGGATATTCTAGTGATGACGAGAAACAAGATTATCTTATATTTGATCACTATGAAGATATTAAGGATGATGCATAAGTTGGCCTTGTCACAGAAGACACAACCCGAGATTTTGACCAGTAGAATCCCTTAGTTGAGGCACGTGAAGAGATCATTTATACACAACCATAAGTAAATCAGTAGTCATCAATGGATCAGCAACCTCCTACTTCCAGCCTTCTTCCACTTGTACCTACAGTTCACAGCAAGCATCTTTTTGACCCATAGATGCCTGTGGATGTCATTCAATCAAGTGTACCTATAGAGGAAATCAAGCCAGTTGTCAGTAGCTTTGAAACAATGAAGGTAACCTTTCATAAGTTAATCATGTGTTGCCTTCAGTTTCATGACCCTGTTGATGAGTACATAGAGTTATACTTCTCAAATGCTTTGGATCATGTAGGCTTGATATTTTTACCAGCATTTGAAAGTAATATGGGAGATCATAAGAATGAAATTAGTCAATTTCCACACTCTCCTTGTTTTTTATGTATCACTTGTAGTGAAGCGAAGGATTCGATTATCAAACATTTTGAATGGCTCTAGTGGAAGTTTTCCTTCACCTAGCCCATTGTAAAAATAAGTTAGCTTAGGTTTTGTACATAAATAAGATCCTTCTGGAGAATGTGTGTTTGTTTTCCTTTCCTAATTAGAATAGTGTACATGTTTCCCTTCAACGAAATGTTTTGAGCCAGACTCCATAACCCAATAGCTAAGGCACTAGAACTACTTGTTCTTGGCATCTCACAGGGAGCATGTCATCCCCTGTCGAGTCAAATGTTATCACATTAAGTTGTCAAGGGCCGCAGGTAGCAACCATGAGCACAAAGAAATACTTAGAGAGGTCTAATATGGACTCAAATCAAGCGAATAAGCAAGTTCAGTTTTCAATGGAGGATATTCCATTCAAAGTTCAGATTAGCGGCTCACGGGATTTCGGGAGTCCAAAATTGCATGAAGTATAGCACCAAAGAAAAAGGTTTGAAGTGTTAAAATGCCTGAAATAATGAAGCGCCTGAAGTGGCCAAAGTCCCGAAGAGGATCTCGATTGTCTGATTCTGGAGGCCACGCGTCGTCAAATCCTTAACTATGGAGGATTTTCTTGGGGCAAATAAAGTTTGAAGTTTGAAAAGTCTGAAGCCCGAATCGTGAAGCATATCTCTATCGTCGATTTGAAAAGGGAAGATCTGATCCATTGATCTTAAGAGGGAATATTTGAGTCGTTGATCTTAAATCCTCACCTAAGATCACAAGATCGGTAGCCACAGTCCATTGTGGGGACTCGATGTGCTCTTGTGATCATTTTATTAAGCGGTCCCGCAACTGAAACCGTGGTTTGGAAAAAGTAATACTTAGAAAAAGGTGGTATATTACGGGCTCAGAAGCGGTGTGAACCCAAACCACCTTTGAGTGGCCCCGCAATCACGCATTTGTGTGACATCCTATCCGAGAGAAGTGTGTGGTTGAGATAGGATCCCTTATTGTAATATTTTGATGAAGAACACTGGTTCCCTGATTATGTATTTTTTTTTAAGACATCTTGGTTAATCTAAGTCATCTTTCTTTCTCCATCTTATTTGTCTCTGATACTAAGAGATTTCATGATTGACTGATTCACATGGATTGCTATTATTGTATTATGATGGATGTTGTATTATAGTGTTGTTATAATTTCTTTCGGTTTATTTAAAATTTGAATTCAAGAGGGTCTTGTGTTTGAGTTTTTTCCTCCTTAGGTTGTTGGAAGACCCGATGTCCATAGCAGAACTCTACACTTTCTCACCAAAGTCTTCCTCCCATTCACCTTTACTCCAACTTACTGATTGAATTTTATACAAGACCTCAATTGCTTGTGCATGCCAGCTCGGATTTTCTGAGTTAGAATGTTATTATCTCGAGTCTTATCCATTTGAAACCCTCATTTACATTTACTGTATAAAATGATGCGTATTGGGCTTATCCTCATTACAGTATGAGGGTGATTCCTAGTGCTAAAAACTTCTCCTGTGATGTTGGATTTTGAGTAGCCTTTTGTCTAGGTTTTCTCATTATCACACTCCATCTTGTATCCCTTGCATGCTCAACAACCTTCCTTATATTAGTTGTTGGACTATTCGATTTCTGTGATGTTCCATATTCTGCTAGTTTCTTTACCTTTTGTCCCTTTTTTAATTTCACCGGTACCCTCCACTCATCTTTCCAATATTTCATATCCCATTGGAATTCCTCTCCAGTGGCGCAGTACCTCATCTGCAACCAACTTTTCTTTGTATCTCTCTTTTCCTGAATCCACACATTGTGTCTTGACACCTAAAAATTAGCTATGTTCTTATGTTCCTCCACCACTTCAAGTGGTATACTCCATGTCTCAACCACCGTTTCTTGTATTTCCTCCAAATACATCACAAATATACTAGATTTTCCCTTCCTTTCTTTTGTGGCTGAAGTGTGCCACAATGTTGCATATTGTGTTGCACGACACTTTCCTATGCTTTGAAAAAACAAATTGTATTTAGGGTGTCTCCATCCCATCAATTCTATAAGTATGATTAGCCACGAATAAAAGAATTATGTGCCTAAGTCTTATTTATATTTTCAATCATCCAAAAATAAGTTCGATAAGTATGGACTCTAGGTAAGTAAAGTCCCCTTTGTACATTGCATGACTATTGTTATCACCCCTACTGGTGTTTCTTCATTGTGACACTTAAAAATTTGCATGTCATTAGTTTAGTTTCCAGTATTTTCGCAGGTTCATTGATCATATTAATTATAATTCCTTGGGACCCTATCATTGTTCCATGTCTTCTTCATTTCCTTTGTCAGTGCCTTCTCCTTAGTTTTTTCATCCAAATATTGTTTAGATTTCTCTCCATTAGTCATTAGACCTTTGATTGTTGCAATCAGATGAACATTGATTGATACCAGCCTATCCATCCATAGGATACCCCCATGTACTAATGTCAATAATTGTTTGACGTGGTTATTCACATCCTTGCCTTGTCCAAAATGAGGTATTTCAAGTAGGTTCATTCTCCCTGTGTTGTACAACCCTGTAATCCATTTATTTGGTTCCAATATTGGAAATCCTGATGCACTTATCCCTTTTCTCTCTGTGTATACATGGGGCTCAAATTCAGGGAATTTATCTCTATCTTCTACGTCATGGTCTATGTACCTCAGTTTTTCTACACATACTAAAATGTTAGGGAGGATTGTCACTCCTTCTTGTATGCATAGTAGTGCTATTGTGACATATCCCTACTTGCATGGTGACCTATGTATTGGTTGTTTCCCCTTCCTATTTTTTGTCGTGGTGGATGGCCCTACTTCCTGGTGTGCATCCTCTTCTTCCTTTGTGTTAGAATACAGTTCACCTATAACATCTTCTACTTTCACATGTTCTTTTGTTTGTGTCATTGTCTCTATGACATGTTGTTTCTCTGCTTCGACCTGTTCCATAGGCTCGTATGATCTTGTTATTTTGTCATATTGTTTGTTCATCTACTACGATGCTCCAAAAACCATCTCATATGTGGGGTTTTGTTCTTCGATAGGGTTTTTTCCTTCGGCCCTTGAATCCACATCCATTTGCTCAGTGACTAGCTCATGTTCTTCAACAAGTGTTGGGATCACTAGTTCCTCGACGAGTGATGTGATTGCATCCACACCGAAAATTCCTTCTGGTTGAATAGGGTTTTCTATCTATATGGTTTCTTTCTCTATGGACTTCGCATCACTTTGTGTGTTTCTTACGACTCTATTGGGAGCTCCTACTTTCGGCATCACCATTCTTCAAAATCATGAAACTACTGCTCCAAGTCTTCTCAGAAACCTTCGGAAATACATGTCCATGCTCGAATTTATCTCCTTAGCTCTCATATTATCCAAGTCACAATGAGGCTTACCTTGCAAGTTTCCTTCTTTTATACAACCTGTCATAAATGCTCTGTCATATCCCACTTTTATATTCACTGCCTTTTTATTTTTTTGACCACTTTCCAGCTCGGTGTGTGTTGTAGGAAAATCTCCCTATTGAGACCCGAAATTGACATCCCCATTACCCTATTATACTCCTTATCTATACCTTTTTGGCCTACCTAAGCTTGGGTGAATGAAAAGAATGCTACCATTAGCTAGTGATAAGGTCATAAGGTAAAGTATGGTTAATTCATGCATTTTGTGGTTTATTGAGTTAGGGAATTAAATATTTCATGTACTAATGCTTCAATTTTTCATATATAAATCTTTGACCTCTAGATATCCAGTGTTCCTGTACCAGCTCAGTTATCTGGTACCTGTGCATCAAGACTGCCACTGTCTGAATCTAGTACCAAACGCATCCGGTACTAAAATCTCATCTGTTGTGATCTGGTACCAATGGCCACGCACTATCATGATCCAGTACCAATGGCCATGCAATGTCATGATCCAGTACCACCTTTTGCGCACTGTCATGATCTGGTACCATCTACCTGTTATGATCTGGTACCAATATGGAAGAGCCTAATGCACTAAGTTAAGATCCAGATCTCACCTAAGCCAATTTGTGGATGTCTATTTGCTTTAGAAAGGATATGATAAGAATAGTTTGTTGATTGCCTCATCCTCATGCATTTCGTGTCATGAGGATGAAGCTAAATATGTAACCGAATGATTGAATTTAACAACTGATTGATTTGCAAATCACTTCACCTCCTTGTGTTTCATGATTAAGACTATTAAATAGTCGTGGCAAGGATGGTGGAAGTAGTAGGAGAGTTAGCATATTACCAATATGTGAAGTAGCATGTGATAGTACAGAACATATTCTGAGTGAAGATTAATAGAATGCCTTTTATCTCCATATTCTGATTATCTATGATTAAGTATGAGTTGAGTTGTTAACGAAAGTTTGATTTCATGTTTTGAAATGTGAGTGAGAGTAATGTGTGTGTTGAAGACAAGATTCATGTAGACTTCAGTAGATGACTTGTTGAAGCGGCAATGGCCCACCACCCAACAAAGGTCATCCTCTTCATAGATTAGCATTAGCATTTTTTTTAGTAGTGTAAACATTAAATTAGCTAAAGCTTTAACTCTGTTAGATGATAGCAGTGCAGCTTAGACTAGGATTTCCATTATATAATTGCTTAGAGATCTTTACTTGCTCTGTTTTTGCATATGTCTTGTTTCTGTTCTCATGAATTTGATTTCCTTGAGTGATCGTAGATGTTGGCAACAATAGTCAAAAATATTTGGATAAGAACTAGTGAAGTTCATTGTGAACCACAGCAGAACCAACATATTGACTATTGAACTACCCATGCTATGCTTTGATGATTGATGTGTGATTTTCTTTCAGAAGTGTGGATTGCATAATTAGTTTTCTGGGTTAGATAGCAGATTTGATCTATCAAACCAACCCCATCTCATACTTGCATGTGACATAATGGAGTAGATAGCCTCTTTGTGAAAGACAACCAAAGTGCATTTCAATTCGCTATTTTGATTTGTTTCCATCATGCGTAATCTAGCTTAGTTCTATACTCGTGACATTAGAAATTACCTTTCTTACTAGTGTCTTGTAACTCTGTTGATTACGAATCCCGGATTGATAATTAATGAGTGCATTATACTAAACATATAAGCAACACAACACTCCTTACAGACAGGTAGATCTCCTCTTGAGAGATAGACTCTTAACTCTTAAGATAGAAGGTGCTTAACATGGACACTAACTTCCTTTTAGATATAGATAAAATAATGTGAGAGGAGGAAGGAGAAAAGAAGTACCTTTTTACTGGTGTTTGTCCCTACACAGTCTGAGTTGAGATCCAATCTTTAACTCCTCGATAATCCCTGTAGAAAAACAAAGATACAACCAGCTTCCTACTCTACTGAGATTAGCTTGAAACAGATCTATCTATTAGAGACGAGTTCATGTGAAATCAAACATAGACTTGACAGAAACAGGCCAAGCATATTATATTAATGAGAACAACAATGAAGAAAACTTATAGCCATAGATGTGAGTGCAGTAGCTTCATCAAGTTCCCCTTGTCCAAACCCTTGCTTAAACAGTCCACGCACAGAATGTTGATGCTCCAAATGACATACCACTCATGAGATCATAAGTTTGGTATAATTCTCAATCTCCATTCCCCCTCCTCCATGGAAATCCCTCATTATATAATATTTGGAGGCTTAACCACCATGGAGAGAATCTCTCATTAGATCCACTAAGAAAGGGATCTCTAAGATATTTAGGGAGAAAATATCTCTTAAGGATTTTGGGGAGGAAATATCTCTCAAGGATTTTAAGGAGGAAATATTCCAACCATCCATGAGATCCTCCACCTTCCCTTAAAAATAGGAAACTAAATGTGATGTGGATTCTCACACTTAATTACTTTCTTTTTCATGAATATTAATAATAATTCATGTGCACTTGATTCTCACACTTAATCCACTTCTTTTCCATGAATATTAATAATAATTCATGTGTACTTGGTATTTCTTCCTTCATGTAATATATCCCTCCTCCACATTGACTAGGGATTCTGACATAGGTTATTCCCTGGTGTCAAGGTGTATGCGACACTTATACGACACTTTACGACACTTAGGGCGAGGTACCTAAGTGTGCAAATTTCATGTGTAACAGAATGCCCCCTAAAGTGTGAGGTCAGAAGAGAGAATGATGGTCGAAACACTTTACAAATCTTTAAAGAAATGGTGTGGACTCAGAGAACCTGGTAGAAGATGCACACAAACATCCAACAAATATTATAACATGTTTCAAACCCAAGGCAGGCATACCTATGCTTGGGTGATAAAGACTTGCAATATATGGCTGCCATAAAATACACTGCGGATCCATAATTATATTGATAAAAGGTATAGCCATTGAATATACACTGTGGATCTATACTCCCGTGACTTGAATTGATCGTAGCCACGAAGAATACATAGTGGATCTACGAGATGAAAATACATAGCCATGACCAATAAAAAGTGGATCTATGTAACAGTATATGTGTAATTGTTCAAAAGAAACTCCTTCACAACTTGGGAAAAGTACATATAAGAGTGATGACTCAACCCAGGGTCTTCTTACCAATCCCGATGTAGTATGAATCTAACCATGTGAATAGATGTCATGATGTCGAACATGGCATAAACCACTTGATCACCGGTCGATGATGTAAATCGTTAACAAGCACGAGGGAAATCACCATTGATGTCAATGATTCCCAAGGTACCCTAGTACATTCCAATGAAATGTGAATGGATGAGCTGAAGTCGAACATCCATGGAATCATCCAATCAGAGATCAATGATGTAAACCCACTATCGAATGTGAGGAGGCCTGCCATTGAGGCATGCAAGTCCCAAAGTACTAACTGGTTTCTAAGTCTAGTTCCTGGATAATGTGTTGAAGTCGACAGGAATAGACTCGTCGAAGGAGGGCCTTGATGTATCCCCCATCAACGACATGAAACAAACACGGAGATGTGATTGGTAGATCAAATGAACATGGAATTACATGGGTATTAAGACAAGATATTTGTGGTGGTTGACTCTCGAGGTAGATACTTCCCTTGAACACTAAGGCACAACAGCAGAAACATGACATGGACCAAAACATGATGATGCAGTGGATACTGTGACTTTCATCGGGTGACCCAAAGGAGTAAGAAAGACTCAGATTATTGGTTTAGTGCAAAGGTTCAGTGGATTAAGATGTGCGCAAAGACAAAGTGTCATGTTCAAGGGCGACTCTAAGAGTTACTGGTAATGTTCTCAAAAACTGCTTGGCTTGCTTCCTTCAATTTTTCTCCCATCCAGATAGACGGGTACCTCTTTTTAATTTAACGAGCTCGAGGAGGGTAACACATGCTCGATATAACTCACCTTCGGTAAGTTCCTATTCCTTTGTTTAACAAACTGGAAGAAGTAAGGGTTCGGTCCCATATGGGTCTGTCGATGTTTGTTTAACGAGTCCAAAGATAGAAAACTCAAAGGTTTTTCATGATTATAGAGTCTGGAAAAACACTTAAAAGAGAACTCTCTCATTTCCTTTTTCGTAAAGTAGTTTGATGAGACCAAAAAAGAGATAAACTATCGCTCAACAGACATTTTCTTCAAATACTTTAACGATCGTAAAGAGAACAAGGTCACTCAGCAATCTTTTCATGTTTAGAGTGTCTAAAAAGAACTTAAAGATGACTCCAATGTTGTCCTTTTCGTAATGTTAGTCTCAGGAGGCCGAAAAAGAGATAAACTACCACTCGAAAGACACCCTTTCAAACCTTTTAATGAGTGTGAAAGGAAGCAAGATCACTCGGCAATCTTTTCATGTTTAGAGAGTCTGAAAAGAGCTTAAAGGAGACTCCAGGGGGTTCCTTTTTTGTGTATCCATACAGGTCCGAAAAAGAGATAAAAGTCTATCCAGATGCATTCTCATGTATTTAGGAGCATGAGAAAGAACAAAAACTAAGCTCGGTATGCCCCCAGCTTGACAGCTAGTGGCTTAACTCCAGAATGATCATCAAAGGCTGGAGACATGCCCTCCAAGCTTCAATTCATTCACCAACTTTGAGGTTGTCACCAATTTCTCTACTATATGAAAAAAATGAGAAGGATGGATGAAAAGAAGGTTCAAGAGAGGTGACTATTTCATTTTTTAACGAGCTTGACACAGGAAAAGAACTATGCTCAAGGGTCTGGGTTCGATCCCTAGATTGTTGTTTCATTTTTTAACGAGCTTGCTACAGAGAGGAAAACTATGCTCGTGACCTCTATTTCAATTTTTAATGATCTTGCCACAAAGAAGATAAACTATGCTCATAGCTTCTTCTTGATCATGGCTTCCAAGAGGATAACGCTCTAGAAGGATACCATGTCAAGGGACAAAACTCAGTCATGGATTCCAAGAGATCTTCGCTAGATGGAAGATAATCAATCTGGAAGGAACACATGTCGAGGGGCGTGACAGGGGTAAGGAGATCAGGCTCTAAGAGCCCTATCGAAGAAATCACCATGTCAGCTACCAGATCCAAATCATCGGAAGTTGAAGGCATGGGAGATGATAGAAAATCGACATCAGGAGGGGAGATAGACTGTATATCTGCTTGAATTTCTTCACGAGGGGGAAGAAAAAAGGATCGATGATGGTTATCATCCTGAGGTAGCTCATCAATGCTCAACATTTCCATGATAGATTCATTCGAGGGAAAAATTGGGGAAATGTAATCGATCGTAGATGGCAAGGAACTTGACCATGATGGCATCGAGGAAACGTCAGGTACCAATAGATGTTAATCATCCAACGAGGGAGAAGCAGATTGGATAGAGACGTATGATGGTTCGGCTAGACTAAGTGACACGGTGTCACCTAGTGCATCGAATTCCAATGAACTACGTACAATCCAAGTGTCAGATGATTCCAAAGATTGATAAGCTGCGGTCGAAATCATATTGACGGTGGCAATATGATGTGTAGTCGGTGGAAGTGGTGTAGGGAAGGTACCCATGAGGCTAGAATATTACAGCAAGCCAAAACCAACGCTTTCATATGTGATCTTGTAGTCTCCCAAGAAAGGAATATTGTTGGTAGCGGGAGTGCGAGCATCGGTCGTGCAGAAATCCAACTGATCAATAGTAACAATTTTTCCCTGATGAGGAAATTGTGCACATCGAAAGACCGGTGAGGCAATGACATTCATAGCATAAAACCAACTTCTTCCAAGTAACAAGTTGTAATTGAGGGGAGCATCGACCACCTCGACATCAACAGTAACAGTTTTTCCACCCAATTGGATGGGCAGGGACTGTAAAATCCCATGAGGATGAAAACCTCGCCCATCGAAGGCACGTAACATCATTGGGGATTTGTTGAGCATGGGTGATTTTAAACCTTTCCAACATGCTAAAGACATGACACAAGTTGAGGCTCCCTCATCCAGAATAGTTCAGTCGATTTGTTGATTGTGAACAACAACATCAACTTGAAAATCAAGTTGGTGGGAGAGTCTAGATGAATAATTGTCCAGGTTAAACATGAAATGGTTGGATGATTCAGGATCAACAGTGCCAATAGCGGCCAAGAGAATTCTACGTTGACTGGGGCAGTGTTGTAGAACTTCTAACGCAAACATAGCACATGGTGCTTGAGCTTCAACAATGTTGTAGTTCTGGGCGGCATGTGAACTAGGATTAAAGGTATCTTTATGGATAGTTCTCTTAGGAGGGCATAAGATAGAGTCGAGCATGGGTTTCTCAATCTGAAGTGGTCCAGACGGAGGATTAACCGATGGAAGACTAATGGAGGATGGTAATGGATCCGGTAAAGTACCAGTACCATTAATGTCTTTTCCTTTGTCAGGGTTACCTGGTGTGTCATATATCTTAGAGAGAGTGGTCAAATTAATCCCATTAAACATATAAATATGTGCACTCAACGAGGCCTCGTCATTAGGATGGCTAGAACTACCCCCAGGAAAGGGGGTTTGAGCAACCAGGGATTGTTGTTGCAGAAAAGGCTGAGTAAGCACAGCGGGTTGTGACTTTCATTGGAAAATTTTGGCCACTTCATTGCGAAGTGGATAGTCTCGAGTGTAGTGATCATCACCACAAATGATACATGTGAATTTCAACTTCCGTTGTGTTTGATTTTCGGTAGCAAGTGTTTGAGCCTGATTTTTTGGTTGTTCATTGTTATTTTTTGATTTATTCTTTGTCTTCTTCTTACCTCTGGATTGTTGTGAAGGGGTAGATTGAACTGCATTCACCTCATAGATCTGAGTTTGGGGGGAGGTAGAGGAGAGTGTGGTCAATTGGGAGATAGATTGAGTTTTGACGGAACCAGTAACACCATCTGCATGAGATGAGGATGACGGCTTAGATGGATCGGTATTAGCCCGAGCAGCATTCAGAAGAAAATCATACAAAGTACTCGATTGTGAATAAACCAAATCTAAGTACTGGGCCCGAGCAATGGCTTCTTCCTTAGTGACCTCGCCACCCATAGCGACATCGCGAGCGATCGGGGGTAAAAGTGATTTAGTAAACCATTCTGCCAATAATATGTCAGGAATGATTACCTTGATCATCCTTCGTTGTCGTCTCCACTCATGAATATGGTCAGAGATATGAACGGAGTCATTTTGATGAAGGGAGGTCAAGATTTCAGTACCCGTCTTGTATCGAATAGGTAGTTGAAAGTGCGTGAGGAAAGACATGGCAAGGGAATTGAAATTATGAAAAGAAGCACGTGGTAGTTCAATATACCACTTTGTTGCCGAGCCTGTAAGTGTTCGCTGGAAAAGATGCGAACGTACAGAATCATCCATGAGGGAGTTTGATGAACAACACAAATGGAAATTCATCACATGGTTGTTTGGATCTTCGCCAGATTTTTCGTCAAATTTCAGAATATCATAAGGTATTTTAGCTAGAATGACTGGCCAAACCGGTGAATGAAAAATAGGATCATTAGTTAACCGAGACAAGTCTGAGAGATCCAGAGTCGCAAGGAAAGGTAGTTGTCGATTAATTTGCAGATGATACTAGTGCGGCATAGGAACACCAGTAGGACCATAAATTGGGTTAGGTGGATAGTTGTAACCAGTAGGTCCTCCTACATATGGTTGTTGCTGGCCAGGATACACAGGATTTGATGATGGATGAGAAACATTGGCATAACCTGGTGGGTTCTGAGCTTTATAAGCCTGGTGATTTTCTTGCCCATGAGGGGGACAAAAAAAATTTCCCTTGAGAATGGTAAGGAGTAGATATCGGAGGTGGATACAAATTAGACCCATGAGGAGGATAAGACTGTGGTCCTGGAGAACTCCAGGTGGTGTTTGGGATGTCGACCGGATAAGGTTGTCCGTAAGACGTTCCGGAAGGAACAAGATTTGATACTCCTCCTAGTGGGTTATGATATGAGTGCCCCCCAACATGGGGTTGAATAAAAGTGCCTCCTAAAGATACTCCCCAGGATTGTGAAGGGTTTCCAGCAAACGAAGTTTGCCCCCCTGCCAGTGGTGGATTTACGACTGGGGTATGACTGGAAAACGAAGTTTGTCCTCTAGGAGGAGAATGAAAAGGGGGTTGTCCCTAGGGAGGGGTAGGCCCACCATAAAATGGTAGTCCTCTAGGAGGGAAATGTTCATTAGATGGTGGTTTCCCTCCAGCTGGTTGTGTTTGGCCAGCAGGGGTATGCATTCTCAGGTGAAAAGATGTCCCAACAAGATCGTGTGGAACATGTGGAGTTGTAGAGTAAAATCTTGTAGAAACGGGGGTAAGGATCGAAGTGACTTGGAGATGAGTAGAGGTGATGAGTTCAACATTAGGATGGACTTGTGTTGGCATAACAATAGGGTTAATAACCTGATCAACTGGGTGATTCATGGTTTGACCGGATGGTCCTGTTTCACTATGAGGGTCATGATGATGAAAGGGTTATCGAAAGGATTCAAAATGTTCATAGAGATCGCATCCTGATGAAGTCCTCCATACAGAACAAGTAGGTGTGGGATTGGTATCTACTGCGGTGCTAGGATGAACATAATTCCTATACTCATCACTAAAGATTGGTTCTATGGATCCCATTTATGTTTCGGTAAAATTTCTCTCCGGTAATCATGGGACCTCTTCATCTATGACACTCCCAAGGGAGTCTAAACAAAGAAAAAGTGGTTCGAGAGGGGTTACCGACACATATGTAGTGTGATGAGTGGGATTTTCAACCGTGACCAAAGCACCTTCTAAGTTATCTAACGGAGGAGAAATAACACTTCCAGCGTCATATTGATTTTCTACCTCTCTATGGTAGTTGTCTTCTGGAGGGTTAGGAGGTAAGGGTTGATAGCCTTCCATAGGCAACCCTTGCATCCTACATGATCGGCGAAGACCTTTATCGTCTACATGCTCAATTTTGGAGAATAACAGAACACACTGAAAATCTAGGGCCAACTAACAAAAATAAATAGCACACGCTAATAAAATCTAGGAATCAACCAAGAAAACAAAACTTCTCTCGATGATCGTACTAGTTGGTGATGAAATCCAACGTTGTGTGATCAAGTCGAGAAGGGTCTAGGATATGGTGGAATAGTTACAATGGCGACTTGCTTAACAGACTTTCACCTTGGTGCAAGCTTCCACGCAGTAATTGTGGATTTACCCTCCAAGGAGCCTGAGTGAGTTTGACCAATGTCTATTCTAGGTACAATGAGACTTCCCTTCACCGTCACCTTATGTAAGTACCTAAGGATTATGGAAACTAAAGACACCAATTCGCAGTGAGTCCCTGGACGGGTACAGATGAAAGTCTGATCCGAAACGTATGGGTAGGATAACAAGTCTGAAATCAACCCAAGAGGCTCCCACACATAATCATGGGTATACCTTCAAGTGACCCCCAATATACGATCCGACCACTACAAACAATTGAACCATGGAGGGATAATCTCCATAATTCGCTCGAATGCGTCCTCGTGCATAACTTCTGTGTGAGAGGGGGATCCCATAAAACCTATACGACAATTGGATTTCACTCTCCCTAGCTCATGATGCTAATGTTTGTTTTGGAAACTTTGGAGAGTTGTACTCACGGCCTAATCCAAAGTGTTAACCCTAATCTACTGTTGGTGGAAGATCCTAAAAACAAAAAAAATGTTCTAGATAATTTTTAATTAGCGTTCATTTTACAGCTGTTCTTTACTCAAAGGGTGTATGAAAGTGAAACTAATGGAATGATGACTCAATTCCCAAAGCATGCATAAAATATGATAAGCAATCATTTCTTTTCAATGAACGCCTATTTAAGGGAAAGAGAAAGAGTCGTTTTCACTATCAAACACTAATAAGGAATGTCCTCAATCAATTGGTTCTCAATCGAACCCAATGTAATGCTAAAACATTTCAGAAATACCTTCTAATATGCAAACCAATCACTTAAGATGTATCTTTGTTGTTTGTATGTGAATGATGATTAATTCAATGCAAAACGTCTCCTGCCAACTACCCTTTCAGATCAAGGAGATTTGGACAAGCATAAGCAAATTTCGCACAAACAACACACCCTCTTGCTATGATTGAAACAAGAAGAAAAAAGAAAACAAAAGATAACAAAGAAAATCAAGAAATCTCAAACAAAAGAAAGATGCCAAGAAAAAATGACCTCAAAGAACCAAATGAGATGATTCATAGATTTCTAATGTCCTTCACTAGATTTCCCGCTCAATCAGATAAGAGAGAAGAAAGCAGTGGATTGATTCCAGGTTCTCAACAGAAGAAAAACTCAAAATAAGGAAGAAGGTCACAAACTATGAACAACAAAGTGATTATTTCTCAGAAAGCAGAGTGTCAAAGGTCAATAGGAATAAGCATTGAAACACAAAGAAGTTGAGCAAGGGCAAAAGCAGAGACTGGACTGCAGAAAAGACAATTCTGGAATTTTTTTTGCAGAGGAAAGGTTGGTGCTCTGGTGTAAGGGGAACCAGAGAATTATAACACTCTATCTAAAGCCAAGGGGGAGCACCAGCACTCTTCTAACATAGGTAGGGGAGCGCCAGGCTTCAAAACCTAGAAAATTGTCAAAAAAAAACCCAAAAACGCAGTCAAATTTTGTCAATCAAGATCAATGTGATGGAATAAGGATTCAATCAGCATATGAAATCAAACATACGGGGTGAACAAGGTCTAAAAAATAACAAAAGGTAAGACAAGGTCTATGAGGAAAACCAAAACTAAAAGTTTCGATTCGTTCCCAGTGGAGTCGCCAATTTCTGTTGTAGGAAAATCTCCCTGCGGATAGGTAGATCTCCTCTTGAGAGCTAGACTCTTAACTCTTAAGACAGAAGGTTCTTAACATGGACATTGAATTCCTTTTAGATCTAGATAAACTAATGTGTGAGGAGGAAGGAGAAAAGAAGTACCTTTTTACCGGTGTTTGTCCCTGCACAATCTGAGTTGAGCTCCAATCTTAAACTCCTCAATAAGCCCTGTAGACAAACAAAGATACAACCAAATTCCTACTCTACTGAGATTAGATTGAAACATATCTATATATTAGAGAAAATTTCATGTGAAATCAAACACAGACTTGAAAGAAACAGGCCAAGCATATTATATTAATGAGAACAACAATGAAGAAAACTTACAGCCATAGATGTGAGTGCAGCAGCTTCATCAAGTTCCCCTTGTCCAAACCCTTGCTTAAACAGTCCACGCACATAATGTTGATTCTCCAAATGACATACAACTCATGAGATCATAAGTTTGGTATAATTCTCAATCTCCATTCCCCCTCCTCCATGGAAATCCCTCATTATATAAGATTTGGAGACTTAACCACCATGGAGAGAATCTCTCATCAGATCCACTAAGAAAGGGATCTCTAAGACATTTAGGGAGAAAATGTATCTTAAGGATTTTTGGGAGGAAATATCTCTCAAAGATTTTAAGGAGGAAATATTTCAACCATCCATGAGATCCTCCACCTTCCCTAAAAAATAGGAAACTAAATGTGAGGTGGATTCTAACACTTAATTACTTTCTTTTTCATGAATATTAATAATAATTCATGTGCACTTGATTCTCACACTTAATCCACTTCTTTTCCATGAATATTAATAATAATTCATGTGTACTTGGTATTTCTGCCTTCATGTAATATATCCCTCCTCCACATTGACTAGGGATTGTGACATAGGCTATTCCATGGTGTCAAGGTGTATGCGACACTTATACAACACTTTACGACACTTAGGGCGAGGTACCTAGGTGTGCAAATTTCATGTGTAACAGTGCATTGTGTTCATCTTTTCATGTCACGCAGTGTATTTAGGTTCTATCCTACTACTTTCTAACTTCTACTGCATGTTTTTTCCTTTAAATTTCTATCTACCATTTATCCATCTACTTACTCATTTTTGGATTTTTCTTCTTTTTATAGTTTTTCTTTCCTTTCTCTTCTTTTTCTACTTTTTTGTTCTTTTCTTTTTATTCTTTTAACTCCTACTATATAGATTATGTACAACTCTACTTATCTACATGAAATCTACTGAACGTTAGTAGGTTGACTGTTCCTATACAATTTCAGTCGAATACCATTCACCAATCCTTGCATCTCCTTGCCTGTTAAATCCTACAACTGCACAACACCTCCATCTGTGACAAACTTTATATCATATGGCCCTAGCCAATGCATCCTTAACTTCCATGGGTGCTACAAGTATTTACTATCATAGAGGAGAACTAGATCTCCTTCCTTGAAGTTCTTCTTCTTGATGTGTTTGTCTTGCTAAGCTTTGTCTTTTTCTTTTTGTACTTCCTGATCGAATCCAACTAAAATCCTATCTTATTCTAATTCCTTGAGTTGTGCCAATATTTCTTGAGCTATGCCTCTTTCTATCATGTTTGTAAGCGCAAAATAGGTATCAAATACTCCAAAGGAACTATTGCTTCCTATCCATACACCAATCTAAAAGGTTTCCTCCTTGTAAGTTTTTTACATGTCGTTCTATAGGCCCATAACATTGTTGGTATCTTCAAATCCCAATAATCCATCTTCACATTGCAAATATTGGTTAAATAATTCTATAATATCTTATTAAATGCTTCCATTGTCCCATTGTATTGAGGATGGTAAGGAGTTATCTTCTGATGATGTATCTCAAATTCTTCAGTCGTTGTCTGGATAGTACTATTGATAAAATGAGTCCCCTAATCACTCATCGGAACTCTAGGAAATCCAAACCTTGTGACCACTTTTTCAAATAAGAATTGTGTTGCACTCTTTGCACTGCAATACTTCATTGTTGTTGCTTCATCCCATCTATTCAAATATTATGTCATTGTAATGATATACCTTGATCGTAATCTTTTGGCTGGTAGATTAATTGGTCCCAAAACATCTACTTCCCATTTTTCAAACACTTTCAAAATTACTTGATGTCTTAATGGCATCTCATCCCTCCTAGATGGATTTCCAACCCTCTGACATACATCAAAATTCTGACAATTCTCCTTTTCATCCTTGTGAATTGTTGGCCACCACAATCTTGCGTGCAATATCTTCTATGTAGTATTTTTCCTTGCATAGTGTCATCTAGCTATTCCTTCATGTTCTTTTTCTAAAATGAGAGGCCTTTCATGCTCCACAACACATCTTCTCAAAATGTTTTATGCACCAATTTTGTAAAAGTGACCTACAATCATTTGGTAGTCTGTAGCTCTAACTACCAAATTCTTCTTATGAGCATTATTAAATCCCTTTGGTGCAAATCATGTACTCAAAAATTCAATAATATTAGCAAAATATTCATCAACAATTTGTACTGAAAAGAGTTGTGCATATGGGAAGTTGTCCTCCAAGTTGTTTGGTTCCTCTCCATTATTTATCCTGAAAAAATGATCTGGCCCTGCATTCAATATTTCAAACTTCACCACAACCTCAAAATAAAACTCCTGAAAAAATGGTAGTCATCTGCATATTCTTCCCCCCAACGCTACCTTATTGGCCAAATATCAAAGAGCAAAGTGATCTGTAAACATATTAAAGTCGTTTCCTAACAAGTAATGTCTCTTCTACAATGTGTATACCATAGACAATCCTTCTCTTTATGTTGTGTTGTAATTCTACTATGAATCTGACAACTTCTTTCTTTGAAATCTAATAGGGTGATCGATATCACCTTCTCTTGGTTGTGTTAATAGTGATCCAAGTGCTATTGTAGATTCATCCACATGCACATGAAATTCTTTTGACCAATATGGAAACACCAAAATTGGTGTTGTGACCATTTTCTCCTTCAAGATATCCAAACTCTGTTGGCATTCATCATTCCATTGATACTTAATATCCTTCTTCAACAATTTCTCCATCGGCACAGTAATATGTGCATATCCCCTTATAAACTTCATGTAGTATCCTGTATGACCAGGTGTACTTTTTAACTGGCGCACTAACTTAGGTGGTGGTAAATTAACTATGACAAAAATTTTGGCAAGGTCAACAAGTAGACCATGTTCACACACCACATGCCCTAACAAAATACCAAATGGTGCAATGAAAATGCATTTCTTAATATTCAATGAGATCAGACACTGTCTACACTTGTATAACATCAACCTTAACACTTCAACATGATCCTTCAATAAGATAAACATTGTCCAATAATCCAAATAAACTTCCAAAAACTTATTAATAAAGTCTTTAAATGCAACTAATACTACCCTTGAAAAAATAGTAGGGGAATTCTTCAACCCAAAAGGAATTGTTGTGTACTGATATGACCCCCATTATGTTGCAAATGTAGTCTTATGTCTATTTTCTGGTGCAATTTCGATATGGTGATATCCTGAAAATCCATCAATGAATGAATATGCTTCTTTACCTCCTACATTATCCAAAAATTCATCTATAAATGGGGTAGGAAAAGGATCATGTAGACATGAATCATTATTTTTTCTCAAATCTACACAGATACTTACTCACCCTTTCTTCCTCTCCTGTACTACCCTAGGTTTGATCCATTCATATTCTTCCAATGGGTTTTATGACACCAACCTCTAACATCTTATCAATTTTTTCCTTCACTTTCTACTTGTACATTGGATTCAACCTATAAGGTATCTATCTTATTGGTATGGAATCTGTCTTAAAATGGTTGGTATGGAATCTGTCTTAAAATGGATCTTCATCTCTCAAATTTCTCCTACAACCCATTTCATCTCTAAGAATGTCCCTGGAAATAGGTAACTATATTCGCGCAATAACTTTGTTATTCTTTCTACTGTCTCATTATCCCAATAGTCTCCAATACTTGCAATCTTTGGGTTTTTGTTGTTCCAATATTTACCTTCTTTATCTTCAGAGGTGCAACATAATCTTATGACTCTAACTGTGGACCTTCTACATCCCTTTCCCCTTCAACTTCTGTAATCTGTATATTGTGTGAGTTTTCTTCTATTCGGTCTTCTTCTTCTGTGACATGATAACTGTTGGAAAGATGGCTACAGCAGAGATGATGCAGATGATCAAGGTTGTCATTGATGGCAATCGGTTATGGAGCAGTCAAGGATGTCAACACGCATAAGGAATGCTGAATCACAGATGCTGAAACAATCACAGATGCTGAAACACAAATGCTGAATCACAGATGCTGAAACGTAGATGCTGAAACATGACTGCTGGAACACGAATGCTGAAACACGACTGCTGGAACACGACTGCTGGAACACGGATGCTGGAACACGACTGCTGGAACACGACTGCTGGAACACGGATGCTGGAACACGACTGCTGGAACACGACTGCTGGAAC
>ML779496.1:372593-385608 GCA_009831015.1 Picea engelmannii | reverse complement strand
TGTTCTTTATGATATATGCTTTATGTTTATAACACTGGTTTTCACAGTAAAGACTTACTGCCACTAAGATTAATGATTCGAAGTTTAAAATGAGAGAAATTGTTAATAATTTACAATAACTGATTCACCCCCCCCCCTCTCAGTTATTTCATACCTGTAACAATAACAATGTAGCAATTTTCTAACTGTTTGTCTCTTTTGGTTCTGATAATTTGTCACAATCTCCACTTCATGTTATTCAAAAATCATGTCTCTTACCTCCTTTAGTGTTTTATCTATCTCTGGACTCTCATGTTCAAAGGAAAATGTAATCACAAAATTATGTTGCATCTCCTCCCAATTTGTAGTTTCCCTGGATTGTTCCAATTATGTGTACTAATTCCTTGGGATTCCTTCCAATGTATGAATAAAGTGATGTGTCCACTCCTCTGGTGGTACCAATATCCATTGTTGTATACATCTTTCTACATTTCCTCTTGGATGTCCCATTCCATCATGCTTCTCCACATATCTATTCTCTCATTCTGCATCGAATCTTATGCGCAGTAACCTCTTGCATTGATACCAATTTTGAATCGTTTCCTTATGATTACCCCACCACCTTCTAGGTATTTCTTTCAAGGCCATATATAATACTGGTAATCTTTTCTTTTCCACTAATTCTAACTCAAAATTCATTAAAAAATCTTCTAAATTATTCTGACCATAAAAGTTGTAGTTTCTCTTACCTCTATGCCAACCCATCTTAATGCACGAGTCATCCTTGCGCATATTATGGTGGATAACTCATGCAATCATTTTTTCCAATTATCTAGTCTAGTTTCAGAGTCTAAATCACATGAACTAATTATTCTCTGACTAATCATTTCATTTGATGTTGGGTTAACATAATCCTTCTCTCGTGCAGTAGTTCTATACAACTGGTTTATATCTTCTGTAATAATTTTTTTGGTCACAGGTTCCACATACCTTCCTCCTTCTAGAGGATCTAATGGCACAATAAATCTATATTCCCCTCATTCAAATATCATTTTTCTATTCTTTAGTTTGATAATAGCTTGATTGTCAACATCCCAATCCATACCCAACAATGCTAGATATGGTGAAGTGTTATCTACTATGTCAATCACCTCAAAGTCTGCCATAGTGCACACACCATCTAGATCTACTGGTATTCCCTTCAATCTACCAATTGGTAACACTCTATGTTGATTTGGTAAATTCAACTAAATAGGTGAAAATCCCAATGTAGGTTCTCCCATGGCTTCCCATGTTTTCTTAGGTAGAACATTTACTTCATACCCTAAGTCTAGTATGATATCACCCATATTGAAATCTCCAATGTTTACATTCAATCTAATATCTCTACTTGTTCTTCTCTTCTTACGAACTTGATTGAATGTATTCTTTTATAATTTCATCTCTTCTCCTTAATTTCACTTCTCTAACAGATTTTTTAATACTTGTAAAGAGTTTCTATCATTCAACAATTTTACAAGTCTATGTGTGGTGTATTATACTATGGTTCCAGATTGTATTGTGGTTGCACATTAGTATACTATGGCGACATTGCAAAATACTGAACGTTGTTATACTGCGGTGGTGCTCCAAATTATTGCGCATTATTATACTACAGTTGCGTTGCAAACTGATGTGCATTATTATACTATGGATACTACGTAGTTTGTCCTGTCATTGTCCTGTCATTAGTTCATCCTGCACCCTATAAGTATCTGATGTACTCTCCTTCATTATTTCCAAGGTTCTACAATCCTTGTCTTCATGTCCAACTCAACTTGAAAAAATTACAAAATGTAATTTTGGGCATCATTTGATACTTTTGCATCACGGGACAATGATAAGGATCATATCCATGTGTTTTAAATATCTCACACCATGGTCCTCCCGTGGGTAAAATATTCGACATTCATGTCCCCAAGTACTCCACAAAGGTTGGGCACTCATTCTTATGATGTCCTTTTGTTTTGCATAATGTGCACCAGACATCTTCCCTCTTTTCCTTTCCCTTATTCTAATTCAACTAGAATGTGAGGTTCTTCAGATCTTCTCTCATATCTTCCATATATGGATCTGTATGCTTATATTGATTTTCCTCCAATTGCAAGGCTACTTGCAAGGCCTCAACCAAGGTTTGGAACTTATGTTTCCTTAATGGATACTTCAAATGTGCCAATAATGAATTAACAAATAAGTGTATATTTTGCATGTCTATAATAGGATACTTCAAATTACCTTTTAGTCTCTTGATCTTCTGATCAACCTCACAAAATGACTCACTTGGCTTCTGTTTGATCTTTATCATATCATTCATGAACTGATCCTATAAACTAGAGAGGTGTTGAAATTCATTGATCAATGCCTTCTTCACATATGCGATAGTTGTAAGCACTCCTTGTAGATTGTTTACTGTGAGACCCATATATGATTCAAGTGCACGATCTTTGAATATGATAATGAGCTACGCCACTTTTTTATGTTCATCTGTAATCTCCTTAGCTGCCCAAATCTTTTCACAAATAAATAAGTTCTTCTCTGGGTCCTCCAACACTTCTCCCAGGAACTCTAGTAACCGAATAGTTGGATCTACTACTTCCATTGTGAAGTTTATTGTACTACCACCTCCATGCGGTGTAGATACTTAAGTGCTACTAGCTAAAATTATAATTTAACTTGAATTTCCACTGGACCCACATCCTACTAAAATAATTCTACTACTAATCACTTGTTGTTTGAACATTTCTTCTTCGTAATATGTCTTAGTCACACATGGGGTTGTGGGTTCCACACTAATTTGGATCTAGAATGGAGATAATTCTTCTATGATGGACCCTTGACCTCTATTTTTCCTCTAATATGTGGAGCACAAGATTTCCTCAATCTGCCTCGTTGCACGAAGATCCTCTACCTCTTCCTCATCATTTTACAAGCTCTCTCGCTCGGCTACTTCCCTATTTTTACTACTGATCTTATACTGGTAGGGTCTTCCTCTGTGCATCACTCCCGCTATTTTCAATATCTCCTTGTTATGTTCCTCATCCATCATGATGGGGTCCATTTCTTCCTTCTTCTGGCCTCTCTCCAGAGACTTCTCCATATCTCATATCTTCCTTGGTGCTTCCCCTAGTTCCCCCATGTGCGTAGAGTGATTTAGTTTTATGACTCCATTGTCATCACTCCTTTATCATGTAATAATATCTTGATCGACGTGTAAAGTGATCAAATGTAACTTCCTCTTGGTACCTTCAGAAACGCCTTCTCTGCAGTGGTGTATGACTTCGCAATATCTACTACAAACTCAGTAATAAATCTTGCAACAATACTATCTAACTAGAGATCCACTTCGCACGTGAATTTATTACTGACCCTTTCCAACCACGCAATATTCTCAGTAGTCCACTCTACTGACCTTATCTGTTTAGTTGGATGAGTATCCTTCAACTTCAATATCCACTTTTGCAATAATTCTGGAAATTAACAAAAAAATGCCTCATGCAAATCCGTCAACACATACCTTTGCAAATACTGGAGTGGTGTATACCTGGAACTTCTATTCTCTTTTTGCGTAAACTCAAGTTTCTTTCTCTCCAACCATATTTCAATCTCCTAATTAGTTGGATTCCATGTCCTAAACATCCCTTTCTGCCATTGCATTATCTTCATCAAATCCCCTCCAATATGATCTTTTGAGTTCCAATCAGAAATGGAACCATTTTTTGGATGTATGGGTTGACCCGGGTTCTACCTTAGTTATCCAACAAAACCCTAGAAATAATCTTCCCTTCTGGAGACTAGAAGGCAATACTACGCACTTTGTGCACAACGTAGTCTCACCTAGTATGGCTTATGGGTGAATGCATGACCCATATGTATGAAATCATGGAAGGGATGATGCTCATGGGGATGTTAGATCTATTTATACTTCAGCTTCCATATTCATCATTTTACCATACCATCATTCAATCTTATCATTCAATAAACCTTCAACATTCATTCTGCAGTAACTAACATGTTTAATCTAGTGTGCATTGCAAATTAACCTTAACAGATTCATTCATTTAACCATTCATTCATCATAAAAGACATTACAAAACATAAAGAACACATTCCACACATTGACACAATATTTTATTGTGGTTCACCCCCCCCGGGCTACGTCCACAAAGATTTGGCATTCTATACTTATTTATTCATCTTCCTCAACCTATCTCGATGCGCGCATTACATCATAAGTTTAGTAATAGTGAGTTTGACCAGTGTTACACCAAGCTCCACAACTTGTGACCTAGCCCTTAGATAGAATACAACAACAGACTCATATCCAAAACTGACTCATAATTTATCTCCAAAACTCTCTATCCCAAAACTTGTTAATACCAATATTATATCTCCCCTAGATATCTCATACATCATATATTTATACTACCAAAAATGGGTAAAAACCCCTACAACATGGACCCAAAACCCTAACCCTAAGTGGATTAGGCTTGTCTACTTTACAACCTCCTATGCGCAGCTGGTCCTCGATCCAACCGTTCCTTGATTTGAATATTATTTTCCTCACACTACTTTTCCTTGATTCCCATCTTGCTTCTTTCCTTTCCCTCAAGCGCACTGATTTTCCTTATTTCCTAGTGGGCACTCTATTACTAGTCCCATTCCCAATTGTCTGCCATTATTGTTGCACATTTCCCAAAATAGCCTGCTCCGACAATTTCTCAGCATTTAGATCCCAATGGAGGTCCCACCAGACTCATTGGTCAAACACAGGTTGACACATGTCATCCCACAACACATTGGTGCAACGCGTCATGTTGACATCATGGTTTCTCTCCCCATACTTATGTAACAAATCATGGAACCAGGCATTGGAACTGTGTTCCCCGGATATCAACATATTGAGACTTCTTAATGTAACCCTATAGGTAAAATCATTGACATCTTGAGATCCTCATGATAGAGATAAATGATGGTGGTTATATCCACCTTCAAATCCAACAACTGTTGAGTTTCAGCAATTCATATAGGGAATTTCAAAGGCTTTAGTTTAATCTTTTGGATGTAGCAGTCCCATAACCTTGTGTTGCATCACCTTACTGGCTCATGGGCTCATCTTCCTCATGCTCTTACTCCTCTAAAACAAATCCTCAAATCCTAGTGACATTGTTTTTTTTGAACTAGGAAAATATCTTGAGTTTGACGGCCTTCTTTGGCCTTCTATATAGGGCTTTTACAATTAATTAATTATTGAATTGAATGAGGGTCACAAATCCTCTTTCCCTTCAGGCATTATCTTCAAAATTATTACCTACGGGTCTAGTTCCTTCTCACGGGAACCCATTAAAACTATCTCTATCATGGTGTGCTTGAGATAACATATATGTGCAACCTTTTATCTTTCTTATAGATTCATACCCTTAGATATGCAACTATTTTCATTCTATCAATGTGGAAGGTTGTTGTTTTCCAAAGTAAGTTAGAGAGTTCTTGTATCCAGATATGAAAAACATATGCAATACCATATAGTTACAAAATTACTCAAACACAAAGGAATTCCAATAGAAAAATCACTCAATCCATCAACAGACTTTCACACTTAATAGAATTTATAAACGAAAACCATTCATTTTACTCTACACATAGAGCATATAAATGCTTAAAATGTTGCCCACCAAAGTCCTGCCTATAGAACTTTATGTTCTGTTGCCTTTCCTCCTACGTGTCCTCCTGTAATTCCTCTATGGCATTCCCAGAGTATATCCTATCTTTCATGATCTAGGACACATCGTCTGAGGATGATGTCTAGCCCTAGTTTATACAATTGGCCAGAAATCAACTAATAATCTGCTACTCGGATGACCATATGGAATTTCTGGGTTGCGAAATATGTTTTAGGGCATGCTCCTGTGCTAAGAAAGACTGTTATGTCCTCCAAGTATTTTGGTATGGCCTCGATTCTGAATAAATCTGCATCTGGGAGCTAGTCATCGATTGCTCCACTGCTTTCTCCTGAGTCTAGTCTGGATAGATGGTCGGGTCCAACGTTCCATCGTCCTGGTTTAATGATGAATTCAAAGGAAAATTCCTGAAATAACAACAACCATATGCAAATTCTCCCTTCCAACATAGGTTTTTTAACTAGGTATTTTAGTGTTGAATGATCAGTAAAGAATTTAAAACAAGATCCTAATAGATAATGTCTAAATTTCTGTAAAGCATAGATCATTGCTAATCCTTCCCGTTATGTTGTTGTGTAGTTGCGCTCTGCTTGTGATAGCTTTCGGCTCGCAAAGTAGATAGGGTGATCCATAGCTCCATCTCCAGGTTGCGCTAGGATAGCTCCTAGAGCAATTCCTGAAGCATCTACATGGACATGAAATTATTTATCCCAATTTGGGAATATCAGGATCGATGTTGTAATGAGATTCTCCTTAAGTGTCTCAAATGCTTTGTCACATTCGAGATTCCATCAGAACGTTTCAGCCTTTTTCAGGAGCTTTTCCAGAGGTACAGTAATGTTGGAATACCTCTGAATGAACCTACGATAGTAGCATGTTTGTCTTAGTGTGGAGCGCAACTCTTTAATGCTCATAGGTGGCGGCATATTCATAATGACCAAAACTTTAGCTGGGTCTACCAGTACTCCTTCTCGACAAACTATGTGGCCCAACAAATTTCCATGTGGCACACAAAGATACACTTCCTGAGATTCAATGAGATTTGTAACTCTCGGCATCTATCGAACATTAGCCTTAGCGGTGCTACATGTTCCTTCATCATGCTATATATTGTCCAATCATCCATATAGACTTCTATGAACTTGTGAATGAACTCTCTAAGGCCTGCTATCACAATCCTAGAGAAAAATGCAGGGGCGTTCTTTAAACCAAATGGAATCACATTATATGAAAAATATCCCCATTTAGTAATGAAGGTGGTTTTCCTCTTGTCCTCTTCAACAATCCTAACTTGGTGGTATCCTGAAAATCCGTCTGTAAATGAGTATGCTTCCTTCCCTGCAACCTGTTCTAGGACTTCGTTGGTGAAGGGTGTTGGGAAAGGGTCATGCACACAAGCAGAGTTGAGGCTTCTGTAGTCCACACAGACTCTAATATCCTCAGTGTCTTTCTTAATCCGGATGACTATCGGGCTGACCCATTCTTCTTCTTCTACTGGAAAAATGAGACCGGCTTCTAGCATTTTATCAATCTCCTTCTTAACTTTCTATTTTACTCTCAGGTTAAGATGATATGGCCTATGTCTAACAGGATTGGATCTTGGTTTTAACTCTATCTTCATTTCTCCCATAACTCCTTTGATTCCCTTCAATTCTGAAAAAGTATTTGGGAACAAATCCTCGTATTCCCGTAGTAAACTTTGTATTTCCTGACTGGTTTGATCATCCTAGTAATTGCCCACCAAAGCTATTTTGGGTTGTTCCTTGGTCCCTATGTTGTGTCTCTGCAGTTTTAATGGATGATTGTAGGAGCTATCGATCTAGCTAGGTATAGTCTTTTGGATTTCTCTGTTCCCCTTGGTCTCTTTGATGGCTAGGTTTCTTAGTTCTTCTAATTCGTCTAGGCTTTTTGAAGCTTTGGTAATATGATAGAATTCTATGGGATTTTCGATCAAGGGTAAGTGGATTTTAGTATGAAGTTCTTGGGTATGCTTGGGACACACTCCAAAGTCTGATCTCTTATCATGATTGGTTGTAAAAATAAGTTCTCTAATCTTTTGCAGGACTAGTTCAAGCTTGGGGAACTTACTTGTAAAGGAGAAGTCTTTACAAAATTTAGCTTCCAGTGTTTGCCAATTGCTGGTCTATCTTCTTGTTTCCTCATGTATGAACCAAGATTTTGGGATTGGGCCTAGAGACTGGGGAAATACCTGAATCCAGAGATGAGAGGGTATCTGCGTAGCCTGCCACTTTGTCACGCACTGTTGGATGTGTATTCTAGGGTCCGATTCTCCGCTGAATGGTTGCGCAACTTGGAGACCCATCTGCATTTCTGATTCCAGCTGCTCTTGGTGCCCGAACCTGTACTAAATAGCTCGCTTCACCTCGTCCCAAGTTCTGAGTGCAAATTTATGCGTGGCCCACCATCTGGCAGGGGTGTTCTGAAAAGCCATATCTAGTATTGATACTCTTTGATCTTCTCCCACAGTTTCTTCCATATACTGAAAAAAGTTGTCTAGATCTGAGGTGTCGTCGTATACTGGGTGTCTTCTAACCTCAGTCCCAATCCATCTGGTCATTCTGGCAGTTGCACATCTTCTTGAGAATCTTTTGTACGAACCTTGTTGCCAACTATCAAAATCTAGTTCTGAATCTTCGTCTGCTGACTATATACTTCTCTAGCTTACTGATCCATCTGCAGTTGGGTTTATATAATTGTTTCTTGTCCCATCTATTATGGTGTACAACTGGTCTAGGTATTCTCCTTCTATATTATTGTTTATTGGTTATGTGTACCTGGGTCCTACATATGGGTCCAAAGGTTGAACTACCTTGATTCCCTCAGCTTCAAAAGTCATGGTGTCTTTCTTTAAGTCAATTATTGCATAGTTGTCATAGGCCCAATCGATGCCAAGTAGCGCAGGGTAGGGGTCCTTGTCTCCCATGATTTCAATGACTTCAAAGTCAACCACTTTTTTTACTCTTACTACATCGATTTCCATGTTCTCTAGTCTTCCTATGGGAAAGATACAGTATCGGTTTTTCATTCTTAACTGAATTGGGGAATATGTCAGTCTTGGTTTTCCTAAGGCTTCCCAGGTCTTCTTGGGCAGAATGTTCACATATAACCCTAGGTCCAACATGACGTCCTTAATTTCAAAGTCATCTAACTTAGCTATCAGTGATAATTCTTTTCCCGATCTTACTTTTCTTTGTTGCACTCTCTGTGTACTCTTCTCAGGAAGGTTAGCTCGAATCCTTGCTTCTAAAGTTTCTTCGTTCCCTAAGACTAGGTACAATGCACTGTGCAATTTCTCTGTCAGTTGATCATTCCCGAGAATGTCAGAGAACAATTGAAACCAGAGGTCAACTGCATTTTGAGGCTGCTCAGGTTGTCTTGGTAAGCCTACAAGGTTTCTGGGTGCAGGGGTGAAACAGGTACTTGTGCTAATTTAGGATATACAACCGGCTGAGGGGGATCCTCTTGCATTTCACAACTGGGAATGTTTTGGATGGCTTCTATGGCATCTTTAAAGAACAGTTTTTTCTTTAGGGGGTCATACCTGTCTCCCTTAGGTGTTTCTTTCTGAATCTGTGGTAGGGTATCAACATCAGCTCATGTCTTTGCTCCTCCTCAAGTAACGATATTAATATTTGCTAATTGTCCCTTAGAAATCCTTTTGATCTCTGAACTGATGAGGTTATTTCCTCTTTGCCACACCCTGTCTTCCCACTTCGCAATTAGCTCTGGGAAGTCTTTGGTTGTGTGTCCATTGGTTTTGCAGTGAGAGCACCATGGTCTCCTTGGATGATGACAATCTCTAGCCAAGTGACCCTGTTCATCACAGTTGTATCATATGCTTGATCCTCTTCCTCCAGTTCTTCCTCCTATGAAGTCTCCTTTAGCTCCACCTCCTCGACCTTGTCTTGGTCCCTTAGGGTTCTCATTTACCCAGAATGTTGTTCTGTCTAGTCTGTCCGTAAGTGCATCCAACGCCCTACATTGATTAGTAGTATGCATAGTAGATGCACAGAACTCACAGTGGACTGTGTTTGGTACCATAGAATATTTATTCATGATGGGGAACTGTCTCGGTCCATGGCCGTGGGTTCGAAAAATCTCACAATATTCCGTTGTTTGTGTTGCTTGTCCTCTTGGGAAAGCGTGATATGGGGTGGGGTGATGGAATGGTGGGTTTGTCGATACTTGCACAACTCCTCCTGCAGGTCCTGGTGGGGTTATCATCAAGTTCTGAGGAGGTCCCATTCCTCTCATTCATGGGCATTCAATCTCCAAATGACCTTCCATATAGCATCTGGTGCACCAAACCTGTGGTCATCCTGATCTAGGTATCATCAGCTCCTGAATCTTTTATGTAAGTCTTGATATCTGCCCTTGTAGTTGCACTAAATTAGCATCTACTAGGGGTCGGGTTACTCTCAAGCTCCCAGGGTATCCTTCCATGGATTCAATCTTCATTGATTGTTCCAAGGATTCTATTAACGTGGTTGTTGGCCCTTGGTGATGGAAGGAAGTGAAGATCGAGGAAGAAAAGGTCAAACGCGAACTGCGCGGGAGACACAGTGACTGTCACTGGGTCGAAGTAAGCAAAAGAGAAGAAAATATGGAGTGAAGTATGAAAAAGAAAGCCGTTGAATGAGGAGATCAGGGATGACAGATCAGCAAGAGAAAAGAATCGTAGACAACTCAACAAGCAAAGAAAGCCACCATTGGATTTTTTGGAGCACCACGCGAGAAGGGAGGAAAGACAGGCTGGCAAAGCCCTGAAAAGGTAGGTCAAGTTGACCTAGGGTTTTAGACACCTAGGGTTTTGGGTAAATAGGGTTTTGACACCTAGGGTTTTAGGTAATTAGGGTTTTGACACCAAGGTTTTGACCTAAGGCTGTTAGTGAGGGACTATAATGTATAAATAGAGGTCGAGAGGACCTAGGTCGGGTTGGTACTAGAGTTGGGTATTGATATTAATTATTGTTGGTTGAGAGATTATTGTACTATGAGAAAGAGGAGTGTTGAGAGTGAGAGCCTTCTAGTATTCTAAGATCTTCAGCTGGGTGTGAAGATCAAGTCCTGCAGTTGGGTGCACAGAAAGGTGGGAGACAGAGAGAAAAAGAGAGAAGATTTGTTGACTAAGAGTGCAAATCAAAACTGTAAGCTTTATCTTAATATATCATAAGCACAGTTCTGTGGACGTAGCCCTAGAGAGAGGGTGAACCACGTATATTTTGTGTCGTATGTGTGATTGATGCCTGGATCTCTGTCATTGTTATACTGTTATTTGCATTATTGTGTTGGATCAGATGTATAGCTGCATAGAGTATATCTAGCTGATAAGAGATATATGAATGTTGCATTATTATTGTATTAGTTCCACTTGATATTCCCCTGGTTGTAGACATCTCTATCCTGCAATCCCCCTCTTAGCTACTTCAGGTGATATTACATATGCTTCGCAGGTGTTTTCGAAAGGGCCAGTAGCTAGGGCTTGTTGGTGCGCTCTTGGAGTGAACCCTGGGTCTGCCCCTGTGCCAACAGTGGCTATTCACTGTTGTGTTAGCAGAATCTGAGTCAGGGGTATTAGTCCCTTAATGTACCACTATCTTTGATGTTCTATTGGGTGTGCCAACCTTCCTATGGCATCTTTGAACTTCTGGCTATACTCCCAAGCTGATTCGCCTTCCCTCTATTGGATCTTGCGCAACTCGGACATAGCATGTTATTCTGACTGAGGTATTTTGAACTCTTCTATGAACCTTGTCCATACCTGGTTAAGTGTGAATGCTTGACCTTGCATCCCTGACACTCCTATTTCAATGATCTTCATGTACCATTTGAGAGTGCAACCTATCAAGGTAGTATGGAATTCGACCAACTTGTTCACATCCGGTGTTCCTCTAGATCTCGAGATGGCTTAACACAAGAATCAGTGTTGTTCAACGTCTTCATCTCCCTCACCCCAAAATTCTGGGTATCGGGCAATCGACCCTCCCGCATGGTTGGCCATTGTTGATCCTATTGTTCATATCAGTATGAACCCTAATGGTCCTGCTTGCGATCTACCAGGGGATCCCAATATCCTCCCTATACTTGCACTTCCAGGTTGTGGTTGATTAGCTAATTGTACTAGAATAGAGTTTGCATGAGAAGGTAGTGTCGTACTTACTGCTTGTATATAAGGCACTTGGGGTATGGGTGATTCGGGGCTGGTGTCACTGGCTTCGAGGAAGATTTCTTTTATCTGGGGGGTCTCGTTAGCTTCCGCTGGGGCTATCTCTTCAGTCGGATTCCCGACCTCTCCTGATATCGGGGTTGAATCTTCTCTTTCTCCTTCAATATTCATGTCGGCTTCCTCCTCTCTTACATCCATGCTTTCTCCTTCTCATCCCACCTCCTAGTGACTTCTTGCTCTCCTTGCTTCTCTCTTGCTTAATATTTGACTGGCCAGTCGTTCCTGCCTTCTCATCCTCTGCAGTTCTTCCATCTGCCTTTCCTCTATTTCTCCTGATTCTCCTTCTCTCCTCAACTTTTCAAACTGTCTTGCGGCTTTCTTGATCTTTCTGTGCCACCACTTCTCAACTATGGAGGCTCTCTTCAAGGCTCGCTCCTCTCTTGAATCCATTTCTTGTTGTTTCCCCCCCATTTGTCAAAGAACCTGTTAAGGTCCTAACCCACACATAGGTAGATCAATGTATTCAGATGTAATAAAGGTCAATATTAATAAGACCTTTCAATAAAATAGAATAAGGCGGATGTAAGAAGACTTAATAGAAGCTTCCGCTTCTAGAAGGATCTTCCTCTAGATGCTTATTTTTAGTATAAATAGGAGTCGAGGGTATGAGAACCCTAGCTTGGATATTATTGTAACAGAGCGCTGCTCGACTAGAGGTTGCCCCCTCGAAGAGGCTTGTGAACATTGCTATCTGATTCAAAGTGTTATTTCTGTTGCTATTTCGTATATCGTTTCTATGTATTGTGAAGCTTATGCTGGATATTTTACTGTTATTCTGTCATTTCTAGCATTTCATTTCTGTTCTGCATATTTTATATATCTGGTATCTTGCAAGTGGTATCATAGCACTTTCCTTGGCAGAAATTGTGGGTATTTTTTTTTCAGGGTAGAGACGTATTCTGGCGTCTTTAAGCCACGGAGATCTGTCGTTACGCGCATAAACCCGCGGTTGAGGGATTCATACACGCAGGAAATACAAGTGGTTATTAAGCGCACGTCTGTTGGCCACCCTTGTAACCCCTGTTGGTACCCCTTCGAGTGGTAGCGCATCAGACAGCACCTGTGTACGGAC
>ML779496.1:311651-366811 GCA_009831015.1 Picea engelmannii | reverse complement strand
TGATTCAAAGTGCTATTTCTGTTGCTATTTCGTATATCGTTTCTGTGTATTGTGAAGATTATGCTGGATATTTTACTGTTATTCTGTCATTTCTAGCATTTCATTTCTGTTCTGCATATTTTATATATCTGGTATCTTGCAGAACCCTTCCCCTCTCTCATGCCATGACTCTCACCTCGTCTCGCCCTACCCCAAGCGAGGGTTCTTACACTACCATCTCGGTCGGGGATATAGTCAACATCCCTTCCTCTGCCAAGAAGGCTTTAATCCACGGGGGGATTTCTCTTAAAATTCTTCCCCTTGAGACTTTCTAGAAAATTTCTTCTGCCCACGAGAAAGACTGGTGGTTCTCAGCTGCAAATTCAATTATGTGTCCTTCTATCATGGTAGTAACCCAAAAATCTATAGCCCGCGTGACTGGGCAATCCAGCCTCTGGAGTGTTGCTAACTTGTCGATATCCCATGCGCAGATCTTCTTGACCCGTCCCTGGAACTCTGGAGCTTCTTGGAGCCTCTTGATCCAGTGAAAAAATTCTTCTGGGAATTTAACCCAGAAAATCTTGTACTAGTTGCTTGATCTTTCTGAGTAAAAGATCGCTTCCCGAGTAGTTCCCACCGATTTTCTTCTTAGTTCCGCTTCTTTCCATATGAAGGTGTTACAGTTTCTTTCCCACCATTTCTCAATGCCAGATCTATGGATCAGTGGTAGCATTCTTCCTACAGGTTCCCTTTTAATACGAGTCCTGGCAACGAAACCATTTTGTTGGCGCAAATTTGGTCAGACCAGGGTTCTTCTCAGGTTACCAACAAAAGGCACCGTGTAGTCTAGAGCACTGGCATTTTCATCCCCTCCAAAGAGAAGAAGTCTCACCTGAAGCGCTGTTGAGACAGATAGATAGGGAAGGGTAGGGAGAAGACTAATGAAGATCTATAGAGCACTCATAACTCATCCCTCTTCTTGTGCAATCAACATTATCAGATCAGAACCATCTAAATGCAAGAACCAAACCTACTTACAGTATGAACAACGATTAACCATAGAACCATTAGACAGAACTCATAAATCATAAAGGAATAATGCAATGCATAAGTAGCATACAAAGACACATCATATTTGAAATTTTGGTTCTTCATATTAGCTTTCAGATCTTTCCTTCATTACAGTTTCAAGGCTACATAGAGATGTTCAGTACAAACCCTGGGTTGTCTCTTACATCGAGTTTCACTAGTTAATCCCAAAACCTTGGATTGCCAATAAACATAACAACAGCCTGATATATTGACTCTACCTCGAGGACCAACCTCCTTACATCTATATTTAGTCCTATGTATAGCTCGGTTATGTCTTTCTGTTCAACTTGCTCACTTTCATGTTCTGTTGCAACTGTTTGTTGCTTAGCTAGTGTTGTGCTAGCTCCCGCAACTGTTTTATGTTATTCTTTTCTTTTAGCTTTTGATGAAGTTTGCGCAACTCATGCTTAATCAAAACTTGTGCAATTCTTTCCCAAAAACGAAGGGCCCAACAGTACCATCTAATTTGACATCATGTAGAGGCAAGGGTCATTCATTTGATACATTGTTCCATAAATGAACAAATTGTAAACATCTTTCCTAAAGCATTGGGAAAAAAAATGTTTGAAAAGTTCAAAATGATGCTTGGACTCACAAACACCCATTCAAATTAAAGGAGTAAATGTTAGATATCGAATTCTATAGATTATGGTGTACTATAAATGTTATTATTATTCATTTAGAAGAAATATGAAAAATCATAGGTGAATAGTAATACTCATCAAACTTTTTGGAAGATGAAATCAAAAATCCTATATCAATGTATTCATATACAACTCACATTAATCAAATTCATTCAACATCTCAATTAACTACCTAATAATAATCATGCTCTCATTAAGAAAAAGATTCTCTTTTATGAAGAATAAAATGTATTCTCTCTAATTTTATAAATAAATTATAAAATGCTTTTAATTTATTTTTAAATAAATTTCCTATTTCATAAAATACGAACTCAAATCTCAATGGAGGGGAATCGATGTACATGACAACAATGCCGTTTCGCACTTTCATGCGTGGACTTTTACGTTAAATTCTTTCCTTGACGTAGACTTTGTAAGTGGCTATCCCTCTCACCACATTTAATAACATTTAATGTCACCAGAAACGTCCTAACAAATTCACGTGTAATTGACGTGACATAAAAGATCACGTCACGAGTTGATGGAATATTCGATTACTCAAAAAGAGTACTTTGAGATTCCACGTCATCAATGATTGCCGTTAGATGACGGAGATTTAGGAACGTAATTATTTATTTATTAATTAGTGTCGGAGTGTAATCTTGGTCGAAACACGTGGGCAATCTACATCGTGGATTTTGTGGGAAAATAAATTTTGATGAAATCCATAGAATAGTAATGGCCAATTGGGTGATGAGTATGTTGAAATAATAGAGGAGAATAATACAAATTATAGGTGGTGTGCATGTGAACTTATGTTTGACTTCTGCATGCTCTTTTTCTTTTAATTAAACTCCAATCTCAAAGTCCATTCTATAATCCACCACAGGAGTTTATAATTCCCTAATTGAAAATTTGTGTGAGGAAGTCCTTCTCAATATTTACCTACTAGGAGATTCCAGATAGAATTGATGTTTTGGAATGCTAAATATTTAACCCATAATCACAGAGTTGAAGATTTAGATTGATACGCACACATGAATCATCCAATCAAAGGTCTATTTTCTTGGATCATAAACTCAATCTTAGACATTAAATTGGTGAAAAATAAAATATTTTATTAATTTTTGGTGAAGAATAATCAATAGTGTTGGAAAATTTACATTTAATTTGAATATTTTTAGTTATTTTAAACACTTTTTTAATGTGATCTTAGACATTATATTGGTGAAAAATAAAATATTTTATTAATTTTTGGTGAAGAGTAATTAATAGTGTTGGAAAATTTACATTTAATTTGAATACTTTTATTTATTTTAAACACTTTTTTAATGTGTGGTTGTTGAGAGAAAACCATGATGAAGAGTATAATTTTCAACCCATAAATTTTACAATTTAGAAATTGTGTATCATTTTCTCCTTATAGATGAGTGTTATTAAAAAAACTCTTTTTCTTTCTCTCCTTTTTCACACATATATAATGTTTGATGTTATCTTTGTTTAATGACTTCCTTCTTATAAGGCAGACTCTTATTTAATATATAATAAATAAGAGTTGGCTTATGAGGAGAAAACCTTAAAATAAGGAGAAATGATATATAAGTTTTATTGTCAATTGGGTTTAGCTTGAGTAGTTGGGAGGAATGATTGTTATCCTATCCCCACTTGGGTTCAATTCCTTGAAGTGAAGGTAAATACTTGGATATTTTCCTTGAAAATAATTTTAAAATTTAAAATTTAAATCAATTTATTAACTAAACACTATGTGGGTGGGAAGAAGGAAAAATTAAAGATTCAAATAGAGTACTAGTTGCAAAAGGGAGCAAAGTGTTTTAGACGTGTGGGTGAAATTTTGCAATGCAAAGTTCAAATAAGAAAATTTATTTCCATGTAATTTTATATGGATTTCTTTTTTTTTTATAAATGACTTGATTAATTTTTACCATTAATTTGGAATGTTATGTTGTCATTTTTAATGTCTTTGGAATTACCAATGGCCTATGTCCCTCCTTTGCGACTACGATTTAGAAGTAACTTCTAGATGTACTTCTTCATACACACGCACACACATCATTTGTGTATTTGTAATAAATAACTAGTAGCTACTCAATTAATTTTAAATTCAAGAAACATAAAAACAATTCATACAATCCAAATTGAAAGAACTATATGTAATTTTGACGCTCTAATTTTTGGATCAAATTCCAATATTTATTTATTAATTGGTATAAATCTAGGTTGAGTATGTTTTTTTTTAAACCATGGGAATCAATAACTCATTGGAGTGATCTAGGCTAGACCTAGGATCAAACCTAGTGGTTGCCAATATAACCCAAGAGTATATCCAACAGATCGCAAGCTAGATATACCAATAACTTGGGACATAGCAAGGGTCGAGGCGTACTGATGCACACCAGAGTGTATCTCTATCCTAGGGGGCATCTACCCTTCTAGCCTTATCACAATGGGCCAATATGTCACTCGTGGGAATTGAATTAGCTCAGGTTGAGTATACTTAGGAGAAAGGGGAGATGAAAAATAAGGCATGCTTCCTCCAAAATTGAGAGGTTTGAAAAATGTTGCATTGCATAATCACCTAGCATCCATTGTCCAACTAAAAACTAGTTAATGATCTGTAAACTACTATGGATATTCCATTGGACAGTTCATCACAACATATTTAATAAAATACTAAAATATTTACTGTGAAGGTTAATTTCCTTTAGATATCTCAGATTCTTTACTTATTGATTTTCCGCTTAAAATGTATGAAATAGATGAAATGCAAAAAATAGAGAACATAAATAAATCCTCACACACCATTTACCATGTTTTTTTGGTTTTAGAGTGAAGCCAAGGTATTTTACCCCTTCATTAATATCAATATGATGAAAATGAAATATTCTTTCCATCCTAGTATTCTAAGTATCATCCAAGCTAGATGTCAACAAAGCAGATTTAATCACATTAATTTTCATACTAGCAACATCACATTAGAGTTGTAAAATATCATTGAAAATTTTTCCTTGACCATCATTACTAAAAAACAAAAGAAGTACATCATCAACAAAAAGGAGATGTGTTAATGATTCACTCATCCCCACCTTAATGCTTGAAACTTGCATTTATCTCTTAGCCTTTTTAATCAACCTACTAACTCCTTCTGCCACCAATAGGAAGAGGTATGGGGATAGATGGAATCCCTTCCTAATCCCTATGGAAGGATTAAATAAATAAGAGGTAGACCCATTTATTCACACAACAAAGAGAGTAGAATACACACACCCCATAATCCATTTCACCAAAGGAAGAAGAAACCTTAAATTAATCGACAACAATTGAATATACAATTAGGAGACCTTATCCTAAGCTTTGGACAAGTCCAATTTGATAACTACAACAAGATATTGAGAGAGATTAATAATGTGGATACCCTCCTAAGGAGACCCCATGGATTCATGAATTTTTCTCCCTCAACAAACCTGAACTTTGAAGGGAAGATAAACCTAGAGAGAATGGGATTAAGTTTAAAAGAAATTATCTTAGAAATAATTTTGTACACACAATTACATAATGATATTGGCCTAAAGCCATTGAATCTCTTTGGTGATCAAAATTGGGGATAAAGTATATAAAGGTGGATTTGATACTCCCAGGACCTTCCTAAATATTATAACCTCTTCAGCTACCCTCAATAAATCTTCGCCAATCAACTCGAAGAAGTCCAAATAAAATTTAGTAGTCCAACCATCTAGACTAGGAATTTTATCCTTTTGAAAATTATTTAAAGAAATGATAAATTCCTCCCAAGATATTACCTTATACGTATTTTCATTATCCTCTTCATTCACCATCCTAGGAAAATAATAAACCACACTAATAATTTATCCTATGTTTTCCCTCTCAAATTCCATAAACATGTCATTGAAGTACTACACCCCTAGGTCTGCCAACTCCTAAAAACATCGAAATGTATCTCCTTATTTGATTAGATAATTCCTAAATGGTATTATGATTTTTCCTAAACTTATAATAACTATGGAAAATTTTGATATTCTAGTCCCCAGGGTCGAGCCAAAATTCCCTACGTTGTATTCACCAGCCATTCTCCTTGTCCAATAAAAGCTTACATTTTTTGGATTCTAGAATTTTGATACTATTCAACACTTTCGCACTGAAGATCTATTCAACATTTTATTTAAAAATTCTATCCATATTATTTTCAACATCCTTCAACTTACTATCACTAGCCTTTTATCTCCCCCTTACCCAAAATACAACTTTCTCTTTCACCAATTTTAATGACCTAGTAAACTGAGAATAATCAAGATCATCCAAATTTCCATCATTGTAATTCCAAGAGGCTTTCACCAAATCTTGAAACTCCTATTCACCAAACCAATTAGGATTATATTTTAAAGGGGCCCTAGGATTCAAGTTTCCCCAACTCATTTCCAACATTATTAAGAAGTGATCCAAACATCAATAATAATCAACCCATGTCTTGTACCTTTCCACCTTGTCCAATAATGCAAGATGTAGTAGAAACCTATCCAATCACTTGGAAACCTATTACCCACCTGATCCATTATTTGACCAAGTAGGCCTCAACTTAATAGGTTCAATATCAACCCAAATTTCCTTCTCAAACTATTCAAGAAATAAATCTTGCAACCTAACTTATCTTACAGAGGTACCCCTGAGATTCATATCTCCCCCCATGATCAATTTTTCAACCTTTATCCATTGTAAATATATAAAATCTATCCAAATTTTTTGTTTTCCCTCATAAGGTCCATACACTTTGAGTAAGGTTAGTACCATACCAAGACTTTTGGTAAAATCCTCTATTCATAGACCTAAACACACAACAAAGGAGTCAATTAATGAAATGTTCTAACTCTAGCCAATAATGAGGCCACCAAAAAATCCCTCTTCATCAAGAGACAAGAATTACCATTACACAAAGGAATTATTCATATCCCTAACTACAATATTCCATTTTCCCATTATTTACTAGATAAAAATCACCTCAGTATTATTTACATGTCCACCAACCGATTGAGGGACAATGTTTTAGCATATCCCCCAAGCCATTGATGTTAATCAATAGGATCAACATGGTTTAACCCCACCATGGGTTATCCATTCTCTAATAACCATAGGAATAAGTCTCTTCCCGCCTTGATTAACTTCTTTAACCATTTTCTCTTGTGCATGATTCATATAATATTTTCTACTAGCCTTTTAACCCCCAGAAACCAAAGAGTCATGAGACAAGGTAGGTGGTCTCAGGTGGTAATGGACGCCTCCTCATTTCCAAGGAGATTAAAGCCTAGGAATGAGCCTCTCAATAGGGTCATATCCCCTTGAATAGGGTTATACCCCTTATAAAATGAAGGATTCAAGTCACAGGATAAGTTAAAACAAAATCCCTCCCCTCCCACCAGTGCAACATTCGACTTGGTAGAATCAGAAAAGGTGTCCCTTACCCCTTTGACTTCATCTTGAAAATAAAAAATAAAACCCTCCCCCAACACTAAATGAACAATAGATTTCTTATTAGACAATGAGGGAAGGAATTAAAGTAAACTTACATGGAGGGTGCACACCCAAAATCCATATCATATCTAGATTTTGTAGTTCATAAGGACAGAAGTCGAAAAACCTCAGACCCACTAGGGCTTCCTCCTTAATGCCTTCCAATTGATGAGAGGTAGAAATTAATGGAATAGAAATGTTGCCAACCATAAAAACTATATATATATATATTTCAAAATCAAATTCTTCTCACCATCAGGAATTCACGCACCCCCCACAGATTCACCCTCAATGTGGCCTTCCAACTCAACATAAATGTGGGGAACTACTTCTGGAAGAACAACCCAATCCTCCTCATCCTATTGAAATTGTCCTCCTTTTTTCCTAATAATGTCATGTAAAATATTTTTCACAGTCATAAAGACCATGGCCATATTGGTGGCATCTCACACAATGGAAAGGGAAATGAATGTAATCCAGGGTCTAGGTGTATTATTTATCACTAATCACTAGCTCCGTTGATCCTTGACTAACATCAATTTCTAGTAGAATCTGGGAAATAGATCAACCATTACATTATTTGTAATTGTCATCCAATAGAGTGAACTTACTGAAGGTGTCACTAATATCCTATAAATCATGCTCATACCACATATCTAAAGGAAAACTTGTTAATTTTACCCAGACCAAAGTACTAGTAGACAATTCCTTCTTTGTATAGAAACAAGGATCTCAGGGTTTGATGGATAGGTAAGCCCTTTCTAGAAACTAGTTTCCTTTTATAATTTTTAGGGAATCCTCATCACACCTAAAAATAAATATGACCTAGCCTTTTGTGAGAAAATGAAATATGGGCCATACCCTAGAAGAGGATCCCACTCCAGTTGAATCCATTCATTCAAACACACCATGGAAACTCTACAACAAATTATTTTCCCACCAAATTATTATTTTATAAAAACACAATTTGATCCACCTAAATATATTCACCAATAACAAAATAAATACCACCTCCCTAAGATTTAATCACCTTTGTATTCCTCTTCCCTTTTCAATCCATTGAATGAATAACCCCACCACCCTTCATATCTTGCAACTACAAATTTTCATTTTTTAACCATAACCTTGGATAATTATAATTCAACACAACATGATATGCAACTTGATCCTATCGAAAAATGGATATTTTCGACGAAACCCGCACCTCAAATCCACAACACCCCAATTATGTCTTTCTGTAGCCAAGTTTATTGTAGTGGTAAGATCTCAAAACATTTCGTCATGATCTAGCCAACCCATTTGCAAGGTAGGAAACATATTTTGTAATCCTTCCCATTGTAACATATTCCTAATATTTGTCTCTTGGCTTTCCCCCTTCTCATGTAAGAAAGAAATTGGGTTTGAGGGTGAATCTAAAAGTGTCAAGAACAATGTAAAAGTAACTTATATCTCTTTCCCATTTTTATTTTTACTCAAGTTAACTTTAGAGGTAATTTTTTCAAGTCTTTCCTCATTTCCTAGGATTCCTAGACACAAATAACGTTTTTTCATCCTCATTGAGTTATCAATCCCTTCCCTTGACTACATTTCCCCATATTTCCATCAGTGTCTCAACCCAAAATAGATTAGTCCTCCAAGATACCAATGTATATACAACATCATCATCATAAATAAAGAGCATCATAACATGAAGTACATCAATAGTCATGTCATTCAACATGTGCTTATAACATCAACCACATCGTCGCAAGGACTAATCATACTAAATAATTATCAAATATCACCATTATTACATAGCCATTATCAATAACATTTAATGCTAAATAAATCATCAACAAGGAAATATCATTTCTTATCACAAATTAAGAAATTACATAGATATATTTTTCTATCATAATCCATCGTTGATAGAAGAAAACAACAAGTGGATGATGAGTCCAAAACACCATCTCATATTAGAAAAATTAAAACATCAACACATGCATCATATAAACATCATGTAATATAAAGAAGGGACATCATTCCAAATATGTGCATAATCCCTCCTCAATAATTGTAACAACGTATTGATAAAGTATAAGACATCAAGAGTATACTAATCAAGTCACACATATGTTTTAATGAAAGTAAATATCAATCAAGGAACCATCTTCAGGATGAGGAATCCAAAAATGCATCTCCTAAATATGACATCATAAGGCATACAATATCTAGCCAAAATGGTAAACATGAAAAATAGTATCATTCCTACACTATGAAAGTCTCACCGTGTAAATGAGGGGGGAACTCATCACTTGTCATCCAAGTATAATTTTTCATAATCATTAAGTATAAGAAATTCATCAGAACCAATTGCCAAGGACAATTGGTCATTACAGAAAACTTAGAAATTATCCTCTAAGGGATTATACTCATAGAAAATGGACAGTACTTGATCAAATGCTATTAACAATAATCAGCAAGGAGGAAATCATCCATAGTCAATAATGAACACGAGGGTCTAATCAATGTCATATGCTTAGCAGTACAAGTACATCAAGAGGGTATTTTAATCCTTTTCCATATTGATTAAACAAACACACATGAAAAAATGATAATGATTCCATCACAAAAAACTGGAACTAGAATATCGTAATGTAACATGCATACACTAGGGGGTGTTACATTCTAGAACAATATTAAAGGATTCTCAATCTTTGGATTTCTTCCATGCATTCTACTGTACAATTATAATAATATAAAATTTTCTCTTTATTTACAGAAAAATAAATATTATATAATCACGATATAATTATTTATGAAACTTAATTAATTGATTTACTTACATTTTATTAAAAGGGGATTGGTCTTAATGTTATACTTGTATTTTCCACCATAGGATTTGGAAGGTTGCGATAGTATGTTATGAGGTTGAAATTACATATTTGAGCATGGAACTTGAGAAAAAATCTCATAATGGGTTGGAAAAATCCCATAATTGAGAATGAAACTTGTGCATGACTTTTAATTGCACAAGTTCACATGTCGTAAATCCCATATTCAAGATCCTAAAAGATCCTTTAAGAAAGACCCAAGCTAAGGGAAGAACGGATCACAAGAGAGAAGCATCCTTACATTAATGAATTAGAGAAATATTATTTATTCTTATGCCTGTAACATATTATTGAGTGTTGGGGATCAATATTATCTTGACTAGAGCCTAGGTGAGAGCTTTCATTACTTTCTTATCGTGATACGACATATGGTTGTGCTTCTTCAACAAAGAAAATTTATGGCTAACGAGAAAAGTTATAGATCTTGGAGAGAGGAGTATGGAAACAAGAACTCAAGGTATTGTCTATTGTTGTAATTCTTTATGTTTAATATAGATATATACTCTTTCCCCTCTCAAAATCTTTGTAATTCATTTTTTATGGTATCTTGAGTTAGATTTTGTGGATCTTATTAGACTTGAGCTACTAGGATTAGAGTCCATTTCATGCAAATTTTATTTGTAATATCAAAAAGGTATGAGAAAGGTCCTATTTGTTTGTATGCTATGAAGGTGAACAGGTAGAGTATCTTCATTGGATCTGCATATAGTGGGATACATTGGAAAACAAACGATTTAAGGTACGTTTCCTTTTCCTTCCTTTTTTACTTTTCATATAAAATAGTATGATTGACTCTAGGAGAAAGATATAATGGTATGTACTCTTATCTATCATAAGATTTAATATAGCTAGTGATGGTATTTGTTTACCTATATACAAATATCATTACAACAGAATTGGTGACTCCACCGTGAAAAAACCATTTAAAACAACTGATTTTAAATTAGTGATAACTCCACTTCCTGGACTCCAATTTATACAATTTGTTTTTTTTTTTTTTTTAATTTTGGTATTTGTTTCAAGAGTAACTCAGATATACATATGGTTCCTTCCATTCTACATGGAAAGTTTCAAAAATATATTTGAAGGCCACTGTCTTTTTTTTCCCTTGAACAAATATATACAAAAAAGAAAATGATTGCCCCTTTTTTTCCCAAGAAAGAGAAGTGAGTAGGGTTTTAATTGATATTGTCCTTTGTCAATTGCATTTAGGATCAGTCGTAAGGAAAAGAGAAAAAAACAAAGCATCATTTTGTTTCCCTCTTTTCCATTTTTTAGGCATTTTTTATTTCTTGTGAAAGTTTCATTAGTAAAATTGGTTTGAGATTTAAAATTTATTTAGGAATCTAATTTGGTAGTTTTCATTTGTGAAGTGATTGTTGCATTGAGTGTTTCTGATGAAAACCAAATCCGGGGGTCACAAAGATCGATTTTTTAATAGATTTGATCCTTAGACCTATGATTTCTCTAGCCCATGCATTGACTAGAAATGTCAATAGTAGCAAAAAAACTCCAAATATCCTCTTATTGTATGCACCTGAACTTGCAATGGAGCTTATTCTTCAAATATTGATCGTGAATATCATAGAAACTTCACCCTTTGCGTAGATATCATTCTTTCCATGATCTCATGCCATTCAAGTAGAGGTCTCATGGATCGAATATTTTCCCATTCACAACACCAGGGATAACTCCCAATAGTGAATGGATCCATGTGGAAATAAATTTAGTTAACTAGAACCCCAAACACCAGATCCTCTCCTCAGAATATAATATCGCTTATCAAATTCCAGTTTACATGTTTTGGATCTCTAGAAAGTCTCTAATATCGAGGGTTTTCTGTAGATATGTGACTGGTTCACATCACCAAAATCCCGTTATGCAAGTTTATAACCATTGATTATGTAAAAAAAACCACTCCACACTGTTATAACTCAATAAATCATTATCTAAGACTAATGGAGGGATGCAAAGAAAAAAATAAAATATGGAAACAAATTCACACCAATATACGAAACAACTATTGTACTTTTATTCTATTACTCTCAACCCTGTTTTACATTTTATCGACCTTGCATTGAACATGCTCGCAACTTGCTTTTATAAGAGAATTACAACTACTGGATCATTACTTAGACCCTATTTGTTCTCAAATAACCCTAAGATTCATCCAATATCTCCTTAAATGACCGAGGTGGATATCATTGGCCACCCACTTTTTCCAAGTGGCTCATCTTGGTAGTTTTTTAGTTTGGCAGTTTTTTCCTAGTTTTTGGGTCCTGAACTTTCGAGGTCATTTTGAGGCCCTATACAATGTTTTTAGGGCTCACCACAGTCAAACTATAGACATAGTCAAATTTTGATGGCATAATCTATATTCCTCGGATAGACATTTCCAATGGGTTATCGTTCACCTAAAACGAAGATCATATGCAAAAGTTACGACCTCGGGAAGTTGATGTACCAACTTACCCCAACGGGGCCCACATGACTCTTGGCACTTCATCTCCTAGGGTCAGTGTTTTGGATGTCTAGGTGTTAATCCCTAAATATTGGCACATTACCCCTTAATTTGGGCATATTAAATTAGTTTCATTATTTTATTTATGTCGGCTTGGGTCCATTAGTGGTAATTGTACCTCCTAGTCTTCTATATATACCAAGGAGACCTATTCATTTGGAATCATCTTGTATTTATAAATTTATGTGGTGTGTAAGGAGGTTTCCCCCTCGAAGAGGCTTATTATATGAAATTCTCTCTTTTTCAAGGCATTGAGTACTTACTCTGAGGTTTTTCTTAGGTTATTTTGATATTTGGTTCTTAACATTTGGTATTAGAGCTCAAGGTCTTGGTGTCTTGCTACTACATATGAGACACCTTGGAGATTTTTCTATAAATTGTTTTCTACGATATTTTAGAAGGAAATCCTTGGAGGATATTTATTAGATAGATCAAGGTACTTGGGGTTAAACTTTCATCTCCTGAGACCTTATACTTTCGTAGATATATCATGTGTAAGATAGGGTTCTGGAATCATCCTCAATTTAGACATCATGTAATTTTCACTATAAAAAAATTTCTGATGTTTCAGACCCTAAAACTTATATTCTATTTAGAAAAAATAGTAAGGTATCTGTGATAAAAATTTCATCTTCTGGGTCATCCTACTTTTGTAGATACACCATGTGTAAGATAGGGTAGCTGACTAGTCATATTAACTAGTCTCAAACATGTGTTCTGGGAAAAATAGTGATATATTCTTCAGTGAGTATCCAAATTAAGTGTGACTAGTTGCATTAGACAGTGGACAGTCTGTATTTGTTTTGGTGCAAGTTTCATAATCAAATATTAGATATCGTTCTCTTGGCACACTTTACAAGTACGCTATCCTAGAAGTTCCAAAAATCAGAAAGGTGTGGGGAAGCTACCATAAATTCTACTTGGAACATTCAATTTTGATCAGACTTGTGGAATTACAGAGAATACATATTAGAGAACTACATAACAAAATTTTCAGACCCATAAGGGCCAAAATTTTGGAGATAAAGAAAAAGAAAGATCATCTAGTAGAACAACTTCAAAATCAAGGTTTAAAAGTGATACTTGGCCAGCATGCTACCAAAAAAGGGAACTTCTACACCAAATAAGCCTTCAGATAGTCCTACTTGGACTCTTGATGAAGGTGAAGAAATGAGCAGGGACATAAATTATTTACAAAATATGAACTACAAGGGATATGGGATTCAACTGAAGCTAAGTTGGAGGCAATAATGGATACTATGATGGATGGTTTAAAAAGGGATATCATGGAAGGATTGAAAAATTCCCTAATAGAGAGGCCACCTAAAAGTGAAAATGTATCCCATGAAATTCATAATGAGGACACAAGGAAAATGAATCAATATTGGAGAAAATCCAACTTTGGGTTGAAGACCAACCACTTTCCTAAGATCGATATGAGGAAGTTTGATGGAAAGAATCCAATCACTTGGATACTTCAGATGAAGCAGTTCTTTGATCTACATGTTGTGCCACACACACAAAAGGTATGAATTACTTATTTATATTTATAACCCAATCAATTTGTGTGATATCTATGGCTTTTTTCTCACAAATCACTTGTCACTTGGATAATTTTCATAGAATAAAGGATAGCACACTATGAGGATACAAGGAGCAATACCTTCTTTAGCCAATTGATAAATCTCAAGAAAAAGGGTTCAGTTGCATAACACATTGATAACTTCCAAATATTGAATATAAAGGTAATGAATATTCCATATGAGCACCTTATTGATGTATTCATAGGAAGTTTAAAGGATACCATTCAACATGAGGTTCGACTTTGGGAACCCAAATCATTGGAGAATGCATTCAGAGTGGCGTGAAATGTTGAAAGTAAAAATATGGCTATGGCTACTAGAAGGACCATTCCTAACATCTATCGAGAGAATAATGTTCCTTCTTCTAAAATACCTCAACCTACAAGGTTTACACCTCAACAATTGGAGGAAAGAAAAACAAAAGTTTTATGCTTTAATTGTGACAACAAGTACAGTAAGGGACATAAGTGTGGTGAGAAGAAATTATTCTACATAGATTGTGAAGAGGAAGAAGAACAAGGACCATCTCAAGATGAAAACATAGAAGATATTTCTTTTGAAGAGTTAAATCCCATGATATCATGTAATGCATTGGATGGAATTAACACTCCTCAAACCCTCAAGATTGAATGATATATCAAAAATAAAAAGGTAATAGTCTTAGTTGATTCTGGTTGTACTCATAATTTAATTCACTATAAATTAGCCAAAGCTCTCAATTGCTTTATATATCCAGTGACATATTTTCAAGTAATGATTGAAAATGGAGGAACTATCAATTGCTCAGGAAAATGCCATAAGATAAATATTACTATGGGGGAATATGTAATTAATAGTCCAATGATTTTTATACCCATGGATGGTGTTGATGTCGTACTAGGAGTCCAATTGTTACAATCATTGGGAACAATGGATTTTAATTTTCAATAACTTTTCATGAAATTTTCATTGGAAGGAAAGGAAATTGAGTTAAGGGGTATCACATGGAAACCCAGTAAGGTGATAAGCTCTAATGGCATGACAAAATTATTGAAAAAGGGGCATCAAGGTGTAATTGTACAACTATGCTCACTAGATGTTCAAACATCTAAGCCTTCTATTCCCCTATATCTCCAAGGGATCATTGATAAGCATTCCAAAGTATTTGAAGATATTCCTAGAGGTCTTCCACCCATTCGAAATCATGATCATGCTATTCACCTAATTCATGGGAGTGTTCCTCCTAACATCAGGACTTACAGATACCCTTATTCTCGTAAGAGTGAAATTGAGCGTATAGTTGAAGAAATGTTAGAGGATGGAATTATTAGACCAAGCCAAAGTTCTTAGTCTACACTAGTGGTAATGGTACTCAAGAAAGAGGGATCATGGTGTATGTGTCCAGATTATAGAGAGCTCAACAATATTACTATTAGAGATAAGTTTCCCATTCCTGTCATTGAAGAATTGTTACATGAAATACATGGAGCAATCAACTTTACAAAGTTGGATCTCCGTTTAGGGTATCATCATATTAGAATGAAGGAAACAAATATCCCAAAAACAGCATTCCGAACTCATGAAGGCCATTATGAATTTTTGGTCTTGCCTTTTGGCCTTACGAATGCACCTTCCACATTCCAAGGCTTGATGAATTCCATTTTCAATCTCTTCCTTAGAAAATTCGTATTAGTATTTTTTGATGATATACTAATCTATAACAAGTCTTGGGAGGATCATGTTCGACATGTTGACAAGGTACTACAACTACTAAAGGAGCAACAATTATATGCCAAATCATCCAAATGTTTCTTTGGGGTGAAGGAGTTAGATTATTTGGGTCATATTGTATCTCATGAAGGTGTCATGGTAGACCCTAACAATATTAAGGCTATGATGGACTGGCCGATTCCAAAAACATTGAAGAATCTTAGAGGATTTTTGGGTTTGACAGGTTACTACCACAAATTTGTTTGGAACTATGGAAGAACCGAATAACCTTTAATAACATTAACTAAGAAGGATGAATTTTCATGGACTCCAGAGGCAACTCAATAGTTAAAAAAACGTAAAGAGGCGATGTGGAAAGCTCTTATCTTGACCACACTAGACTTCACAAAAACATTTATTGTGGAATGTGATCCCTCGGGAAATGGAATTGGTGTTGTTCTAATGCAAGAAGGAAGGCCCCTTTCTTTTGAAAGTCATCCACTCAAGGGAGAGGACTTACACAAGCCCATTTATGAGAAGGAAATGATGGAAATACTACATGCATTGAAGAAATGGTTCCCTTACCTAATAGGTAGGCACTTTAAGGTAAAAACATATCATGATAGTCGTAAATACTTATTGGAACAAATACTATCTTCAGAAGAACAAAAAAAATGGGTGACCAAGATGTTGGGATATGATTTTCAAATCATATACAAAAAGGGGAAGAAAAATGTTATGGTAGATGCACTCTCAAGAAAGGATCAAGATTTTAAGGCCTTTCTCTGTGCTATCTCGATCATCCAACCCAATTGGATAATAAAAGAGAGGGATGAATGGAAGAACGACAAAAATGCACGGACTCTCATTCAAAGGTTGCAGTAGGATTCCAGTGCATCAGGTACATTTACATGGAAAAATGATTCACTATGGTACAAAGATCACTTAAATTTATGTAAGAACTCCCAACTCAAACAAAAGGTACTCTTGGAATTGCACACCTCTCTGGTAGGAAGGTACTCATAATTTTTGAAAACCTACCTTAGGGTCAAGAAGGAATTTTTTTTGGGATGGCCTTAAACATGATGTTCAAAGGTTTGTGGTAGAATGTTTGGTTTTCCATCAAAATGAGGTGGAAAAAATTAAGACCCCAGGTCTTTTACAACCATTATCCATCCCAAGTCAACACTAGGAGAAGGTTTCCATGGATTTCATCACAGGGTTACCAAAGTCTAAAGGAAAGAGTGTCATCATGGTGATTTTTGATAGACTGATCAAGTATGAACACTTTTGTGCACTCTCTCATCCTTTCAAATCTAGTACAGTTGTCACCGCATTCATGGAGATAGTTCAAAAGCTACATGGAATCCCAAAGATTATTGTAAGTGACAGAGATCCCATGTTCACTTGACATTTTTGGACATAATTATTTTCTTGTTTGGATACTCAATTGGCTCATAGATCATCTTATCATCCTCAATCTGATGGAAAAATTGAGATAATGAACAAATGTCTGGAAGGATACCTTCATTTCTTTGTCTTTGATAAACAAACACAATGGTTCAAGTGGTTACCCTTGGCAGAATGGTGGTATCACAATTCCTTTCATACTACAATAAAAATGACACCATTTATGGCACTCTATGGTTATCACCCACCTTCCATCACTTATTCTCTAAAAGCAAATATAAGGTTCAAGCAGTGGAAGATCACATCGAGCATCAACAACAAGTTCTCAAACTCTTAAAGGACAACCTGAACATGGCACAAAATCACATGAAACAACAAGCAAATCAACATTGTAGTGAAAGAAGTTTTGAATTAGGGGATTGGGTATTTTTAAGACTACAACCATACAAAAATATGTCCCTCAAGCAAGATAACAAGGATAATAAATTATCACCAAAGTACTATGTCCCTTATAAGGTGTTTCAAAAGATTGGTACAATGGCACACAAATTGGATTTTCCTACATCTTCGCGAGTACACCCGGTTTTCCATGTTTCATTCTTAAAGAAGGTTACAGGTGACAATATCCCAGTGCAAACTATTTTTCCAGAACTTGACGAGAAAGGAAAAATCATATTGGATCCTGAAGCTATCACTGACACAAGAATTTTCCAGTTGAGGAATAGATCCATTTCATAGTATCTCATTAAGTGGAGGAAACTACCTACTAAATATTCCACTTGGGAAGATGAGTCTTTTATACAAAAGCATCAAGAATTAATCAAGCATTGCAGACACCACTTGTATGAAGGGGAGGGGCATGTTAATCACTAAGTAGTGGTACATTACCCCTTAATTGGGGCATATTATATTAGTATTATTATTTTATTTATGTCGGATTGGGTCCATTAGTTGTAATTGTACCTCCTAGTCTCTTATATATACCAAGGAGACATTTTCAGCTGGAATCATATTGTATTTGTAAATTTATGTGGTGTATAAGGAGGTTTCCCCCTCGAAGAGGCTTTCTATTTGAAATTTTCTCTTTTTCAAGGCGTTGAGTACTTACTTTAAGGTTTTTTTTTATTTGGTTCTTAACACTAGGGTTTTGGAATTCATGTTTATTGTAAAAAGGATTTTAGAGCCTCATTGTATTCATCTTATTGTGAATGAGAATAGCCATCACATCTCTTCTCAGAGATAATCCACCACCATTCTGGTAAGATTGTTTTCAATCTGCATTTTAATAGTTTCAACATATTTCTTTATTGAATAGAAGCCAATTTTATTGTATCTTTGTTATTGTTCATTGTGTTTGTGTTAATAATAATAATAATATGTTTTCATTTCGTTATTCTCATAAAATCCCTATCAGTTGTATCAAAGGAGTCTTATCCTTGTTGTTCTTAGAGCATGTCCCCAACGAGGTCACAGTACAAAGAGTTGGGTCTAAATCTTGTTTCTCTTGAAGAAAATATCTCTTGCATGCCAAAGAGACCTTCCATGGTGGGATAAAATAAAGACAACGAGACATGAGATCCTTTCAAAATGTTGCTCGAGGAATACCTCAAGCAACAGAGGAACATGATGATGTATAATGTTATGCAAATCCTTTGACGATTACCAATAAAAGACGCTGTAAGGTAGCTAGAGAGGTAGTGGGGGGGTCCAGAGGGCCCATAGTGATAATAGTGGAGGTCATTCATATTTTGATTATATCTTCATATTTGGTATTGGTACTTAACAGACGCATATTCCTAAAGTGGAGGCACCTCCCCCTTCAAGGTACATATCAAATTTAATATCCCTATATTTGAAGGTTAGATAGACATTGATGCTGAAGAAAAATGGTTGAATCTTCTAGAAGGGTATTTTTTTATCCATAACTTTTCGAATAGAGAAAATATTACTTTTGCGCTACTCAAATTCATCCTCATGTAAAATATTGGTGGGAGACTTTTTGTGAGAAAAATGCAACAAAGGAACCTTCATTATTTATAGTTGCACTAACCTGGGAGTCCTTCAGGTATGCTATTAAGGAACAATACTACGTTGTTGGAAGTTATGATGACCAGTATACAAAATGGACCACGCTGTGACAGGAAAGGGACCAAGTAGTGCCAAATTTCACAATTATCTTCCATACCTTGTGCAACGATTTGGATATCAAAGATTCTGAGTGACATCTGGTGCTCACGTACTGCGGTGGTTTGCATAGATACATCCAGGAAGAAATGGAGTTTCTGGACATCTCTTCTTTGGGCGTGGCCTATTGATATGTCATCAAAATTGAGCAGAAGCTTAAATAAAAGACGCGATAGTTTGGGTCTAGGAACCCCTCATAGTAGAAACAGGGAAATGGCAGCCCCAACCCACAAAACAAAGGTAATAGAAAATATAGAAATCCTTAGGAAAACCAGTCTAAGACGCAAACAAATAAGGACAATGTAAATATGAATAAATATATGGGGAAGTGGTGTGAGTTCCATAAGATCCCCTATCATAAAACATCTAATTTCTGCTCAAAGCAGACATTGGTGGTTGAAGTGAAAGTCTCTGAATCAGATGCCAGTTCTGACTCTACTTTGGAACTATAAAAGGGGAAACAAATCATTGACATGGAACACATTGCCATCGTTTCTACCACCAAGATCCATCCCAGTGAACCTGATTAGCCAGAGGAAGGAGAGCGCCTCTTTCATTCATAGATGTGGGTGAAAGGCACCCCACTGCACTTCATAGTTGATAGAAATAACCAAAAGAACCTCATCTCAGTAGAGGTCGTCAAGTGGTTTTCCCTGCCAACAAAAACACACCCACAACCCTACACCATCATATGGCTCAACCAAGGAAGCGATCTTTGCATTAACCAACATTTCTTCATGTGCTACGACATCAAGCCCTTCAAAGATGATGTATTATGTGATGTTTCTTCCCTTGAAGTTTGTGATGTTATTTTGGTCCAATATTACTTATGGAAACATCATGTTATATATGAGTCTAGGCCTCGTAGTTTTATTATTACTTTGGACAGGAAATTGTACATGATATCTGAGGTAGTCCCACCTAGTTCCATTTCCTTGATCTATGCCAAGAAATGTAGGAAGGTCGACCTCTCTACACAGTAGAAGAAGGTGGATGAGATCGTGGAAGAATACAGAGACATCTCTTCCTCATCTACCAGGTTACCTCTACACTGTCAGGTCAAGCATTCCATCGATCTGACCCCTAACACACCACTCCCCAATGGGACATTCTATCACCACTCTCTGATAGAAAATGAGGAGATCAAGTTTTAGATCCATGAACTACTCCACAAAGGGCACATCCGACCCATCTCATCACCTTGTGGAATCTCAATTGTGCTTGTGTAGAAGAAAGATGGGACATGGCGACCCTACATTGATTACCAGGCCCTAAAAAAAATCATAGTCATGAACTGGTACCCGATTCCTTGAATAGACGATCTCCTTGATCAAGTTAAGGGGGAAATATACTTCAGTAAAATTGATCTAAATTATGGCTACCATTAGGTCCCAATAGAGAATACATATGTATGGAAGACTTCCTTCAAGTCAAAAGAAGGTCTTTTTAAATGGTTGGTCATGCCCTTTTGTTTGAAAAATTCCCCAACAACTTTAATGAGGTTGATGGATGATATCTTGTGACCTTTCACCAATTATTTTGTAGTGGCATATCTGGATGAAATCCTCATCTACAAAAATTCTTGGGTGGAACACTTACAACATATTCAACAAGTTTTGCACACTCTGTGGCAACACAAACTATATTCCATCTTGGAAAAATTCTCCTTCATCATGGACAGGGTCCAATACATAGGCTACATTGTTGATGATCATAATGTGCATGTGAATCTAGCCAATATCTAGGTCATCCTTGATTGGACAGTCCCAACCACGCTCACTGAGCTTCAAATCTTCTTAGGCCTTGCCAATTTCTATCGCAGGTTCGTGTTGGGATTCTTCCATATTGCATGGGCCCTTATCCAAGTAACCAGGGGTGGTGGTTGTTAGAATATGATGGATTGTTCTTGTTTTACCATAGAAAATATCACTATTGTCACCCAACCATAGGCTGAAGCCACCCTTTGAGCACCTTAAGCTTGACAAAGAATCATTCCGGAAGAAAACCCTATGCTTGATAGCCAAACTAAGGGTAGAGCACCTTTCTCCAAGGATAGCGCACCAACAAGATCTGATCAGATAGTCCAAACCATAACCAAGAGATAGTCCAAGCCAAAACCAGAATCTACTAGCTGCAACGGTAGCTCTCCTCCAAATTTGCACACAAAACTGGCTAACTGTAGTGCGCACAAGTGAGCTCTACAGTTCTGAGATTGCCTTCCAGAATGAAGATTGGCCTCCTATATTTATACTAATTCTGGCTAACTACCTGGGTCGAATTCTCATCCTAGGTGCCTATTTACTTAGTATATAATATTTCTTCTGACAAACTTCTTCTCTTGGAGGCTAATAACCTAATACAAATTATCCTCTTGAGCTGACTTGTCTTCTAGGGTTATTAGCCAACTCATTAGGGTTTCTTCTTACTTTCCAAAATATTCTATTCTCATTAGGTTTACACGTGGAGGTAAATACCTCCTGCAACTACCATAATATCAACACTCCCTCCTAGCTAGGGAGGTATTATAGGTAATGGTCTTGAGAACAAACATACCATTCACCTGGTAACATCAACATAGTTGTATAGACTATCTCATGACTAGATCATGAGTACCATCATCACCATTAGTTTCATAAGCTACATCATCTCTCGAAACCATACTCCATATGAGTAATTAGACATGATGCTGGATAAGTCACTCACTCCACAGAGTGACACAAGAGCCATTCTTCTAATCCGAACATATGTCCTAGAAGAATAAATGTTCTGAACCATTTTCCATATGGGAAATCTCTATCCATTGATCATCCATCTAGCTGATAATCATTTCCAACACTGTTGATAGTCTTCAAGGCAATCATAACAATATCATTCAATAGAACACAATTGTGTCTATCCATAGTAGTACACAACTACAATCCAGTGGTACACTACCACACCAAGTAGCACACAAGTACTTGATCAGTGACGTATAGTCACAAACAATGGAACACATCCACCATAGTAGTATACATCTAACATCGAGAGACATACAGTCTTCATAACAATCATTTGATATCAACCTGCACAAAAATAATGTTATGATATAAACTGAAACATCTGGGCCATTCTTCCACTCACATCTGTGAGATCTGGAAGAGCATATGCCCTCAGAAGGTCAAACATCAATGATGAGATATCTGGAATATTCTTCTGAAGCAAGGAAGAATAATTGTCCCGATTTTTGCACCTGGACCATTCCCCACCCTAGGCCATTCCTCCGGCACTAAACAAAGTGAAACCTAGAAATAATGAGTCTTCCCTAAGGAATGCGTGTCCCTGATTGCTAAACCTGGACCATTTCCTAAGGAAATGAATTTCCTGCACCAACCTCCAAAATGAACCATTCTTTGAAACTTCTCATAACTATGAGCTTCGAAAGAATGATTGTTCGGTGAGGCAGGCTAGTCTTCTTGAGTAACCCTCAAGAAGAGAGACTTCCCTAGACCATTCCCCATGTTAACCACAATGGGAAATCATTTTCTATGGTACATCAACAATATATTGAACCATTTTCATTACAAAAATAGCCATTCGATCTAGACCATTTTCCGAACTAGAAAATGCCTGTCCGTCAGAAATCTCAAACCACTTTCCGAACTGGAAAGGAACTGCTCATCCTAGACCATTTTTCGAACTGAAAAATGATTGTCCATAAATCAATAACACATCACTTCTCCCTCCCAACATGGGATTCATCTCTTCCTTTTTCAATAAGGAAGTCGTCTCCACAAGCTCTAGCTTGAGTACACAAACTCTTGCATATTGGATAGAGGCTTTACCAAAATGTCTTCTTATCTTCTCATCTGTGGAGATATATATTTGAGAACCACTTTCTCTTTTCTGGAGAATGTAATTCTTGTACTTTGGTATTTCTGGAACACTAGTCTTCTCTGAAGGCTCCATATAGCTTTGATCAATAAAGTATATCATTGTTGGATTTCCCTTGGTTTCCTGCTAGCTCATAACATCATGGAAAGGGTCATACTGGAATATATCCAAGTGGTACTTCTTCTACCATCATGAGAGTTTGTCATGGATTAGAAATCCATCATTCTGAGCTTCTAAGTGACCATTCTGATACAATATCTCTGATATAGAAAGTCTTCACCATGCTTCTGTTGTGTATTGGAGGTTCTTCACCAAGTTGTCTTCTCCCATCAGCATACAAGGGTCTCTTTCTAGTATACCTCAAGGCCTTGAGGTTGCTCTACATGTAAAATCCAACCCATGGATATTGCGAACGATATATTGGCTCATGTAGAGGTATGTCTGGTTTAGTTGGAGCAAAAAATCATCACAGTCTTCTCCCTCCATCTGGGAGAAATTCTAGTTCTGGATCTCACAATGCTTGCATTCATAAGTCTTCCATACACTGTTATTCATCACACTTTTCATTTCCTCTGCTTGATTTATTTTTGGTGAGTTAATATCAGGCTGATAGTCTTGTGATTCTCAATACAATGACTGGTTGTTATGGCTTCTCTTTCTTTCTTGGAATTTTCATGTTCTTCCTCATGTTTCTCTTTAGCTCTTGAGTCAATGGAGTTTTCTATAGATTCCATGGTCTGAATATTCCAACTTGTTCCCTTCATCGTAGGATCATGGATGTGGATGGACAACTAGGGATACTTTAAGGCTTCTTTTTGAAGAAGGCTTGTTCTAAATTCAAACTGAACACGTATTGCTTTTCATGGCTGCTACCATGGATATATACTACATCATCTTCAATGGATCATAGGATTAGCTCCCTCCTAATACTTGCTTCATGTATGAGTGCATGTTTTTATTTTGGAAGTATATAATTGTCTCCCTCCATCTAACATAATCCACGCTTTCATCTGCATCCTTATTTCCTTCTGCAAGGTGTCATAAGTCTTTCTCCTATTTGTTCTTGATTGTTGATTTTGGATTATCTTGCAGTTGTTACTTATGTAATAACTTCCACATGATTTGCTTGATGTACTTCATTCTTTCATGTGTATTGTCTGACAATCCTTATCTTATAGGTATAGTTCTTCTTGGAACATATTATCTTCTAAGAGATAGATATACAAGATATGTACAAAGATTATGCAAACAAGATATGTACAAGAACTAAAAAGAGTATTGTTACCTTGTCTTTAGAGGAAGAAGTATGTTTCATCCTGCTTAGTCTTCTTTGAAGGTTCCTTTTCTTCAACAACTGATGCTTCATGTGTTTCCTTCCTTTTATTTAACTCGGGAAAATGATTCTTGTAGTGACCATACTTTTGACAATTGAAGCATTGTATCCTTAACATATCTTTATTTTAATTTGTTTTCTTCCTGGAGCCAAAATTCCTTTTGTTCCTGAAATTATTGAACCTTGTTGTGAAGGCTTGATCATCATACTTATTTTTGGGTTTCTCTTTTTCACTGATCCTTGACTCTTCTTGAGCACAACAAGTCCAAGTTTCTTCATATGTAGGATACTCCTTCCTCATGTTCATGCTTGCGAAAAATGCATCCCACATCTTGGGAAGACCATTGAGTACTATGTTTACCAATTCCTTCTCTGAAATGATATCTTCAATAGATTGTAGTTGATATTTTAACTGAGAGATTTTCAAAAAGTATGATGTTATGTTGTCATCATCATTCATCTTCATGTCACATAGCTCATTCTTTAGACTCATTACTTGTCCAATGTTTCTGACTGAGAAGAGGTTTGTTAGGGCATCGTACATATTCTTCGATGAATCAAGATGGGAGATGTAGGGTATCAAGTGGTCTTTTATAGAGTCCACTATGATACTCATAGCATTGATATCGCCGTATTTGAACTTTTCCATAACTGCAACGTTCTGCGGTTCCTTCTCTTTTCCTTCTTCAAACTATGGTTCCAGGATCTTTCCTTTCATGATATCCAACACTTTATTCCTATCAAGGATGAGGTCAATCCTTGTCTTCCATGCTTTGAAGTTATAAGCTCCATATAACTTGTTTTCTAACTTCATAGAGTAAGTCATGGCTGCTTTGACTTGGTCAACCCTAGATTTGACCAAAAACTCAAACTTGACATCTTGGCTTGCTGAGAGTACTAGGAGATGTGCTAGGCTAGGGTGCACTAGTCTATCCAGAAATTAGGTCAATCCCTTCACTTAAGGTGCCTCAACGAGAGGGTTATGGTTTCTACAACTGCACCTGCTAGTAACCCTAGCGGTAGTGCTTTGGTGGATACTCCTGCTAGAAACCCTAGTGACAATTCTTCAACGAGCTTAGTATCCTAATGGTTATGCTTCCTTCCAGTGGTTAGAATGAATGAAAGAGGTGTGAGCCCATAACCTATTAGAATATGATGTATTGTGCTCATTTTACCATAGACAATATCACTATTGTCACCCAACCATAGGCCAAAGCCACCCTCCGAGCACCTTAACCTTGATAGAGAATCATTCTGGAAGAAAACCCTAGGCTAGATAGCCAAACAAAGGGTAGCACACCTTTATCCAAGGATAGCACACCAAAAAAGAGATGATCAGATATTCCAAACCATAACCAAGAGATAGTCCAAGCCAAAACTAGAATATTCTAGCTGCAGCAGTTGCAACGACAACTCTCCTCCAAACTTGCGCACAAAACTGGCCAAACGCAATGCGCACAAGTGAGCTCTACATTTCTGAGATTGCCTGCTAGGATGAAGGCTGGCCTCCTGTATTTATACTAATTCTGGCTAACTACCTGGGCCAACTTCTCATTCTGGGTGCCAGGGATGATTTTAAGGATGGAAATTTATTTTAAAATGTAGAAACCTTGGCGAATCTTACTAATCCTTCATATGCCAACTATAAATGTTTGGCTATATTTTTGTAAAAATATTCAAATTTATAAGGATTTTATATAATTTTTATAAAATTTTGGCGATTTTTAAGGTAAAATAATTTCATCCTATAGAATTTGGGTGAATCATTTTTAAAATAGCGAATCTCATTTTTTGAAAAACCATGGAAAATTAGCCCATGAGCGAAATTTAGCCCCTAAAATCATCTATGCTGGGTGCCTATTTACTTAGTATATAATATTTCTTCTGTCCGACTTCTTCTCTTGGAGGCTAATAACCTAATACAGATTATCCTCTTGAGCTGACTTATCTTCTAGTGTTATTAGCCAAATAATTAGGGTTTCTTCTTACTTCCCAGAATATTCTATTCTCATTAGGTTTACACGTGGAGGTAAATACCTCCCGTAGCTACCATAATATCAACAGTGGTAAGGAAACTTTTGTGTGGGGTGTGTACCAAAAAAAACCGTTCGATGATTTGAAGCAGTGCTTGTGCTCATCCCTAGTTTTTTCATTACCCAACCTGCAACAACCCTTTGAGATCGAGATAAATGCTTCAGACTATGTTGTGGGTGCATTTCTCACTTAGAATGACCACCATGTGGCCTATCACAGTGAGACACTATTAGATGTCATCTATAAGTACCCTACCTATGATAAAGAAATGCACTCCATTATGAAATCTTGCTTCCAGTGGAGGCATTACATTATCAAAAAGGAGATAGTCATCCACGCTGATCATAAGCTGATGTAGTTCATGCAGACACAAGGAAAATTGAAGAATGACTGCCATCATAAATGGTCCACATACTTGCAATAGTTCCACCTCAACATTAAGTATAAGACATGAAGTACCAACCGCGTTGTTGATTTCCTTAGTTGACTTCCATTTGCAGCACTCACCACAGTGCTAGAATCTTGCAGCCATGAGACCTCCGGATGGCCCCAACTCTGTGAGAAATATCCTAACTTCCCCATGCACTACTAAATGTTGGGTGCAAACATAGATGTCACTAATTTCCATCTTCATGATGGGTTTTTGTTCCATATGGTCCATCTTTGTGTTCCATCAAGCAAGCATGTGAATTTGATTTGGGAAGCCCACTACAGTTGGGTGGTAGGACACTTTGTCATAAAAAAGACAATGGCAGTTCTGCAACAACATTTCTACTGGCCTAAACTTCGACAGGATGTAAGCAAGTATATGAGGTCATGCCTTGACTACACTATTTCCAAACTGACCACTAAGAAACAAGGCATGTACAACCTTTTGCCTACTCCTAACGGGACCTGGGAATCCATCTCAATGGAATACATGTCAGGCCTTCCATCCACCAAGAAGGAAAAATGAATATTTTTTTGTGGTTTTTGATCTCTTTTCTAAGATGGCGATTATGGCTACCTGCAAGAAGAGTATCACAGTATATGTTACACATTATTTTCTTCATCCATATGATCATTAATGATTTAAACCTATTTGTTGCCTTCAGAGGGGTCAGTGGTCTGAATTCCTGAAGAAAGAAGGGAGAAGAAATTTTACTGAGAGAAGAAGTTGTATTTTCCTTTGTGAAAACCCTATTAAGGAGGATTTCCGTAGGATGCACTATATGCAGGGTGCAGTGATGCCTGATTTCCACACCTTTCTCTAAAGCTAGATTGCAGAGTTTCTGTAGGCTACACTATAGCTAGGGTGTGGTACGTGGGAAAAACAAGCGTCTTCTCGATGCTTCTAGAAGGAGAAGCTTCTATGGTGAGGTGGCCTCTGAACGGTTTGGATCTTACTCTCTTTCATGATTTAGTGGTATCATCCTAACCTCCTCACCTTATCCTCTTCAACTTATAAAAGGAGAGGATCTCTCATGGATAAAGTTGGATTGAGCTTGGGTTTTGTAGCTTGGATTCTTTGGAGCTTGTATATTGGCTTTGAGCTTTTCTTTGTCAAGATAGATTGTGAGTAGCTATCATATCTACAGTCTTAGAATCCATGGATTGGAAGTGTGTGGGAAGCAAGGAACTGTTGGAAGGAACCTGATGACATCAAGGCATCTGGTTGTATCTTTCTTCCACATTATCTAATACATATATACTTTATTTCCTATATAAATGTTATTTGTTCATATTGTATGATTCCTTGATCACATACATAGTTTCATATCAAATAGACTATGTTATTCTTGTCTTCGTTGGATTCTGTTTATTTGCATATATTTCTTCATAAGCCTCGGGATGAAGCTTGGATTTCATTGGTGAAGTCAGATCTTCGATATTTAAAAGGTATAACCCAGATCCATTTCTCATTTGATAATTGAAATCTAAGGAAAGAGTAGTGTAATGTCTTGTTTTGTTCTAGTTTCGTAGTGAAGCTAGGGGGATTGATTTGTGTCTGCACTTAACAATTAGCCAAATTGTAATCTTATAAAGGAGTATGATCAAGAGATAGGCGAATTTTCCAACCTAGACACAAATCTAGTGAAAGGGTGTCATGTTCAAAAGAGAATATTCCATGGATTACAGGTTTAGATACATTTCCTTCCCAATTCCCCCCCCACCATTTTTGGCGAGCACCTCTTTATTTTTACGCAAGCTTGAGGCAGATAACATATGCTTGTAATGTAATATCACCCTTCGAACGAGTCCCTCAAATTATGTTTAATGAACCCTAGGAAGGAGTGGTTTGGTCCCATATGGGCCTTTCAATGTTTGTTTTACAAGTCCAAAGAAAGAAAACTCAGGGGTTTTTCATGTTTAGAGAGTTTGGAAAACAATTAAAGAGAACTCTCTCAGTTCCTTTTTCGTAAATTAATTTGATGAGATCGAAAAAGTGATAATCTATCTCCCATAAAATGTTTTCATCAAATACTTTTACGAGTGTGAAAAGAGCAAGGCCCCTCGACAACCGTTTCATATTTAGAGAGTCTAAAAAGAGATTAAATGGAACTCCAGGGGGTTTCCTTTTTCATATAACCTTTACGAGTCTGAAAAAGTGATAAAAGTATACTCAGTTACATTCTCATTGATTTACAAGAATGAGAAAGGACAAAGACTAAGCTCGGTTTTTTTTTCATTTTTACGCAAGCTTAAAACAAAACAAATCTATGCTTGGGATAGATTTTATTTTTACACAAGCTTTAAACTAGCCCAAACTATGCTTGGACCTGGTTTCATTTTTTCACAAGTTTGAACCAGAGGAAACTATGCTTGGACCTGGTTTCATTTTTACACAAGATTGAACCAGAGGAAACTATGTTTGGACTTCCCAACGCATTATCCAGGGATGGTTGGTACTTAGCCCCCATCTTAAGAAACTAGCAGCTTACCTTCAACATGAAGACTAGAGGCCGAAAATCATTGCCACCCAAGATTTGGTTCATCCAACAACATAGGTGGATGAAATGAAGCTTCAAATACTATACGTAACGAAGTACTTGACTCAATCGAAGAGGGGAGAAATCCATTTCATTTTTTAACGATCTTGACACAGGAAAAAAACTATGCTCGAGAATCTAGGTTCAAACCCCAGGCCTTTGTTTCATTTTTTAATGAGCTTGACACAGAAACGAGAACTATGCTCATAATATCTATTTCATTTTTTAACGAGGTTGCTATAGAGACGCGAAAACTATCCTCATAACCTCTATTTCATTTTTTAGCGAGCTTGAAATCAGAAAATCGTGCTCAAAGATGGTTTCATTTTTTAATGAGATTGAAATCAGAAAACCATGCTCAAAGTTGGTTTCATTTGTTAATGAGCTTGAAATCAGAAAACCATGCTCAAAGATGGTTTCATGTTTTAATGAGTGTGAAAATAGAAAACCATGCTCAAAGCTAGTTTCATTTTTTAATGAGCTTGAAAACATAAAACCATGCTCAAAGCTCTCTTCATGATCACGGCTTCCAAGAGGAAAGTGCTATGGAAGGACACCATGTCAAGGGAAAAAAATCGGTCATGGATTCCAAGAGATCTTCATCTGACGAAAGAACACACTCTGGAAGGAACACATGTCGAGGGTCATGATAGGGGTAAGGAAATTAGGCTCCAATAGCCCTATCGAAGATATTACCATGTCAACTACCGGATCCAAGTCATGAGAGATTGAGATGACAATGAGAGGCTCATCTACATCGACAGTTGAAGACATGGGAGACAATGCCACATAATTGACCTGTGGCAGGGGTGATACCATCTACATATCATAACCATTTAGGGAGATAATTGAGTTGGTGTTCAAGTTAGGGCCAATGAACGAAAGTTGATCAATAGTCACCACTCTTCCATCGTGTGGGAAATATATAACATGAAAAAGAGTGGACACAATATCTTTCATGGCATAAACATAATCTCACCCAAGGAGTAAATCGAAATCCAAGGGGTCTTGGACTACCATGACGTCAATAATGACAATTTTCCCTCCCAAAGTTATAGGAAATTGAGGAAGGATCCCTAAAGGTTGACTGGTTCTTCTATTAAAATAAAACAGAGTCTGGGTAACTGGGACAAGTTGAGGATAACCCAAATCTTTCCAAGAAAGAGAGGAAAAAATACTAACAAACAAACCTTCGTCTATCATCGTCTGAGGAACATCCCGACCACAAACTTGTACCGTAATCTTGAAAGGAATGTGAGATGGGTGACAATGTCTAGTTAGCACACCCCAATAAAAAAGGATGGCCTCATTACTTGGGGGTGGTTCCATGGGAGAAGGTGGAATGGCCCCTAGTAGGGTAGATTCTGTATCAACAAGAAAAACATGAGCAACATTAGGTTTACTCTCTAGCAGGAGAGTAGGATCGATCGATGACAAGATCAGATCGACCACTTGGGTTTCATTCTCCAAGGGGAGAATAGGGTCGATGGGTGGAAAGGGATCGATTGATTGAGTTTCACTCTCTAATGGGAGAGTGTGGTCGATAGAGGATTGTGTTGTAGGATAAATCAGTATATGAAGACACTAACAGATCTCCCTAGATCCACCTAGATCTAGAAAAAAATAGGACAGGACATGACGCTTTCCCTAAGTTACAATCATTGAATTTGTCATTGAAGAAGGAATAAGTGACATACCTTTAGATATTGCTTCCTTATGTATTTTGTGTCCCAGCTTCGCTTTGGTAGCCTTGTGATATCAGATCTACAATGACACAAATTGACCAAGGTGAAAGAAATAATAATACATTCAATGAAGACCTAAACATGTGATCAAGGAGTCATGTAATAAAATAAAAGTGATTTTATGGGAAAGGGACATGCCACTGTATTATATTAAATGAAAGTAGAAGATACAACCAAATTTCCTTGATGTTGCAAGCTTCCTTTCGGTGGTCCTTTGTTCCAACACACACACTTGCTCCAAACTTGCATGAAGAAGATCCACTATGGCTTGATGGACAAATGGAGGCCTCAAGCGCCAATTCAAACAGGATTCCTCACACAATTCTGAACCTATTCTTTCATCAATTCTCTATTCAATATTTCTTAACCTCTTCCTTGAGAAACCTTTCATTATATAGGAGAAGGAGAGATGGTTAAAGGGATGAGGATGATCCCACTAAATCTGAGAAGTCATTAGGATGCCAACCATGGGAATGCCAACACATTTTCTAGAAGATCGTCTTCTATAACCTTTGTAACCTCTTCTTCCTTTTAATCTTTGAAGCAGGTTTGCACCCTACCTATAGAGAAACTGCAAACCCCTCGCAATCCAAGTATAGAGTAGCCTATGAGAATCATGGTTTTCGCACCCTACAATATATGCAGCCTACGAACACATATTAAAAATATGTTTTGTAGAAGAAGACAATAGTCACGTTTCTCAGGCAAAGGGTCCTTATGAGAGCCTGAACACATAACTATAGAGACATCACTAGAGTGACCAAAATAATGTGTAAAAGATGGGATCGAATTGACCACTTGGGTTTCACTCTCTAATGGGAGAGTGGGATTGATTGAGGATGGGATCGAATTGACCAATTTGTCAACTAGTTCGACTAAGGACATGACCATATTGAGTACATGATCAACCGGATTGGCTGACAAAGGGGCCGGATTGATGATTCCATCAACTACAGGTGGGTCAAGAGTAAGCTTGCGATAAGCAGCTGGAAGTTGAGGCTGGGAAACAATCATGTCTTCCAGTAATTTCGAGGCTTCATCCATACGAGGGAAAAGGTGAGTTAGATGACTCCCTCCACATAACATACATGGAAACTTGAATCTACTTTTCTTCTTCCCAACAGTATCGTGACTAGTTGACGGTAGGTCATCAGCATGTTGTTCAGAGGCTGACAACATGGGTTGGTGAGGGTGTGTAGACCATGCTTCTATAACCTTTGATAGACCAAGTCAATCCTTAAGAAGACAACTACCCTTACAAATCCTGGAAGGGTACTTGGGCTTACGAGTTGTTTGGGTGATATTGGCACCATCAACACTCCCAACACGATTATCAGTAACTGGTTGTTTTCCAACATGTTTGGCAGTGGTTGGAGGTTTGGACCCTTTCTTATTTTTATTCTTCTTAATATTCCCTTTCTTCTTCTTCTTATCCACCAGGTTACTAGATTGAGAGCTCTCACTCGATGAAGAATATGAAATGGAAGAAGAACATGAAAGTGAAGAAGGTGAAGAAGATCTTACTGGTGAAGACGGTGAAGGATCAACATTGTTGGCATGTTTATAGGTAGAGTGTGATTTTCATTGATGGCAAGAACAAAAAACAATGTTGGTAGGTTTAAAGGAAGAGTGTGCATGGCAAGAAAAATAGTGAAGAATCAGAAGAGAAAGCTTGAGAAGCTCAGGAGGAATAGTGTAGAGTTTCACGTAAAGCGCAAGTGTGCGCTAGGGCCGAGGGAAACTTTTCCAAATCTCAGGAGAGATAGTGTTATGAGACGTATCAACGGGATCTCATACATCAAGGCTCATAGAAGGATCAAAGGTTGAAAAACCTTTGACACTTAGAAATTATTCCAAGTTGGGAGGATACTTAAGCTTAGGAGGAGGAGCGACAGTGGTCGTTGGATCACCAATACCAAAAACCTGATGTCCATTAGATCAGAGTCTAGTGACCAGAGGAAGCATAGAGGAGGAGTACAAATCTAATCCATAAGATCTGAGTGCGAGGATCAATTGTCGTTGGATCTAGAAGAATGTGCATGACCTTTAAGTGCAAGGTAAAGTGGGCTTACAAAGTCCCGAAAGAAGGGGGACTGTCCATCGTCAAGGAAGACATGTGGCAATAGATGAGCAGATTCGCAGAATCGCTATTTGGGAGAACTGCATCGAGCAATCCATAGCTATCACAAAACGTGAAATCACAACTTTTTCACAAACATTTATCAAAGAAAATATCTGGTCCGTCGATCTAGAACCATCACTATTTTGGGTATTGGGAGAATGAATGTAAGGAGACTCCTAAAGTCGTGAAACATGAAATTGTGACTTAATCTGAGCCATCGGATCGAGGAGAGATCTAGATCGTTGATTATCTAGGGAGACGAGATGCGAAGTCGTGAAACGTGAAATTACAAAGTGCTCGAAATATTTGTCCCATAGTCATAGAAAAAGGTCACATCAACGGAAAGATAAGGGAGGAGATATCATGTTGCTAGGCTCCACTTTGATGATCGCTGAAACCCCAAAGTTCCATTTTGATTAGTGAGTGGTCACAACCTATGGTCTAATTAGCAGAAGATTAGGGAAGGAGCTAGCAACTCTAGGCTCCATTTCAAGGTTTCACGAGTTGGGAATATTGAGGGAACTCGTAGCTAGACATCCCGAAATGCGAAGTCGTGAAGTGCCTGTTGGATAGGTGTTTGGTCACAACTGTGATCATGTGGAAGGTAGGGGCTTAGTAATAAGAGCTATCACCCACTATATATATTTCTCAGAGAAGAAAATAAAAAGGGCGCCGAATACATGAGTGTGTGGAGGTTCTCTCAGTAACTACTAGAGACAGACTAATTGTAACTGCAGAAAATGATTGATTGCATCTACCAGAGAATTCGAAGAATCTCAGGGTGATCGCTAGAGGAGTTGAAGAGTCTTGAGGTATCTGTTAGTGGAATGAAGACTCAAAAGAGACAATTGACAGATAGAAAAGAGTCGAAGACTATAGCTTCTAGAGAAGCCAAAGATTCTTAACGCAATGACTATGGATGAAGAACAAACTCAGTGTAATCTCCAGAGGGGACGAAGAGTTAGGTGTATTATCTGGCAGAGGACTGGGCATTATAAATATACACAGAATAGATAAGAGGAGGAGGTTTCAGTTGAGATTTATTCATGCGGGTAAAAGAAGGTTGTGTGTAGCAGCTGAAACACATAGAAGATGCATAGTGCATAGAAAATAAATGCATATATGAGAGAGGAAGAGGAAGCCGAGGTGCACTTGTAGAGACAGAGAAGAAGAACATAAATCTCAAAGAAGAATGTGAGCAGAAAGACACTGATGCAGGCATAACATAGCAGTGTAGCAGAACAACGATGAGACTGATAAGCTATTGATAAACACTGTATCACTGTAATAAGTTTCAGTAATGAAGTTTTTATAATCAGGGTGGTAGGGAGGTGCTAGGGAGGACTAATTTCCTCATAGTTTCAAGTGGGTTCTTGAACACAGGGAGTTGTAGCTTCCATATGGTTGCATCTAGAAAAACCAGGGTGGTAGGGTGGTGCAAGGGAGAACTAGCGTTCTCTATTACACAGGTTGGTGCCTCTGTAATTGGAATTTGGTGCTTCCATCTAGTTGGTGTTGGAACACTTAGGGAGTTGGTGCTTCCTTCTAGTGGGTGCTAGAGAAACCAGAGAGTTGGTTCTCTCAACAAGTTGTTTCTTGTAAAACAAAGGTTGTAGCCTCAAGAGGAGTTGGAGCTCATAAGTATGATAATGTAAAGAAAATAAAGATTACTTATCATATCAAGAAGAAGAGGTTTTCCATTTATGGGTTTCCTCAGGAAATATATGTCTCTGTATATTTCATGTGTGTGATTGATGTTTAATATTCTATTGCTTACTTCTCCGCATCATTGTGATCATCATTGAGTGTTCTGTGAAGAGTTTAAAATGGGCATAATAGTTTAAGCACATGAACAACTGATTCACCCCCCCCTCTTAGTTTTCCAACAATTGGTATCAAAGAAGGTTCCTTTTATCTAAAGGTAGATCCTAGATCTTAAACATGACTAGTCATGAAGGAACTTCAACCAATAAGGCCCCCCTATTCAATGGAACAAACTTTTCCTTCTGGAAAGTTAGGATGAGAACCTACATAATGGATTTAGGTTCAGATGTTTGGGATGTGGTAGAGATTGGTTATGTAAAGCCAGTTGTACTAGCTAATAAGTATGACAAGCTAGAATTCATCTTCAATGCTAAGGCTATGAATGCTATTCTGAGTGGGCTTGCAAAAGCAGAATTTGTAAAAGTTGTGCATTTAGAAACTGCCAAAGACTTGTAGGACAAACTCATTAGTAGTTATGAAGGTAATGAGAACGTAAAACATGCCAAGCTTCAAACCTATAGAGTACATTTTGAACAACTACATATGAAATAAGATGAAACTATTGGGAAGTACTTTCTGAGAGTTGAAGAATTAGTAAATGCAATCAAAGCACTTGGTGAAAAAATTTAGGAACCCTCTTTAGTTCAGAAAATTTTGAGATCTCTGCCAGATAGGTTCAACCCAAAGGTCTCAGCTATAGAAGAGATTAATGATCTAAAAGCTTTGTCTTTTGATCAACTTCTAGGAATGTTGCCTACATATGAAATGAGAATAGTTAAAGATAAACCCAACTCTAGAGAAGCATCATTTAAAGCACACAAGAATGAGGATTCTGAGCCTGATGACATTGAAGAAACATTCGTGAGAAGACTAAAGAAAGGATCAGGATAGTACCAAGGAAATTTTTCCTTCAAGTGTTTTAACTGTGGACAGATAGGTCACTTTTCATCTGAGTGTCCACACAAGAAGAAAGATCAGAATTCTAAAGGTAAAAATAAGTACAAACTCAGGAGATTTGATAAAAATAAAAGTTTATGTGTAAACAATGATGACTCTTCAGAAGACACATATAGTGACTCTTCCTATGAAGATAAGGTTAATGACTTTGTGCTTATGGCCAAAGAGGATTATGATAATCAAAACATAGGAAGTGATGTTAATGATAAATAAGTTGTGGTTGATATGGAAGGTGAACTAATCAATGCCTTAGAAGAGATTGATAGACTCAGACTCGAGAAGAGAAAACAAAAATAGTTGTTGATGCAGTTTGAAAAGAATGCTAAAAAACCTGATGAATACTTTGCCCTGCTAAAGGTGGAGTTAGAAGAGGCAAAGAAAATAGAGGACATTCTGAAACAACAATTATTAGATAGGAAGGCAAGATGTGAAGCCTTGGAAGAAGAGGTAGTTAAGACCAGAAAAGAAATGGATAAGTTCAAATCATTGTATCTCCGAAATATTCCAAGCATTAAAGCCTCAGAAGGATTAACCACCATTCTAAATCAACAAAGGAATCCAACTCTGAAAACTGGTTTGGGTTATGAAGAAGGATCAAGTTGTAGTTAGCTAAGAAACAAAGAATCCATCAAGTTTGTCAAATCTACATTCATTGACAACAACAAACATGGAGAAACGGAGGAAGATAATCAACCACCAAGGAAGAGTGAAAGAAAAAGAACTGAATCTATAGAACAAGGAAATCATTAGCGTGGAAGAAATCGACATGTTAAAAGAAGACAATCATTTTCCAGGTACACAGAATTTTTCTATGGATATTGTTTTTTCTGTTTTAATTTTGGTCACAAAGCTGTAAACTGTTCTTTAAGATTTAGATATGAGCAATCAAAACACTCAAGGAATAGATATCTACCGCAACAAAGAATGAGACAACCAAGTAGCAAACAATCACAAACTGCAAATGTGATGGCTGGGAAAAGGACAGAGGTTAAGCATAACAATCGTTATGATCCTCTATTCAATGAACCAGAATGTTACACCTCCCATAATTATGGACATAAAGCTGCAGACTGATGCTTACGGAACTATGAATCAGATCTGAATCCCTCATCTAAAAACGTCAAGGTTTGGAACAATAAATAAAATGACAAGTGTGGATTAGTGTTGTCATCTCAAAGACAAAATAACCCCTAGTATATTGACAGTGGATGCTCCAAACATATGACGAGAGACAAAATTAATTTTTTGTCTCTAAGTAAAAAATCAGGAAATGTAACCTTTGGAAATGATACTCCTAGTAAAATCAAGGGTAAAGGGATGGTGAGTTTGAGTAATGATAAAGGAAAATCCCAGATTGTTCTTCTTGTAGATGGGTTGAAACATAATTTTCTCAGTGTAAGTCAAATATGAGATAGAGGATGTGAAGTGGTGTTCACTTCCAAGGATTGTAAGATAACGTTTGTAAACTCAGGACAAGTGGTGGCTAAAGGCATAAGGATGGATAATAATGCATATGTACTAAAAGAAGATATAGAAGAGTTTCATATAAGAAAACATTATGAAAGCTGGTTATGGAATATGAGATTTGGACATCTAAACTTTGATCACTTAATCAAGCTCAAAAATCTTGAGGCAATAAAAGACCTTCCAAGAATTTCAAAACCACAAAATTCTGTGTGTAAACCCTGCCAAGTAGGAAAGCTAACAAGGACACATTTTAAACCCAAGATCTCTACTTCAACAGAGAAACCATTCCAATTAGTTCATATGGATGTATGTGGACCATCAAGATACGAAGGCACAGGGAAGGAAAACTACTTTATGTTGGTCATTGACGATGACTCAAGACTTACTTGGGTTGCTTTTCTCAAAGAAAAAGATGAAGCATTTGAGAAATTTAAAATATTTAAGGCTTTAAATGAGAATCAAGTAGGAAAGAGGTTAAGGGAAGTAAGATCAGACAAAGGAGGAGAATTTATGTCAAGTGATTTCAAGGAATTGTATGATAAACATGGGATCAAGAGAATACACAATCCTAGGAACTCCACAACAAAATGGAGTAGTTGAGAGGCAAAACAGAACAATTCAACAAATGGCTAGGTCAATGATGAATGAGAAGAACATTGCTGAAACTTACTGGGTATAAGAAATACACACAACAATCCATATTCTTAACAAATCCCACCTCAGACCACATAGTGACAAGACACCTTATGAATTGTGGTATGGAAGACCTGCTTCAATCAAACACTTCAAAGTCTTTGGGAGTAAGTGCTACATAAAGAATAATAATGAAAACCTTGGTAAGTATGATGACATGGATGATGAAGGCATATTCTTAGGATATGCTACCAATAGTAAAGGATACAGATGATTTAATAAAATATTGCATAAATTAGTTGATTTCATTGACTTAAAGGTTGATGAAGGAGTACCAATAAGAGAGGTGAGAAATACTGAATCAACAACAGATGATATAGGTGAAGTTGAATATGAACAGGTCCAAGAATCAAAACAAGAAGACTCTGAGTTAGATGAAGATGGGAACACTCAGACAGACTCAAATCAACAGACAACATCAAATTCTTCCTCCAGAATTACTCAAAAGAATCATTCTACAAATCAGATAATTGGTGAGAAAGACAAAGGTGTAAAAAACAGGAGAAGAATAATAAAAAACACTAAGCAATCACATATAGCCTTCATATCCATGGTGGAACCCAAGAAATTCAATGAAGCCAGTGAATATGGAAATTGGCTAAAATCAATGAATGAGGAATTGGATCAAATTGAGAAGAACAATACTTGGGAACTTGTTCCTAGACCTACAGATACAAATGTAATTGGCTCCAAATGGGTTTTTAAGAATAAAATAAATGAACAAGGACAAATTGTTAAGAATAAATCCAGATTGGTCTGTAAGGGGTACACACAAGTTGAAGGACAAGATATTGATGAAACTTTTGCACCAGTGACAAGATTGGAAGCCATTAGAATGGTTATGGCCTATGCATGTAATAAGAACTTTAAAGTATATCAAATGGATGCTAAGTTAATTTTTCTTAATGGAGAACTAGAAGAAGAAGTATACACGGAGCAACCTGAAGGATTTTCACTGACTAATAATCCCAACTATGTATGTAAGTTGAAAAAGGCGTTATATGGACTAAAACAGGCACCACAAGCCTGGTATCATAGATTGGACAAATTCCTACAGGACAAAGGGTTCAAGAAAGGTATTGTTGACAGTAACCTATATATAAAATCTAAAGGTGATGATTTATTAGTTGTTGTGGTTTATGTAGATGACATTATCTTTGGATGCACTAATGATCTCTCAGTTTAGTGGTTTTCTAATTCAATGCACACTGAGTTTGAGATGTCCATGATATGAGAACTATCATATTTTCTTGGGTTATGAATAAATAAGAGTTTTGCAGGGATATTTATCTCTCAAGAACAATATTTGAAAGAGATGTTAAAAAGGTTTCATATGGAATATTCCTCTCCTATTAGTACACCTATGCTGGTTGGTTGCAAGCTTAGTAAAGATGATATTTCACTTGTTGTTGATCAAAGAACATATCGATCAATGATCGGAAGTCTTCTGCACATCATAGCATCCTGTCCTGATATAATGCAGGCTGTTGGAATGGTAGATCGTTATCAGTCTTCCCCTAAACAAAGTCACTTAGTAGCTGTCAAGAGAATATTCAAATATTTGAAGGGTACAATGACTTATGGTCTTTGGTATCCTAGAAATCAGAACTTACAATTAACTGCATATTCAATTGTTGATTGGGAAACTGTTTGGATGAGAGAAAGAGCACTAGTGGAGGTGCATTCCTCTTCGGTGATTCATTAGTAGCATGGCTTAGTAAGAAGAATGGATATATCTCATTATCAACTACAGAGGCAGAGTACATTGTTGCTTCCACTTGTTTCACTCAGATTTTATGGATGTTACAAACTCTTGCAGATTTGAAGGTAACTTATACTGACCCAATTCCACTTCACTGTGATAACACCAGTGCCATTAGTGTATCAAAGAATCTTTTTCTCCATTAAAATATGAAACATATCCCAGTAAAGTATCATTTTCTCAAAGAGCATGTTACAAACAAAGTTGTTCGGCTGAATTACATTCCAACCACAGAGAAAATTGCAGACATATTTACTAAACCCCTAGCCAAGACACCTTTTGAATATCTTCGCCAAAAGTTGGGAGTGACCCTGTTATCACCCTAAGAGAGTCCATACTATCAGTGGGAGTATGTATTGGTTGAATATTTGATCCCTTCGCATAATACTGCAACAACTTAGGGGGAGCATGTTTTCTTTGACATTGATGTCAAAGGGGGAGAAAAGGCTTGGTATGAATGATATAGTTGGAGGTCTAAGAAGAATAGTGCAGTCGTTCATATGCCAAAGGGGGAGATTGTTGGCATGTTTACAGGAAGAGTGTTCTTTTCATTGATCACAAGAACAACAACGATGTTGGTAGGTTTAAAGGCAGAGTGTGCATGGAAAGAAAAACAACGAAGACTCAGAAGAGCAAGCTCGAGAAACACATGAGGAATAGTGCATAGTTGCATGCAAATCGCAAGTGTGTGCCAAGGTCGAGGGAAATTTTTTCCAAATATTAGGAGAGATAGCGTTATGAGATGCACTGATGAGATCCCATACATCAAGGCTCGCAGAAGGATCAAAGGTTGCAGAACCTTTGACACTTAGAAATTCTTCCATGTCAGGAGGATGCATAATCTGAAGAGGAGGAGCGACAGTGGTCATTGGATCACCAATCCTGAAAACCCGATGTCTATTAGATCAGATTCTAGTGAGAGGAGGAAGCGCAAAGGAGGAGTACATATCTGAGCATGAGGACGGACTGTCGTTGGATCCAGAAGAATTTGCACAACATTTAAGTGCAAGGTAAAGAGGGATTACAAAGTCCTAAAAGAAGGGGGACCCTCCATCGCCAAGGAAGACATGTGGCAGCAGATGAGAAGATTCAGAGAATCGTGAATCAGGAGAAATGCATCGAGAAGTCCGCATATATCATGAAACGTGAAATCATGACTTGTTTACAACTGTTGATCAAAGAAAATATTCGGTCCATCGATCTAGCACCATTTCTATTTTGAGTATCGGGGGAATGGAGGTAAGGAGACTATGAAGTTGCAAAACATGAAATCATGACTTGATCTGAGCCATCATATTGAGGAGAGATATGGACCATTGATTTTCTAGGGAGACGAGACGCAAAGTCGCGAAACGTGTAATTACAAAGCGCTTGAAATATTTGTCCCATAGTCATAGAGAAAGGTCACATCAATGAAAAGTTAAGGGAGGAGCTAGCATTTTGCTAGGCGCCACTTCGGTGATCGTCAAAACCGTGAAGTTCCCTTTTGATTAGTGAGTGGTCACAACCCATGTTCTAATCAATGGAAGATTGGGGAAGGAGCTAGCAATGCTAGGCTCCATTTCGAAGTTTTGGGAGTTGGGAAGATTGAGGCAACTCGCAACTGGACATTCCAAAATGTGAAGTCACGAAGTGCCTGTTGGATAGGTGTATGATCACAACCGTGATCATGTGGAAGGTACGTGATTCGTAATAAGATATATCACCCACTGTGAAGATTTCTCAGAGAAGAAAAAAGAAGGGTGCCAAAGACATGAGTGTGAAGAGGTTCTCTCAGTAACTTCTAGAGATAGACTGATTGTAACTGTAGAAAACAAATGATTGCATCTACCAGAGAATTTGAATAATCTCAGACTGATCTCCAAAGGAGCTGAAGAGTCTTGAGGTATCTGTCAGTGGAATGAAGACTCAGAATATAGACTATTGACAGATGGAAAAGAGTTGAAGACTGTAGCTTCCAGAGAATCCAAAGAGTCTTTACATAATGGCCATGGATGAAGAATAGACTCAACGTAATATGTAGAGGGAATGAAGGGTTAGGTGTATTATCTGGCAAAGGAATGGGCATTATAAATATATGAAGAACAAAGAAGAGGAGGAGGATTTGGTTGAGAGTTATTCATGCAGATAAAAACAGGCTGTGTGTAGTAGCTGGAACACACAGAAGAGGCGTAGCGCATAGAACAAAAATTCATATCTAAGAGAGGAAGAGGAAGCCGAGGTGTGCGTGCAGAGACAGTGCAGAAGAACAAAAAGTTCAAAGAAGAATGCGAGCAATAAGAAACTAATGCAGACATAGCATAGCAGTGCAACAGAACAATGATGAGACTGTTAAGCTATTGATAAACATTGTATCACTATAATAAGTTTCAGTAACAATGTTTTTATAATCAGGGTTGTAGGGAGGTGCTAGGGAGGACTGGTGTCCTGAGAGTTTCAAGTGGGTTCTTGAACACAGGGAGTTGTAGCTTCCATTTGGTTGCAACCATAAAAACCAGGGTGGTAGGGTGGTGCAAGGGAGAACTATTTTTCTTTGTTATACAGGTTGGTTCCTGTGTAACTGGAAGTTGGTGTTTCTATCCAGTTGGTGTTGGAACACTTAGGGAGTTGGTGCTTCCTTCTAGTGGGTGCTAGAGAAACTAAAGAGTTGGTGGTCTCAGCAAGTTGCTTCTTGTAAAACAAAGGTTGTAGCCTCAAGAGGAGTTGGAGCTCATAAGTATCATAATGTAAAGAAAATAAATATTACTTATCATATCAAGAAGAAGAGGTTTTCCCTTTATGGGTTTCCTCAGGAAATATTTGTCTCTGTATATTTCATGTGTGTGATTGATGTTTAATATTCTATTTCTTACTTATTCGAATCATTTTGATCATCATTGAGTGTTCTGTGAAGAGTTTAAAATGGGCATAATAGTTTAAGCACATGAACAATTGATTCACCCCCCCCCCTCTCAGTTGTCCAACAAACAGGAGGTTGATTCTCTTGGGGTGAAGTGTTTACAACTCGTCAGAAATGGTTGGGGAAATATTGGGAAAGAAATGTGTCTAAACAGGTATTCCATGGAAGAGTCTCTTTTGAACATGACACCCTTTCACTCACTTTGTGTCTAGGTTGGAAAATCTACTTGTCTCTTGATCATACTCCTTTATAAGATTACAATTTGGTCTGTGATCCTTGTTTTTGACTCAGTGTTTCCAAGACAGTTGTCGTGTCGTCAATATGTTCAAAGAGAAGTTCAACTTGGAAGGCCTTCTATTGTGTCAGCCATTTCTACATTCTTTAAGCCTTCTATCACGTCGGCCATCCTTGAGTTAGTCCTAAATCACTTGTTACTCTGATCTACTTCAAATCTTGTTACCTCTTTTGTGTCATTGACGGGGGATACATTAAGACCCTCCTATAACGAGTCTTTTCCTGTCAACTTCAACTCATTATCCAGGAATTAGACTTATAAACTAATTGGTACCTTGGAACTTGCATGCCTCAATGGAAGGTTTCCTCGCTTTTGACAGTGGGTTTTCATTATTGACCTTTGATCGAGAGATTCTACCGAGTGTTCAACTTTAGCTCATTAATTCACATTTGTTGGATTGTACTACTGTACCTTGCGAGTCATTGACATTAATGGTGATTTCGCTCGCACTTGTTAATGATATACACTAATGACCATTAATCAAGTGGTTTCTACCATGTTCGACTTCAACACATGTATTCGCATGGTTAGATTTGTACTATAGAGTGGTGGAGATGAAGACCCTGTATCTTTTATGACAGATTCCGGTTTTGTTGGAGTATATTCAGTGTACTGTTACATAGATCCACATTGTATGTCTCGTGGATATGCTCAAATTTGAGTTTTTAACACATAGATCCACAGTGTATTTTTGGTGGCTATGTTCAAATTTGAGTCATATTGGCATGGATCCACATCGTATGTTTGGTGGCCATGACCTATATTACTTGACATGGATCTTTGCATGTCATCATTTATGCTTTGATTCATTTGTATTATGAGTATGGGAATGCCTACCTCAATGATGATATATTATTATACTGTATTTCCTTGTTTGTTGGCAAGTTTTCGACCGACGTGTTCCTTGTTCCCTACACATACTTAACAAAGTATTTCATCTATCACTCTGTTCTAAATTCATACATTGGGGGGCTCTCTATTACAAATTATTTTCGTCATCCCTATGACCGTTAGTAATGTAAACCTATATGTTTCCTTTAGAGGGGTCAGTGACCTGAATTCCTGAAGAAAGAAGGGAGCATAACTTTTACTAAGAGAAGAAGTTGTATTTTCCTTTGTAAAAACCCTATTAAGGAGGATTTTCGCAAGCTACACTATACGCAGGGTGCGGCGATGCCTGATTTCCACACCTTTCTCTAAATATAGATTGCGAAGTTTTTGGAGGCTGCACTATAGATAGGGTGTGGAAATACCTATACGTTGCAAAAACGAACGTCTTCTCGTTGCTTCTAGAAGGAGAAGATTCTATGGTGAGGTGGCCTCTAAATAGTTTATATCTTACTCACTTTCATGATTTAGTGGGATCATCCTAACCTCCTCACCTTATCCTCTTCAGCTTATAAGAGGAGAGGAGCTCTCACGGAGAAATTTGGATTGAGCTTGGGTTTTGTAGCTTGGATTCTTTGGAGCTTGTATATTGTCTTTGAGATTTTCTTTGTTAAGATAGATTGTGAGTAGCTATCAAATCTACAGTCTTAGAATCCGTGGATAAAAAGTGTGTTGGAAGAAAGGAAATGTTGGAAGGAAATTGACGACATCAAGGCATCTCGTTGTATCTTTCTTCCACATTCTTTAATACAGATATAATTTTCTTTCCTATATGAATTTTATTTGTTCATATTGTATGATTCCTTGATCACGTACATAGTTTCATATCAAATAGACTCTGTTATTCTTGTCTTCTTTGGCTTCTGTTTATTTGCATATATTTCTCCATAAGCCTCGTGACGGAGCTTGGATTGCATTGGCGAAGTCGGATCTTCAATATTTAAAAGGTATGTTCTAGATCCATTTCTCATTTGATAATTGAAATCTAAGGAAAGAGTAGTGCACTGTCTTGTTTTGTTCTATTTTCGTAGTGAAGCTAGGGGGATTGATTTGTGTCCGCACTTAAAAATTAGCCTGATAACAGTAGAGGCCACTCCTAATATCTTATTTGAATGGGTGTGGGTACATTTTTGGATACCATAAACCATTATCTCGTATTGGGAAAGTCGATTCCTCAGCACATTTTGGTTGAGCCTCTAGTCACTGTGATGCAGACCCCCTCCCTCACCCAGGGTCCACTCGACCTCCCGGTCAAGGATCGTTCTAATCAGGAGCTGAATCAACTCTTTGGGCTCTGTTGAACCTCCCATTAATGTTCATAGGTCCTCAATTTTTCTATGTAGGTCCAAACTATGAACCCATAGTCTCTTACTAATCCCTTTCTCTTTTGAAAAAGTTTTCAGGCCCCTAGCGCTCTTCCTAAATCCAACGCCTCATATGACCGAGGGATGTGACTGAGTGCCAAGCCAAAAGGATATAATTCGGGCTTCGACCTTCAATGATTTTTGAATGCATCCAACCACAAAACCTTCATAAAGTTTTGATCATCGATGAGGCATATCAGATGATCCTCCTTTCTCTATGCATCAATGGCTCAGATTTTGTTTTGGGCCTCAGAGATTTTTAACGGCACCTAATGTACATACAACGTCTGTGAATTGTCGATCATCAAAACAAGGGGAAGATTTGATGATTCCTATTCTTACACTGGGTTGATGATTCAGGTTATGTCTTTGGTCTTCAACGATTTTCCTTTGGTCATCAAACCACATGACTCTTCATATCTCCCGACGCTAAAATGATGAATGGATTACCCTACCTCCATATTTCCCCTTCTAGATCAATAGCCATCATTCCTTTTGGGACTTTGGGCTTTTTCATATTCCTACACAACAAAACAAAGTTTCTGAAGTGTGAAGTCCCTGGGCTACAAGATCTTGCACCACACGTCCTCCTCAATTGGACAGTTAGGAATGAATCCGGCCTTTAGGCCCTCAGGATCCTCTATCAATGTTGCTCTAAGTTTCTTCTGGAGTTTTGAACCTCAGGATATGCTACCACCTGTCCTCCTATGATCAACGGTCCACAATGCTTCGGACCTCCATATTTGGCGGATTTCAAAACCCCTCACCCCAAAATTTTGGAGTATCTATCCTATGGAGTGCTAGATATTCTAACACGTTCCCTTCAAAATGAATGGCTACAATGACCTATGGGACTCCATCACTTCGGGAGTCTGGGCACTTTTATACTCTCCCTCTCTAGTTCCTCCAGAGTGACCCTTCTCAGGAGTGTGGGATCTTTCACCATGTGTCCCTTGCGACAAACGACTGGGATCTTCTCCACTGTTCGGAGCTTCAACGAACCTTCCTTCTCCAAATCTATATGCTCCCGGAGTTTTGGTCTGCCAGAATCCAGGATCGATTGCCACATGTTCCTGGTTCCAACAACCAATATCTTCTCCAACCTACAAAGCTTCGAAAACATGCATAGTCTACGCCTTGAATCCTCCAGAGTGTTGCGGCTCTAAGCTACCCCGGATATAACACCACGTGTCCTTATAAATGGAATATCATGATGAAGTCCACTCTTCGGAGCTTCAATATTTCTCTATACTTCGTACCTCTATTCTTCTAGAATACCAATCTCCTAGATACGCATGATCCATTGACACATGTCCTTGTTAAATGGATGGTCCCAATTGATTTCATACTTTGGGACTTTGAGAGACTTGTCTCCTCTGCACCTAAATGTAGAAAACCCCTGGACTTGCAAAGTCAGAATGATACCGAGGGTTGAATCCCATGTTACTTACCTCTCAATTAGACGACTGGTATAACTCACTCCTAGATTTGACAGTTGGGATCTATCCTCCTCTGTGCATTCTTCTCCTCCTACTAGACTTTGATCGAACGACCCAGATTTACTCCAACAACTGATCCGATGACAACTGTAGCATCTTCTCCCCTGCACGCTTCAATTTACTTTTGATGGACCTTTGAACTTTCAAAAGGATTAGCCTTTTGATATTTTCTTCAGTGACCCTGATTCCTTGACCTGCGCTACTTCCCTTGAGCTTGAACTTTGGAAATAAGTTCACTTGCGCATATTTTTCGCTTCTCCTGCAAACTGGAACTGGAAGGGTTTGCCTCCTTTGTGCACCTTGCAGAGGCTCTTTTCTCAATGGAACTATCTATCCTAATCTTTGTTAACTTTAATCCACCCGACCTCTAGCACAGTCCTTGCGATTTTGTCACAGTTCGAGAATTGGATTGTTCTCGACCTTCTGCACTCTTTTCAAATGCCTTGCACACACTTGCACTATTTCTCCTGAGAATTCAACTTACTTGAATGCTAAGGGTCTCGACCCTTTGTTCCTTCAAAGGAATTCTTGTGCTCATCCTCCTAAGCTTTTCCAACACTTTAGCAATGTATTTGGATTTGTGCACTCCTTGCACTGACCTCCTGAAACCTGAACTCTGTAAGTTCACTTGCACAATCCTTGTGCTCTCTGTGAAGACTTGCACTACTCCTCCTGATATTTTCCTCCTCATGTTCCCTCTTGGTAAATTTATCCTAGAAATTGAAATAGATTTCTCGTGCACTCTTTGTTCATTCTCAATGCACTCTTTGTAGAGCCCTCATATTGTTCAGTAACTCTGGTCCTCCTTCTCTTTCAAATAGATACCAAAGTGTTTAGTAACTCTGATAGGCCTTCCTAGGAATTACTCCTTTTGAGATTCACAATGATTCTAATGTGCCCACCTAGAACTCTCTTTCTTAGAAATCACAACAGAGTTCAAGTGCACTCCTTGCAGTGGCTTCATGGAGTTTACATCACTCTAGTGTGCACTCCTTGCATAAGCATAAGATCCCATAACTACTCAGAAATATATAGATAGAGAAGTCTATATAAACATGCAAACAAAACCTATTTTCATACATATAAAACATACATGAATGAACATAGAAACACATTCAAAAAACAACCATTCAACACATAAAAACGCATACACCTCATATGCAGGAAAAACTATTTTTGTATTATATTTGAATGCTTCTGTACACGATTTACAAAATATGGAATGCTACAGAGTATTCAACCCTTCCTCTCCTCTCTTGATCTCTCTCCTCGCTCATTTTATAATCTCCTAATCATTTGATCAATTTTGAAAACAAAGATCTTTTACAAAAGAGGGGCTCCTCGAGCCTTCCCTCCATCCACCTACTCACATTGAATTGCATTGAATTACATTCAATTGGCATCTAATCCAAAAGAGATCTAGATCCCACCTATTGTCATCCATTAAAGGTGACATTACACATTAAAATAACTTAATCATGTTTAAATACATGTCTCGGGTTTCCATGAACCCTAAAGCATTTAATTACATTTAAAATTTAAAATTTAGGTTGATTTTCAAAAGGATTGGAACATCCTTATGTGGGATCTGCTCCTTCCTAGTGAAATAATGCACTGATTTGCTAGTGCTGATGAGGTGGAGAGATGCTCCTGCATCACACTGCTGGACACCAAACTCACCAAATATACTACCTTCCACACTTAGACGAATGGCCAAAGTGAAGTCGTCAACTAGATGATCATGCATATCATGCGCATGTAAAATTCCAAGCACTCCCACACATGATATGAGAGTCTTCCCTATGTGTATCACAACTACAACAGATCCATACATATCTCAATTGGCCACATCCCCTTTCAGGTGGGGATGGGATTTCAACCATTGGGTCCCATGGATGTTTCAGTATCTCTTGCGACCACCCAGGAAAACTTGTCCCATGCTCAAACTAAAGTTGAAAAATCCACCTGGTTCATTGGGTGGATCCAACACATCCACCAACAGGTTCATGATATTTTACAGAAGTACAATGACAAGTACAAGTAGTTCCATGATCAACATCGGATGCCACACAAGTTTCAAGTGGGAGACAAAGTTTGGTTTCACTTGCAGAAAGAACTCCTTATAGGGCCCCATCGAAAGATTCATCCACTCTTCTATGGACCTTACACCATCACCAAGGCTATGGGCGACAATGCTTTTGATCTCAACATTCCCCCCTTCCTTGTCTTGCACCCAATGTTCAATGTGGATGTACTTCGGACATATTTTCCACCATTATTGGACACCTCAGAGATAGAATAACAATTGACACCAATAGAGATCAACCCTCAATGCATGGATCATGCATCCACTGATCATATTGTGGAAACACAGGTCAAGGGAACTCACCAGTAGAGGATCCAACTTTATCAGGTTGTCAAAGCAGGCCAACTCCTACACCAAGGCAAGTGGCTCACCCAGGGCCAAATTCAAAAAAAAATTCCTCATCTTATGGGGGAAATCAATTCAATGGTGACCATTTATTCCTAAGTGGGAAGGATTGATCCAGGTGGATATCGGTGTCCACCCACCTATTCCAACTAGATCATCTTGGCAGGTTTTTAGTTTAGTAGGTTTTTCCTAGTTTTCGGGTCTTGAACTTCCAGAGCCGTTTTGAGGCCCTAAAAACCATTTTTAGTCCTTGCCAAAGTCCAAATGTAGACTGAGTCAAATTTTGATGGAATAATTTTTATTCATCGGATAGACCTTTCTAACGAGCTATCGTGCACCTAAAACAAATATCGTATGCAAAATTTACGACCTCGAGAAGTTGATGTACCAACTTACCCAACAGGGCCCACATGACTATTGACGCTTCATCTCCTAGGGTTAGGTTTTTGGATGTCTAGGGTTTTGGAATTCATGGTTATTGTAAAAATTATTTTAGAGCCTTATTGTACTCATATTCTTACGAATGAGTGCAATGGTCACATCTCTTCTAAGAGATAAGCCACCACCATTCTAGCAAGCTTGTTTTCAGTCTTCATTTTAATAGTTTCAACATATTTATTTATTGAATAGAAGCTAGTTTTATTGTATCTCTATTATTCTTCATTGTGTCTCTGTGTTAATAATAATAATAATAATAATATGTTTTCATTTTGTTCTTCTCATAAAATCTAGATCATTAAAATATCAATATCAGCTGACTAAACATATTGTCTCAATTACATGATATAAAAAATCCCTACATGGATTTATATAGAATCTTATAGACATTACAATGCAATTCCATGAGGATCAAATCCTCTAGTAGTGGTGTTTTCCTCCTAGGTTTCAATTTTGATGATGATTTTGTAAGGATATGATGCTCTTGTATCAAACTCCCAAGGTACAAAGTTTTCATGATCTCTTAATCATGTGTCGTCATTATTGCTTCCATATTCAAGCTACGGTCTTATTTTTCTTCATACATCACTTCATTATAACGTTGCATTATAGAACCTTTTGAGCATCCTCTACTCTTCTCTGGATTTTGTATCTACCCACTCACACGCAGGAAATATTTTCTTGATCTGATAGCATTTGATGAAGACCAAATCTAGGGGTCATGAATATCGAGTTTTTAATAGATTTGATACTCATACATGTGGGTTCTCCGACCCACTCATTGACTGAAAATGTCAATAACATCAACAAAAATCAAAATATACTCTTCTTGTATGTACCCGAACTTGCAATGAGTTTCTTCTTCAAATCGCATTCGTGAAGTTCATAGGTGTTACAAGGGAAAAACTCTCTATGGCCAAGGGTAAACCAGAATAGATAGGTATGACTGCAGAAATCAACTCAATTCCAACATATGCTATATAGACTAGTGTGCAATATAAGAAAGAGGCCTACCACAATCCAATGTTTGATGATGTTCCACCGTTGAGAACTTTGACCCAAAGCTTTATACTTGCAAGAAGTTCTCAACAAACAAGTAGAGAAAGTACATAGTGATGATATAAAAAGGGTTAGCACATCAGATAGCATAATCCATTAATAAACATTACAAACATGACCATGAATAGTAATCATATATTTGAAAGATACCAATAGGACAGGAAAGGAGTATTTCTATTAATAATTGATCAGCAGAAGTGACAACATTATAGAATTCTGTGTTGGCATGGTTCAAAACTAAGAAACCAAGTTCCTTCCAACTGGGTCTCTACCACTTCAATCCTCCACCAAAGACAAGCTCATAGGAAAGAGGCAATGAGGTCCTCTCAGCAATAGGGAAAGAGCTTGGGGTATGAACATTGTGTTCAAACTTGAGGGACAAAGGGATGTAGAATCAATATGAAGTAATTTCTCCAGAGTAACTTTGCTCTCAAAGTTGAATGCTTTATCCTCTTTTCCATAGCTCGAAATTGTGCTCTTATAGCCTTCAAAATGCAACTGAAGGGCCGAGTCTGAACGTTTCTAGTATATGGAAGGCCAAGGATCAGAGATCTTCTGTCGTGACATGGAAACCCAACCTCATTTTTTGTTTTATAGCACAAATCCCGATGTATGTGGGATGTAGTGGAGCAGTCAGCGTATACACATCTTGCATAGATGATAGGGAGTGTATATGTGGAAAAATGTATATTTTTAGCTTCAGATTCATAAAAAAGGGATGATAAGTCTTCATAGGGAAATGGAAAAGGGCCCTCTATGAAAGATAACAATAGTGAGGCAAATCTTGCTATAACAGATGCCCACGAATGTGTGAGATCAGAGGAGTATCTGGGATTGATGAAATACATTATAAATAACTCAGAAGTGGAGTGGTAGAGAACCAGCTAGATGAACTCAATTGCTAATTACATTATGTACTCACTTTTCATACATGGATGCCAAGAATACAATGCAAATCCATGCGGAAAATATACTAAACAAGTGTTCATGGCCATGAATAGGAAAATATAAATGCAGTTCTATGCCAAAAGTTTTCATAGTCACAAACAAGGCCCAGTGAGACTGCAAGATACCAGATATATAAAATCTGCAGAACATAAATAAAATGCTAGAAATGGCAGAATAACAGTAAAATATCTAGCATAATCTTCACAATACACAGAAATGATATACGAATTAGCAATAGCAAAAGCACTTTGATTCAGAAAGAAATGTTCACAGGCCTCTTTGAGGGGGCAACCTCCAGTCGAGCAGTGCTCTGTTACAATAATCTCCAAGCTAGGGTTCTCATACCCTTTCCCCTTATTTATACTAAATCTGTTTATTAAGAGAAGCATCTAGAGGAGGATCCTTCTAGAAGCGTAAGCTTCTATTAGGTCTTCTTACATCCTCCTTATTCTATTTTATTGAAAGGCCTTATTAATATTGACCTTTATTACATCCGAATACATTGATCTAACTATGTGCGGGTTAGGACCTTAACATGTCCGCCCCCTTAAAAACAACCTGGTCCTCAAGGCTTGAGATGTGGAAACTACTGCAGAATGGTAGCTGGTTCCCAAGTGGCATCTGCTGGAGTCATATCTTTCCACTGTACTAGCACTTCCTTGATGGTTCTCTGACGTAGGCGACGCTCACGCTGGTCCAAAACTGCTTCTGGCTGTAGCCAAATGGATCCTTCTTCAGCAAACTCTGGAAGGTTGGTTTGAATTTGGCACCTGGTTCCAATCACCTTCTTCAAGCATGAAACATGAAAAACAGGATGTAGCTTCGACTGACTGGGAAGAGCTAATTGATATGCGACTTGTCCCACATGCTTGAGAATTGTGTAAGGGCCATAGAATTTGGGTCCTAGCTTCTGACACTGCTCGACCTTGAGGGAAGTTTTCTTATATGGTTGCAGTCTCAGAAACACCTGATCCCCTTCTGCAAATTGTCGTTCAGAGTGACCTTGATCTGCTTGCTGCTTCATTCTATTCTGTGCCATGACCAAGTTCTCTTTGAGGGTACAAAGGATATCCTCTCGGACTGTAAGTGTTTTGTCAACCGCCTGGACCTTCGAGGTACCCGATAAGTATGAGAGAACTGAAGGTGGCTTCTATCCATATATTGCTTCAAAAGGAGTCATGCGAGTGGCTGTATGGTATGTAGTGTTGTACCACCATTCGACGAGGGGTAACCATTGAGCCCACTAGTGTTTTTTTTCAGAGACAAATCACCTCAGATATGTTTCCAAACACTTGTTGACAAATTCCGTTTGACCATACGTTTGGGGATGATAAGCTGACCTGAGATGCAATTGTGTGCCTTGTAGCTTAAACAATTCTTGCCAAAAATTGCTTGTGAAATTTGGGTCTCAATCAAAGACAATAGAGTGCGGCATGCCATGCAGCTTGAGGACCTGGTCCATGAAAATTTGAGCCACCGTGGATGTAGTAAATGGGTGGGAAGAGCACAAAAATGAGCATACTTGGAAAGGTGATCCACCACCACCATTATGACTGATTTATTCCCCAATTTGGGTAAGCCTGTGATAAAGTCCATAGAGATGTCCTTCCAAATAGCAGGGGGAATCGGAAGCGGTTGGAGGGTGCCTGGAGATTTGACTATTTCTCCCTTGTTACGTTGACACACCTCACATTCAGAAACAAACTTACGGATGTCCTGTTTCATACCATCCCAAAAAAAAGAACGTTTGACTCGGTCATATGTTTTGGTGAACCCTGAGTGCCCCACTGTGGGTGTAGCATGAAGCTCAGAAAGTAATGTGGATTTGAGCTTGGATTGTTTACTTAAATACAAGAGACCTTTGTATCAAAGCTCATCCTAGAGCCAGGAGTACCCTAGGGGAGCCAGAGCCTTGTTCTGTATTTGCTGGATCAGATGTGAACTTTTGGGATCTTGAAGCCATTCCTGGCGCACAGCTTGGAGCCAATCGGGTACAATGAAGGAAAGAGAAAAAAGCGATCCTTCATCTTCATATTTCTGGGACAGTGCATCCACCACGACATTGTCTTTACCCTTCTTGTAAATGATCTCATAATCATATCCAAAGAGATTAGTCACCCATTTTTGTTGTTCCTGGGAAGAAATGCGTTATTCCAAAAAGTACTTGAGGCTTTGATGGTCTGTCTTAATTTGGAAGCGTTGCCCTAAGAGATACAGATGCCACAACTCAACGGCATGCAGAATCACCAACATTTCTTTTTCATAAATGGGTTTGCCCAGGTTCTTTTCAGACAGTTGCTTGCTAGTGAAGGCCAAAGGTCGACCCTCTTGCATAAGGACAGGGCCAATTCCTTTCCCTGAGGCGTCACATTCGAACACAAAGGTCTTTGTGAAGTCGGGAAGGGCCAGAACCGGAGTGGTGCACATGGCCGTCTTCAAGGTTTGAAAAGCTTGAGCAGCTGCTGGAGTCCAAGTGAAAGAGTTCTTTTTGAGGAGAGCCGTGAGAGGTGCTACAATCTTTCCATAGTTCTTAACGAACTTGCGATAATACCTTGTGAGGCCCAAAATTCCACGCAAGATTTTGAGAGTCTTTGGGTGCGGCCAGTCTTGCATAGCTTCAATCTTTTTCGGGTCCACCCTGACGCCATCCTTTCCCACCAAATGACCCAAGTATTCTACTTCGGAGGCACCAAAAGCACATTTGGACTGTTTCAGGAAAAGCTGGTGCTGAGAGAGTAGGCAGAGAACTTGATCCACATGAGTAAGATGGTCTATCCAGGTTTTTCTATATATGAGGATATCATCAAAGAAAACTAAGACAAAATGATGGAGAAAAGGGTGGAAGACATGGTTCATGAGGCTCTGGAAGGTGGAGGGGGCGTTACACAAACCAAAGGGCATGACCAAAAACTTGTAGTGGCCCTCATGAGTGCGAAAGGCCATCTTGGGAATGTTGGACTCTTTCATACGTATTTGGTGATAGCCCGAGTGAAGATCAAGTTTGGTAAATAATTGGGCGCCACTCAATTCATCCAGGAGGTCATCAATGACAGGAATGGGAAATTTGTCTTTGATGGTTAGTTTGTTGAGAGCACGGAAGTCAGGACACATTCTCCAAGAACCTTCTT
>ML779496.1:289916-300019 GCA_009831015.1 Picea engelmannii | reverse complement strand
GCATATGTTGTAGAAGGTGTCAGGATCGAAGGTAATGTCCTTTATTGATGGGTTTTCCGGATACAATCAGATTGCTGTCCATCCGGAAGACAAAGAAAAAACTGCCTTTACCACTCCATGGGGCACGTTTATGTACGAGAAGACGCCCTTTGGGTTAATGAACGCGGGGGCGACATTCCAAAGGGAAATGGACATTGATTTCATTGGCGAGAAAGATAAATTTGTCCTCATTTATCTCGACGATATCACCATTTTTTCAAGCAGCCACGAACTTCATCTGCAGTACTTGAGGAGGACATTTCTGAAATGTCGAAGGTATGGCATCTCTCTTAATCCCAAAAAGTCTAATTTTTCACTTAAGGAGGGAAAACTACTTGGGCATATCGTTTCAGCTGATGGGGTTAAGATTGATCCAAAGAGGGTAGAAGCAATAAAAAATTATCTCTTCCTCGATCAAAGAAAGACATTCAGTCTTTTCTTGGGACTATTAATTTTGTCAGAAGATTCATAGTGAACTTTGCCGAACTCACCAAGCATATCACTGCTATGTTGAGGAAAGACTCTGAGATAAAGTGGACTGAAGCAACCAGACAATCATTCAATGACATCAAAGAAGCCATCACGACAGCTCCTGTATTGATCAGCCCAGATTTTTCCAAGGTATTTTATATCTTTTCATTTGCTTCCAATGACACGATCGCTGCGGTACTTTTGCAGAAGAATGTTGATGACCAAGAGCAGCTAGTTGCTTTCTTTAGTAAGGTCTTGAGAGACGCAGAGGTAAAGTATGAGTTGCTGGAAAAACAGGCCTATGCACTTGTCAAGTCACTAAAGGCTTTCAGGGTTTACATTCTTCAGGCAAAGGTAATCGATTTTGTTCCCTCCAGTTCAGTTAAAGATGTTCTTGTCCAACCTGACATTGATGGAAAAAGAAGTAAGTGGATAGCCAGGCTGATTGAGTTCGATGTCGAAATAAAACCAGCAAAGCTTATTAAAGGTCAGGGTCTTGCCAAACTCTTGGCAGAAGAGAATTGCAAGCTGCTTGACATAAATCTGATGAGTATTGATGCAGAAAATGTTCCGTCTACTGAAAAAAATGAAGGTAAGGGAATGCAGGTTTCAACTCATTTAGTAGATTGCAAATGGTACAGCCATATCATTCAGTTTTTGCAGAATTTATCAGTCCCATCAGATCTGACAAAGACTCAAAGGAGGGCTTTAAAGCTCAGAGCTGTAAATTTCTGCATCAATGATAATTTGCTGTTTTGGAAGAATCCTATTGGTTTGTTGTTGAGATGTGTGAATCAAGAGGAGGCAGCTAAGGTCATGTGTGAACTTCACAGTAGTGAGTGCGGAGGACATCATTATTGGAAAACCACAGCACATAAAATCTTAAGATCAGGTTACTATTGGCCATCTTTGTTTTCAGATGTGTATGAATTTGTGAAAACATGTGACAAATGTCAGAGATTTGAAGGTAAAAAACAACTGAAGTCCCTTCCTCTCAAACCTATAATGGTCACCAGGCCTTTTCAGCAGTGGGGCCTGGACTTCATAGGTGAGATCCATCCGCCTTCTAGTGGACAACATCGGTGGATTCTGGTTGCCACCGATTACTTTACAAAGTGGATTGAGGCTATTCCCACCCGGAACGCCAATCACACTGTCATCATAAAATTTCTGCAGGAGAATATATTCGCCAGATTTGGATGTCCCAAAAGATTGGTCGCTGATAATGCTGCTGCATTCAAAGATAAACACTTGGTGAAATTGTGTGAAGAGCTGGGAATTCAGCTAGTACATTCCACAACCTACTATCCGCAAGGGAATGGTCTAGCTGAGTTGTCAAACAAGAGTTTGGTCAGAATCATAAAAAAATTTCTTGAACAAAATTCCAGAGGTTGGGATTCCAAATTAAAGTTTGCATTGTGGGATGATAGGGTAACATGAAAAAAATCAATTGGTACATCTCCTTTCAAGCTGGTATATGGTACTGAGGCCATATTTCCTGTTCATCTTGCATTACCAATTGCAAAATTCTTACAAGAAACTGACGAAGAACCAAGTGATCTGACTAGGAGGATTCATGAGTTGGTACAACTACAACAAGATAGAGAGCAACTCTTAGAAAAAAATGAATTGCATCAGGAAATGATCAAGCGAAATTTCGACAAGAAAGTCAAATCAGATGTTTTCAAAATAGGGGATATGGTCTTAAAGTGGGATGCAAAAAGGCAGGAGAAAGGGAAGCACGGAAAATTTGATGCTCTTTGGACAGGTCCTTTTGTCATAGCAGAGGTGCAACAGAACAACACCTTCGTTCTTCAAACTCTTTCAGGCGAGCCAGTATCAGGGGGCCCTTTCAATGGGCGTTTCCTGAAGATCTATTTCTCATAAGGCTTCCTTGAAGCCAGGTTCTTCTTGTACATATTTTCTTTTTCAATTTTGTTTTCTTTATTTTTGGTATTCTAATAACTCCAATCCCAATGGTACTAGCAACTATTTTTCAGATTGTAATAAGGCTACTGAGTCTAGCTAGGTTCTTGGTCACCTCACTGGGAGATGCCCATCCCAGTTGGAGCCAAATGTTAACTCCCAAAGTAAAACCGTTCTTTCGGTTGAACTTTGTAGAGGATATCCTGGCTATTGGTCGCGTACTTAAGCTACTTTTGTGTTTTCTATAGTTGAGAAATTCAGTCCAGAAATTGGAAAAAACAACAGGTTTTGGTGGTTTGGGCGAGCCCCCAGCGTGCTCATTAACCATCGAAAGTGTTCAGTTTCGTCAAATAAGTGGTTGATACAAAAGCAAGAAACCACCGAAAAGGTTTGAACGGGCAAAAAGAGAGCTCGTGCTTTCGCACGAGCCAGATGTCAAGAATCGTTGCAATGATGAGAAGTTCAAACCGCCAAAAACTCACGTTGGGGGAGATGATACCCGTTCGTGGGATTCAATCGAAAAGTTCCAAACACCTGCACATTATCCACTGCAATAATCATTTCCAAATCTACGCCGAGCGGTGATAGCCAGATACGGTTGCACGGAGCTTCCTTCCTTCCCAGTGGCAGATACATTCATCATTATTAACAGGTTATTCATTCATTTTAAAACTCAAAGTGTTATAATGGAGCCCGAAAATCGCTGAAGATAACTATCAACACGGGATTTTATCAGCAAATCGTGGTTTTCAAAATCTCAGTCCCTCTTTCTCGGGCGATTGGCATGGTGTCTCCGAGTTGAACCAGCATTTCGAATCAAGGAATTCTGATCGGGTTATTGGGTAAGTCTGTAAGCTTTCCTGTCAAAATTTCATAAATTCATTTGCCCCCGAAAGGTTGAAGTTTCGGCTTTCCCCGTCATACTGTCATTTAAATGTCTGTCAAATATTCTAGCGCATTTATCAACCCTATGCTCTGTCGAATGATTTCACCGTTTGTTCATGAGTAATATCGATTGTGTCTTTAGTTCCCAGAACCTTGTTGTCCAAACACCTGGTTATCCACAGTTTCATACACAGTCAGTATTAAACCATGGCAAAAGCAAGCCCTGCTCTAAGGTTCGAGGTGGATGGTATGTGGTACTTTGAAGAACATCCAGAGGTTGCAGAATGCTTTAAACAGGTCCGAGTTTTCTCATATTGTGAGAAATTAATAACCTTCCACCAACAAATTGCTGAAGCATTTACCCTCTCATACGATGGCAGGATTGCCAAAATAGGCAGAGAGGAGTTCATAATAGATGAGGCATCTATTGCCGAATACACAGGGTTGCCTAGGACAGGGGTTTGCTGGTTCAAAACATCTTCACCTTCAAATGTTGAGTTCAGGTCCTATCTGTTGCCAATTCATAAAACTTTGACATGGAAGAAAGACATTCCCATGTCCTATCTGGAGCTAAAATGGCAGACATTGCTGAAGGTGATCTTGGTATACATAACCTGTGAAGGGCGTTATAACAGGGTGATGTACTACCATTTCAAACTGTTAAACCATTTCACAGGCAGGGAACACTTAAACATACCCTATTTCTTTCATAAGACCCTGATTAAAATGGAAAAATAGGTAAAATCTCAGCCCACTAAAGTTTCAAGCAGAATATCTCATCAGGGGTTGATTACCCTCCTTGTCAAAGAATCTCTTCATAGGAAACAAATAGAATGGAGTTTCTTCTTATTCTGGAAGGAGTTTCAGACAGAGAAACCTCCAGAAATAAAAGAAAAAAGGTCCAGAGGCAGGAATGATCCTACCAGTCACAAGAGGAGGAAAGGGATTTCGATGTCCAGGGATTCTATAAAGGAAACACCCAGCAAGAAGGGAGGAACCAAGAAGAAGTTAAAGTCTGAAGACAGAAACTTTGCTACAGGAAGAAACCCCCTCAACCTGCCTTATAGTGACTCTGATTTAGAGCAGGAGATGTCAAAAGCACAGGATACCTTGCAGATTAAACATGATGAAAAACTGAAGATAAACACACCTCCATCAAAGCCTTCAGAAACACACAAGCAACTGAAAGCAGAAGCTTCATCTAGCAAGCCTCAGAAAGGTAAGACCAGGAAAATCAATAAGCTTCTGCGAGAAATTTATGAGATGGAAGTACTTGAGAGAGTAATCAAAAAGGAAAACACAGATCTAACAGAAAAGGTTGCTGAATTATTCAAAGAGAATGAAACCCTTAAAGAAAAGCATGATTCAATCAAAGGTAGAAACAGAGAGTTGATTAGGGAAAACATGAAATTGTACAGACAACTAAGGGTCCTAAGGCTCAAGCTAAAAAAGTTTGAATCATCAGAGGAGGAACAAACTGGGTTAGACACCTTGGCCAATCTGGCCACAACCATAATAGATGTAACAGATTCTCCTGCACAGTCAACAAAGATTCGAAGGTCTGCTCGAATAAAAACTATAGTATCTCAGAAAGCATGAGGGTTAAAAGAAGTTTCAGAACAACCATTTTTGCAATTTTGAAAGGTCTTCAAAGTGCAACATTCAGTGGTTTAGGCGAGCCCCACTGTGCTCATTAATCACCGAAACAGGCGCTTTCGGTGGATAACTCACCCAGGAACTGTTCCAGTCAACCACAGAAAGTCTGTGTGTCCAGAATTCGAATAATTTTTTGCACATGACAGGAATTTTTGATATGAAAAGGTTTGGAACCTTTTCCAATGCATATCTAATGAATTATCAGATCCAGTTCGGCGGTCATTTTTGATATATGATGAAGAAAGGTATTATTTCAAAGGTATATGGACAATTTCATTTGAACTAAAAAACAGGGTATTCTGCCACCTCAGCCAACTCGACTTGGTCTTCATGGGAAAATGATATTTTAGCCTTGGAAGGCTGTCTACACATCATCAACAGTCAACAGAGGAAAATCAGGGATTGACCTCTTTTTGAGGAAACATTCCACATATTTTGCAACAGATTTTACTTTCTATTTTTAGTTGATCTGATCCATGCTTTTGGGATCAGAGAATTGTTTTTGTAATCCTATAAATATCAGAAAAGAACATGACACCGGGGTTCGATTTTGGATAGAGTAATTGGCTATTGTACTCAGACTTTTTATGTTAATACAGATCACAGGTTCCTTTCAATTTTGATTGTCAGTTTTCCATCTTTCTTCTGCATTATTATCTATGTTGTCAAGATTTGAATGGTTGTTATCCCATTGTTTAGCTCATAGCCTGATAATAAGTCTTTTGATTGTCTCTTAGACCCTACGTTGTACTGGTTTAGTTACAATCTGTTCTTCACCCACTTTAAAGCTATCTGTTGATTAATCAATCTTTGAGAGCACTGTCTATTTGTTTATCATTTTCATGTTTGAATGCCATAAGCTATATTGAGTTGTCCCATTGATCCACATTCACAAAATACAAAAACATTCATTTCTTAAGTTACCAAGCACCTTTGGTCTGCAACCACAAAGGGTTTCTTGGAGAGATAACAAATTGGCGCCGTTGCCGGGGAGAGGAGATCGAAGCTTAGCTTCCTTGGGAGACGACATAGATCCAGCTTTGATGATAGACAAAGCCCGGACATCACTTGGTTGTACATCTTCTATCTGGCGACTCCATTGACGAAGTGGCTCCCAAAAGAGCTCACACCAGGGCAAACCCAGAAGGCCCATTGACAACATCAGTTCCTAATCCAGAAAAAATCATCAACAAGGGCAAAGCATTGCACAGACAGGCCTCCGGATCTGCAACTACAATTAATTCAGGTATTCCCATTGATTCTCATATTTCTATATCTGAAAAGTCTTTTGAAACCCCTGCTGAAATTCAAAATTCCAAAGAAATAAAAAGTTCATCTCAAGCTCCTAGGATAGAAGAACCATCTTTTTCGTCCAATATCACTGATTCTGCCCTTGAGATTGAAATTTCATCTCATCCAAAAGAACATTCCTTTTCATCTTCTTTCAATTCATCACCTAGTAAACCTGCAAAGGGTGTTCTACACACTTATACAAATCTGCCTGTCCTTGAGGAAATTCTCCAAGATTTATCCTCTAAGGGTGAAGAAAACTTAGCTTTGTTGCTCAGCCAGTTTTATAAAGCCTCCTATTTCCCATCAACTTCTAAAACTTCTGTTCAGGGTGAAGTGAGACAGTCATTCATTTCCAACTTAGGTAATTTATCTCCTCCATCATCTTCTCCGAGTTACCTGTCCCCTCCATTGTCTCCTACAAGCTCCTCATCTTCATCTATCACCAAGGTCGTCATGGCTGGCCCTATGACTAGAATGGAACAAATCTTGGCAAACAGATATGCCCCTCTTGTCTTGCCAAACCCCCTATCTTCCATGCCAACTGGTGATTACCAGAAATACATGCCGAAGTTTACAGGAGCAGGGGAATACACTGCTGAAGAACACGTTGAGACATTTTACACTTATGCAGAAAACATAAAAATATCAGAGGAGGATGTGTGGACTAGAGTCTTCGTCCAGAGCCTAGATGGCCAAGCTCGGAAATGGTTCAAGGAGTTGCCAGCCACTTCTATCACTGGCATTGAACAACTGGATGCAGCATTCTTGAAGCATTGGGGAGAGAGAAGAGACCTGTTGTATTACATTACGGAATTTGGAAATCTGAAGAGAGGAGATGGAGAATCAGTTTCAGACTTTATTAAAAGATTCAACAAAATGTTTGGTAAGATCCCTGCAGAGATCAAACCAAGTGATGCATCAACAAAAATCACGTTTTCCATGGCCTTTGATGCAGAGTTCTGTCTTATCCTTAGAGAAAGACGGTCAGCCACGCTTGCTTTAATGCAAGATGCTGCTCTTGAAGTTGAATCGAACATCACAGCCTCTTAGAAGCTCAAAGGGAGGGAAGAAAAGAAGAAATATGCTGTCGAGTCTTCTTCCTCTTCTAACAATCAAATGGAAAAAATGGCTAAAATGTTGGATAGCCTAACATAAGAAATGTCAAAGGTAAAAGTCCAAAACCAGCCACCAGCAAAAGCAAAAGAGTCAAATACTTTTGCCCCTAGAAATCCAAATGCCTTTCCCTATAGAAGAAACAATCCACAAACTCAGATTTTGCAAAGAGATAGGAATTCTAATGAAGATCAGAGGATAAAAGTCCCTCTGCAGAATGTAGTCATGGATGAAGACGATGGCGAAGGTCAAGAGGATGGTGAAGGCGATATTCATTGTGTTGGAGATGAGACAGGGACATCTTATCTCACACAACAAGATTATGAGCAATTGTTAATGACTGAACAAGCAGAAGACGATTTCCTCGGTGATGGCATCTTTACAGTAGAGGATAAGAACTGATACAACCTCCGATCTAAATCTAAATCTACTCAAGCAGATGCATCGACTTCTCCTGCAGAGACTGCTGCTCCTATTAAACAAAAATACCATTCATCAGAAGATCAGCCAGCAGAATCTTTGAAGGAAAAAGCACCAGCCCCTCCCAAGAAGATTGCTTCTCCTGTCAGTTAGCAAACTCCAGAAAGGCAGCCTCCGGTTGAACAGTAGAAGAATTAGGAAGCCTCTTCAAGTCAGGTAAAAATTTCTGATAAAACTACTGATAAGGCTCCTTATTCTTTTAATTTCGAAGCTGAATTACAAAAGATCAAGATTCCAATTCCTCTTGTTGAGCTGATGAAAAATTAGATGTTTAAAAGAGATATCCTCAAAACTTTAGATCCTCAGTTGGTATCTCAATCTGTTGATATCCTCAACATTTATGATGACAAACCTACCATCACTCTGGGTCAAATGGTAGAAGACAGGGATGAAATTTGTCCTCCCTTCTACATCTCGTTAAATATTCATGAAAAAACATTGCACAATTGTTTGTTGGACTCCGGTGCTTCACACAACTTGATGCCCAAAGCTGTCATGGATGAGCTTGGGTTGGAGATCACCAAGTCTTATCATGACCTTTTCTCCTTTGACTCTCGGAAAGTCAAATGCCTTGGGATGATCAAGGATCTGGCTGTAACCTTGACCCAAGCATCAATGAAGACGATGGTGATGGACATAGTGGTAGCTGACATACCTCCAAAATTCGGATGTCTTCTATCAAGGTCATGGATGAAGAGATTAGGTGGCACTCTCCAAATGGATCTCTCCTACGCAACTATCCCTGTTTTCGGAGGAGTGAACAGAAGACTTTACAGAGAATCACAGCTGGCATATGTGATCAGTGATGAGAAGAATCCATCTAACCATCCTATTTATGCAGTCGACACAGATATGGGATCTTGTATCTTGCAATTTGATGACTCACTGTCTGATACATTGCTACTCAGAAAGCCATCAGATCAGATCACATTTCATCCCACAGAGATAGTAGAGGATGATCTTTGGACCATGTTTTTTGACGGTGCTTGCACCAAAGAGTCAGCTGGAGCAGGAGTGGTATTCATTTCTCCCTCAAAAAAAACTTCTCACTTATCCTTCAAACCTGATTTTAAGGTGACAAATAATATCGCTGAGTATGAAGCATTACTTTTAGGGATGAACGCAGCAAAGGAGAAGGGCATTAAAAAATTGCAGGTGTTTGGAGACGCAGATTTGATTATCCAGCAGGTGAATAAGTCCTTTCAAGCCAAGCATGTCAGACTGAAGGCATACAGGGATGAAGTGTTGGAGGCAATTAAAAATTTTGCAGATTTCAAAATTACTTTTGTACCTAGAGCCATGAATGAATTGGCTGATTCACTATCTGTATCAGCATGTGCATTCATTCCCCCTTTGCCTCACAAATTGTCTTATGAAATTCAAGTTAGACATAGGCCTTCTCTTCCTGACAATGTGAAATTTTGGAAAGTTTTTGAGGACGATGCTGAACTCACCCGATTCCTTGCAGTGATAGATGAGTTTGCAGATCTGCATATTGATCAGGAGAACAAACATGATGATGAAGTTGAGCAGCCAAAGCTCAAGGACAAAATTGCAGCTCATGAGATAGTTCAGCTGTCCACCAACAAAATTCCTAAAGGCTTGGTCCCTTTGGAAAGGTTGTTCGATAACAATGACGTGGCTGTCAAATTGCAAAGTGCGGAAAAAGAGTCAGATGTTTTCCAGTATAATGTGGCTAGTGAGCAAGATCCCAAACATGTCAACTTTGCCTCACATTTGACTGAGAAACAAAAGGCCGATTATGGAGAACTGCTGAAGGAATTTGCAGACATTTTTGCCTGGAAATATGATGATTTGAAGACCTTTGATACAGAAGTGATTCAACATAAAATCCCATTGAATAAAGATACCAAACCATTCAGACAGAAGCTGAGATTATTCAATCCTTTGCTGCTGCCCACAATGGAAAAAGAAATCAAGAAACTGTTGGACGCTCACATCATCATTCCCCTCAGGTATTCAGAGTGGATTGCTAATATTGTGCCGGTCAGGAAGAAGAATGGAGAAATCAGACTCTGCGTTGACTTCAGAAATCTGAACAAATGCTCTAGAAAAGACAATTACCCTCTGCCTAAGATGGAGCATATGTTGTAGAAGGTGTCAGGATCGAAGGTAATGTCCTTTATTGATGGGTTTTCCGGATACAATCAGATTGCTGTCCATCCGGAAGACAAAGAAAAAACTGCCTTTACCACTCCATGGGGCACGTTTATGTACGA
>ML779496.1:237604-272783 GCA_009831015.1 Picea engelmannii | reverse complement strand
GGAAGATCCTTCTAGAAGCGGAAGCTTCTATTAGGTCTTCTTACATCCGCCTTATTCTATTTTATTGAAAGGTCTTATTAATATTGACCTTTATTACATCTGAATACATTGATCTACCTACGTGCGGGTTAGGACCTTAACAAAATGGAAGTGAATTATTTCACATTTTCCATGCCTTGTTTAATTCTTTTCATTGAAAGAGTCAAAAACCTAAAAATATGCACTTGATTAAAAACAACTAGATGTTTTGTTTTAGTAAACACAAACTAGTCTAGGTTCTAGGGTTTTGGTGTAGGATTTGAGAGTAAATTCTCCAATACCACAAAATGGAAAAAGGAATTAATTGAAGATGAGTAAAATCCATTAGTAGTAAGGGTCTCTTATCAGGAAAGCACATCTAACACACGTGTCAAGTACTGGGTCAATCTAAGAAAGTGGAGTATATTTTCCCTCTTCACTTGTTTGGTAGTATTATTTCATGTATGGGGGCTTTGTATTGAAGGAACATCTCTAGAATTTTAGGTTGAGGACTTAGTATTTATTCCATGCCCATATGCATAATATTGATCCATGACGGTTCCCTTTGGCCATCGATTGTGAAGTGGTAACCTTAGTGGATTTTTCCATGGCATCACAAATGTGTCTACCCATGGGAAGTCTTTGTGTAACTAACAAATATGAATAATATCCATTTCATCTCCCTTGGAGTGTGCTCTTTCTCATGAGGGTAATTTCACCTTGGGTGATAACTATATCTCACACCTTCTCTATCTAAGACTTAGAGATTTCATCACCCCAAATTTTGGTTTTCTAAAGGACCCTTTATCTATTGATTTATTTTCTATTGAATATTTAGATTTTATAGGGTGTGCTATGTGGTTTGTTGTAATCTAAGGAAAAGTAAGGGAGTGTTACCAATAATTCAGTACATAAGAAAGCATATAATCACATATACATACATATGGACAAAGACATACACAAAGTAGTGGAATCCCAAAGAACAAAACTTTATTAGATAGATGAGTCAATACAACACAATGGATACATATTCTCTTATACATGCTTGTCTATTTATACCTACATATTTAGTTACCAAGAAGTTGTAACTACCTAAGTGCTTGGGTTGGTCGGTTAATAGGATCCTTGACTGACTTATAATTTCAAATTCGATAGTCAACCGACTAACTCTTAATCGAATATCAGGTCTAGTCAAAAAATTCAAGTATCCCCTACAACATCTCCCCCCACCTCAATTCCTTGCTCATCCCGAGCAAGAGGGGAGTATAACACAACTTTATTTTACATTGATTCTTTACAAAATAATAATGATATAAGGAGAGAAAGAAGAGGAATTATAGCCAAAATTTTATGGTGCTTGATAGGGTTATGGAGTGATATTCTATTGTCTTGCTACGCCAAAATCTCTGCCACTAGTCGAGTGTAGTTTCTCTAGATGATCAAGACAGGATCAATGCTTGGGTCATTTTAAAGATGATTTTCGTGGGTTTATTTTTCTTACTTTTTTTTTATGTTTTTGTTGGCCCCTCATATTTATCTTAATCTTGTGTTGTTTGTTGTTTAGGCAAGTGATTTTGATAGATCCATTCCCCTACTATCATTTTCTTCTTTTGTGTCTTCTCTATTTATTTTTGCAAGGGAGTTTGTTGAGCCTATGTCAGACCCTGTACTATATCATTATTTAGAGAATTTTCTTAGACAAATTCCTCTTTGTGTTCCCATTGTTTTTGTTGTTATTCAAAGTTATCTTGTTTCTTTATTTGTTATACTTCCATGGGTACATCAGTCATAATAATTATTGGTCCTAATTCAGGAATATTAACATCCTGGGTGATGATTTCCTAGGGGTTGAATTCCTAATGACCGACCAACTATTTTATACCTTCAAATGGATGGACCAGATTGATTAGTACTTGATTGAATTCCTCATGCTACTATGAAATTTTGACTGGATGAGTCGAATGGATTGGTATTCATTCAACTGACTTAGGATGATCTGGCATATTGATCTCAATCTTCTCTTCAATCGATGTAGATGGTTGGTCTGACTCAGTTTCTTTCGATGACTCAAAAATTGTAAGTTATCTCTTCTTCTTATTTGTATGTCATTCCTCGACTATGGACACTGGATTAGCTGGTGGGGATTCTCTTGTCAAGTCAATTGTTGAGTTGGTTACTCTCCTTTTTCATGGTGTCAGCTTCATCCTAAATTCTAATTATGACCAGTTCTTTATGACCTTTTCTAGGGTTTCCATAGTGGTCAATATTTCATGTATATTATGCCTCCTTACTCCCCTTGTTTCAATCTGTCGGAGCGTATTTTTTATTTGTTTGACCTGTTGTTTTTGTACTTTAAATTTCTCCATGTCTTCCTTCATTCCAGGTCTGACTGACAAGCTTAGAATATTCATCATCATATCAATATTATTTCAAGTCTACCTTTTTGTCTGCTTGATTTTTTCGGCAATTTTGCTGGTGATACTAGTCATATTTTATTGAATTATGGGGTCGTTAAAGTCAATACCTCCAGTCAATTGAAAAGTCTCCTGCCAGATCTCTTCCATTTCATAACATATTTCTTTGACTTTGTCTTCCTTTTTCCCTTTATCATTTTTCACTAGCTTCTTTATTTTCCTAGGTGAAGTTCATGTAGGAACGATTTCCAATGCTTCTAAGTCTTCAGAAAAGGGTACTGCATATAAATTTTCTTCTCTTTCCTCCTCTTCTTCAGCATTGATAAGGGGTAATACCAAAGGTAGTCCTCATTGGTTAACTTTAGGATGAATTTTCATCTCCTCGTCTATTTGTGTTTCTAATTCAGTGAATATTTCCTCTGTTGTTGGCTGATAATGTAATTCCTCTGGTTCCAGGGATGACTCCAATCCACACCAAATTGTGGTGTAGTCAAGTTCTAACTTAATATGGAAGGGTGTCAGTAGGGAACAATGAGCCGATTTCTTGACACACCATCTATATGAGATATATTTTAATTTTCTGAACCATAGTTGAAATATTTCTTATGGAGGTCGTGAACGTGAGGCACCTTCCTTCTCTGCTGTGAAAATTCTATATTTTTCCATTATTGGAACCTTAATTGTGAACACAAGTTCACCGATTGGACTATATTTCTCCATTTCTATCCATATTAATAAAGAAGGGAATTTGATGGCTTTACCTACTTCTTGGTATTCCTTGCAGTCAGTCTGAATGATTTCGACCATGTATTCAGACCAGTTGAAGATTTCATCCTTTTTAAATATTTGGTCGATTTCCTCTACCATGGTCATTTTGACATCAGAAGCTTGACCAACTGGTGTAAAGCATAATGATACAGTTATTTCATTCCATATTATGCACAAGTCAAATATCTTGTTGATAAGTAATCCCTTGGAACTTTTTGTTGTTGTTGACCTGGACAAATTTGCATCCAAGCATCTGCATTTGAAGTTTTTGGGACCTTGGCCCCATATTTGGACTGTCGGTGATTATGTGAATAATACCACCTATTATTTCTATTGGACTATCGATCCATATATATCCATTGTGATACTGGCTAGCAATAAACTTTGTTTCTTCTTCCTTCCATCGCCCGAAGTTGGTGACTTGTGGTTCTCTTAGGAGGTGTATGATTCCCATTTTTTCTATGAATTTTGTCTTAGGATTCCAACAGTCGTCCTCCAACCCCCATTATATAAACATTTTCCACTTATTTCTCCAATCCATCTCCTCTAGTCGTGACTATCAAATATTCTTCATTCAAATTTGCAACGATGTTGTGGTTGTTTATTCAAACATTTCTCTTGATATTGATCCTTCCACTATCTTAGAGACTTTCCCTCTCATTCTCAACATATATAATTCTAGTTTGACGGTATTCAAGGATTTGGGGGAAGTTGTAGGTTTTCTCGGTGTCTCGGTCAGCTCTATACTCCACTGTGGGGGAGAAAATAATAATTTCGTGAAGTCATATGTGTCCTCCAAATTTATAGGCAGGAGAGGGAATTTTGAATTAAAGGCAACTAATTGTTCCTTGTATTTGCATGCCTCTATCATAATGTTTGGTGGTATTTTCGACTCGTATGAGGGGACGTCTAGGGTAGTGCTTATTTGACATGCATGTAGGTCCTATTGTGCATTAATTGTAGCAATTTCCACTTTGTTTTCATTCATGTCTAGTCATCCCGAAGTTATATTAGTGCTTGCACAATGGTATTCTACATTGCATCGAGCATTAATGTTCTTGTCATTCCTGTTGGTCCTTTCTTGTCACGTATTAAATGGACTATCCTTCTTCAAGTCATAATTTTTGTGGTCAGTTTTTTCTCTTGCTTGATCAACCAAATATCCTATGTTGATCCATGGTCTATACGTGTTTCGACCGACTACTAATTTTGTATCGTTAGGCTTCCTATTGTCGGTTCTTTTTAGTTGATGCTCTTGATAATTAATTTCTTTGTATTTTTTATTGTAGTCCCCTCTATGATGGTTTCACTCGCTTGAACCTTGCTTGCTTGAACCTCTCTCGCTTGATCTAGATCCACCTCAATCAATCAACTGTCACTTGATGAGGATTTTTCGTAAGTTTGTAGATGGGGTTGTGTGTCGATCTCGTATTCGTCCACTTTCTTTATGGCTTAATCAAGGGATTCTTTCTCTCTCTATTCTATGTTTCCTTTACTTTTTCTTCCAAGATTTGGAACTTATTTAATACTTGGATTTTCCTATAACAATTTCTTGTACCTAAATTTTATACCAGAATTATTTGTATTTGACTTTTATATTTTTAATATAAAAATGATTTATTTCTTGATACTATTATTAATCTACATTTTTTTTTCAACTTCGACCAGACTGTTATATTTCCATTTCTGGTCGGTCCATGTTGGCATTACTTTCTATATAATTTGCCAAAAGGGTTCCTCATCTTTGTGTATTGTACTTCTTTAATCAGGCACCATTAATTACTTTTTTAAATGGATGCCCCAACAAATTTTGAAGTTGAACTACACCCGTCGATCAAATATCTTCTATAACATAAGGAACAAGCCATGTTGTCTCTAACTTCCTGGGTTTTCCTTTGATTCAGTTGTCATATAGTAGAACTAGGTTTCCATTTTTCATATCCTTCCTTTTTAGATGAAGATCATGCCATGATTTTTGTTGTTTTTGTTTAACTTATTGGTGGTGCATTGCTATTAATATTCCTTCTTCTAGCTTATTCAATTGGTAAAGATGATCCTGCTTGCTTCTTCTTTGGTCAAATTTAGCAACAATTGCTACTCTGCCTGAGTTGGACCAAAAGTCAAATTGGATCACCACTTCTTTTCCATAGACAAGTTTAAAGGGATTATTTTCGGCCGATCACTTATAAGTAGATCTATATTCCCATAAGACTGCACAAATTGTTTTGTCCCAGTCATTCTTACTAATGTCGCATATTTTATTGAGTCCTTTATATAGTCTCTTACTAAATGCTTCAACAACATAATTTTCCTGGGGATGGTATGTCATTGTTATTCTATGATCAATGAGAAATTTCTTTAGCAGGACTTGGATCATCTTGTTTATAAAATGTGTCCCTTGGTCACTGATTAGTGTTAGTGGACATCTGAATTTTCTGATTATGTTCTCATAAATAAATTTCTCTTCTAACTTTTTAGTGCATGTTTCGACAAGTTCCGCTTCCGCCCAATTAGTCACATATTTGACTGTAGTGATAATATATTTAGTGAGTTTTCTTCTTTCTCTTTTAGGATATGGACTGACAAAGTCAATGGACTATATATCAAATGGTCGATTAGGGTTGATCGACTGTAATGGAATTTCATTCTTCCACATAGGTCGACCCATTCTTTGACAACTATCACATTTCTTGACCTGTTCCTAACAATATGATTAAGATAATTGAACTCTGTTGGTATATTGAAGTAATTTATAATCGATATCTACAATACAAACATAAATTTAGAGTTGACCACCATAGACCCCCCTGAAGTATCTTTCACATTGTTGTGTTGGCCTAAAAGTGCCCCCCAACTGGTCCTACATGTGCCTCATTGATAATGTATTCTCTTTCATGTTCTAGAGAACATGTCCTTAAGATGTCATTAGGTCCCATTTTTTATAGATATTTGTTTATGATTGTAAATGATGCTTCTTTTAGGGATATAATTTTTTTTTTATTTCATGAGAGATCTTTAGGTTCCTTCCCCTCCTCGAAGAAATTTTCTATTTGTTGTGTTGGTTTTGTCACTTGGGTGAGAAAAAACACAACATTTGCATGTTTAGATAAGCCTACTAAACAAGACAAAAGTTTGTGAGTGGGTTAGATAAACCAAACACACATGAAAACAAATAAATACAACTAAAAAAAACTAAGAAATAAATGTTAGAAAGCTTGAGAAACTTAGAACCATGAAAATAAAAAAATGACCAACATATTGCTACCAATGGATCAATAGATTAGTAGGAAAAAAACCGTAGAGAAAGGCAGGGACTTATGAGTCCCCTCTTTCTCTTTGGGAAGGATCTTGAGTTCCCTAATTGACAATGCTTCTGTCCTTACAATGAAAGAAATGGAAAATGGTGAAGAAAAATAATTCCTATTCCCTCAAGAGGTGAGTGGAATGGCCTATTGCAATGGTTCTTGAAGGCTTCAAAGAGAAAAGAGGATTCTCAAAGAAGAATTCTTGCACACAACAATACCTTGAAGATCTTATTTTATTAGCACACCCATGGTTCTTATTTATAGCATCCATTCATGAAAAAATGTATTTGGTTCATAATGTGAACAAGGGGCCTTTTAGGGCACCCTCTAGCCCTTGAACAACCTCCAAGCTAGATTTCTCTCAGATATGAGTGCCAAATCATGTTGGGGGTCAGAATAGAAGTGGTTGAGGGGTCGACAAGATCCATAAATGCATCGTTCATAGAAGTGAAAGACTTTTCTTGTAGATAGTCGTGCATTTTTCACACAGAGCATGCTAAGGCCTATGTTAGCCTGTGCATTATGTGCATTGTGCGCGTGATTCCTTTGGTGAATCTACACACTTTGATTTTTGACCCAGTTATACAATTTTTTTCCTTTTGATGGATTTTGGTGTTGTAGGTGGACTAATTTCTATTGGCATTGATGTTTTTATTCAACCATTGTGTGCAATGTTGCGGACGATTTTTCAGTGATAACAGATTCCCCCTCATGTGCGAGGTTAGGAGAATACGTATAGCCAAAATACATGAATGTTTATTTTTCTGAGAGTTCCATTGTAAGGAAGAGTGAAGAGAGGAACTGCAAGAGTGATCCACCGGAGGGAGAGGGAAATTTGTGGGACCCAAACCTTTTTCTAGGGAGAAAAAAAAATATGTGTACAAATGAGGTGGGCATGCCCCATGCTCGTGTCATGAAACCAAAATATGAGACTAAAACTAAAGATCTATGTTGATGTAGATAACTGCAGTGCTCTTGGGGGCGGTTGATAATGACAGATGAAAGTTATGAATGGTGAATGGACTCTGAAGTGAGGCAAGGATGATTGTAAGAATGGTCAATGACTCGTAGGCATTGATGGCCTAACAACTTTGGAGGTCTTTGGATGGTATGAAACAACTACAATAGTTGCATAGTAAGACCCACCATAACATGGGAGTTTGCTTAAGTTGAATGTTATGGGGGTCAATGGAATTAGAGAGAAATGATGATTCTCTCTGTGCCATCCGAGACTCCTCATTGAAAAGGTAATGAGAGTCAATATACTTCCTCTCTTTTGGAAAATGTGATGATGTCAACATGAAGGGAGACGCAATGCCAAGAAGCTAAGGGATTCTTGAAATCCACTGAGTGATGGATGATATCAAGTACTAACGAGTAACATGAATGAAGTCAAGATATTGTGGGATGCAATACTGCCCTTGGTTGGGGAATGTTGAAGGATGACTGACAACAACTGTAAAACTGGATCTAGTGTCAGGGAATAACTAGATATGGGGTTAAATTGTGTCAAAGACTAACAAAGTGGACAAACTCAGATATCATGGATACATGGACTTGGGATAGTCGGGGCTTGTGAATGATGTCGGAATGAAAAAGAGTTGATGCCCCATGTAATACCCCTAAGGCCGAACCCAATTGTAAATGTAAATACAAATGTACTTAAGATGGTGAGTTGTTTTGATTTCATTTTTGTATGCACATTTCATGGCATAGTGCACGCATGTACTGCGCAGTAAAATGAGGAAGTGTGCACATTCCAGGGTACCACACGCAGCATATTAAGTGTGTGCGATGTTGAGGCCAGGATCCTTTATGTATATGATATGTTTTATAGGCTGGTGAGCCAATTAATGTAAGCTAGGATGCTTATGTTTTGATTAGGCCAGAGAGCCTATATGTTAAAGGCCAGTGCACTTGTTTTTGTACATGTCTCATATTTAATATAAAATACATCACTGTGAGCAAAATGACCATGATAAAAGAGATGGGGGACTAAACTCCACTAGTTAGGGAAAGGGTGGGGCCTAAAATTTAAGGAAAAGGGCTAGGCCATGGAGCTTAAGCCAAAAAGGAATATTATATTAATATTTCTTAAATCATAAAGTATGGATAATTATTTTATCCTAAGTTCTAAAGTTGGGGACAAGTGGGCCAAAGTAGCTCCCAACATGACAAGTGTCAAGTTGGGGACATGCATACATATTGTTGGGACTTAGTTCATTTTCACATGCCCCCATCATTCTTACCATCATCTTTTCCATGATTCCTTCCATCATTGATCCATGATGCCATGACCATTTTCACTCACGCAGTCAGTATTCCTCCATACATTCCTATCACTGTACTAGAACTGATATGCATATCCATTTTGTGTTGGTGTACTTGGTTAGCTTGGGAGCAAGATTGAAGAAGTGGGTTGTCAGGCCCATGGGATATTGAAGAGGTGGGTTGTCAGACTCGTGAGAAATTCTCTGGGTGAGAGAATCGCTTGGAATTGATTTTCTAAAGGTGCTAAACTACATCTACAGGGCTTTGAGACTTCCTGTTCAGCCTGTTGATGAAGCCCGGAAAGGAAGTTGGGCAGTCAAAGGACTATTGAGAAGAGAAGGGGCACACTTCCTAGGGTGGGACAGGCATGTGGGGAATGAGGGACTGTAGGATGTTAGTTGAATGGGCACCATGACAGTGTCTTTCCTGTTGTCTATGAGCCTATAACCTAGTTAGGAATACCTTTACCTAGGTGGAGTTTAGTCCCAGCTCAGGGGTGACTCACTGTTGAGAGTGATGAATAGTGTGGTCTAAGGCTGGGAGGTTTGTGGAAGGTTTGCACGCAGTTGGTGATATTATTAAAAGGATAAGTGTTAACAGTGTGAAAAAATTACATACTGCATTGTTATTTACGTGTTTATTTATGGGTTTATCATATGCATGGTTATAACTGTTTGTAAGTTTTTGGGTATTTCCTGTATTTGATGCATGTCTATGTTTACTATTACTTCAATGTGAATTTGTGCATTTACGTAATGTATTTGTCTGTTATGTTTTAGATATAAAGCTTCCACAAGAGTTTTTTATGTATATATTTGTAATTGCATGCAGTTAGAAAATTTTATGTGGCATAGTTCAGTTGGTTGTTGGGTATGTCACAGTATGTTCCACAGTGAGAGAACAAAAGTGTTCTCTGGCATAGCGTGGCCCGGCCATGGGTGGTCGGGGACGTTACAAATTGGTATTAGAGCTTCGGTTTTCAACACTGAGCCTTGATGGGCCGAGAAAGTTGAGTTGAAGAAAAATGTCACAGAGGATTTGATTTGAAGTGGCCAAATTTCAGTTTGTAGAGCGTCCATGGTAAAACGTAACAACAGTTGGGCGGAAATGGGGAATAACACCAATTTCTGCAGTGGAATTCATGAGGAATTGATGCGCATAAAGGTGAATGTGCGCACCAAAAATTCATGTGGCACAGTGAAAATATCGAGATAAGTAAAATTTGGCACTACACGGCAAGGTATTGGCGTGTTGATGCCTGCATTAAATTTTGGTGCCACACAGAAAAATATGGTGTGAGGGTGTGCGCGGAAAGTTTTGGCGTCGTGCAGAAAAATAATGGTGTGCAGGTGCACACACTGAATTTATCATTGCGTGGAGTGCACACACATAATAAGGTGCACGTGGTGTACACACACATAATAATGGCGTGCATGGTGTATGCAGTATTGGCAGAGTGTAGAGGAGTTTGGTTGGCGTGCGACACAAAAGTGCGCGCAAGTTATTGGTGTGACAAAGAAGTGATACGCAATGGTTTTAAAGTGCGTGAAGTATGATTTACCTTGTGATGTTGTAGGACAGGGTAAATATGGGTGCATAGATTGAAATTTTTGCACGTGAATTTGTTTGAAGCGTGAAGAAAAGCAGAAACAGTGAAGGGTAAATTATAAGACCCAACTAGCTTCATGGAGCCATAACTTTCTACTCCAGAATCAGATTGAGGCACATGAATAGTCAATGGAAATCTATTGAAACATAGAATACAATACCATAGCTGAATTAAATTTCTAGGCATGTTAAATATGGTTAAAAATGGAAAATAATGTACCTGTACCATTTCAGACCAAAAGCACAAATTGACCTAGAACTTCAATAGGCTGCAACTAGCAACTCAGAGCACAGAAAGAGTTGAAACTTGGACATAATGTCCATAATATGTATATGAGGAAACCCAATTGAAATCCTACAAAATATTCAATGGAGTAAGTGCAAGAGTGCATAATTAGAACACAAAATTACGCCAAGTTGAAGTGTGAACATAAAACTTAATGGAAGAATTTCAAATAGTCATAACTTTCTGCTCAAGACTCGGAATTGAGCATGTGAGTAGGCGTTGGAAAGGTATTGGACAATGGAATATAATTATCCACCCATAAAATTTATCAGGGAATTAAAAGTTCCATGAAATCATAAGAAATAATTCTGATATATATTATTGAACCAGAATGGTTCATATTTTCATGAAATTGTTGAAACAGTTAGCCTGACAAAGTTTTGGTGGCTGCACATTTTGCAGAGTTAAAAACAACTAGATCAAGATCATCTTAGAGTATAGAGTAATGGAAGAGACACAAGTGAATTATATCCAATAATATGAAGTCAGAGGGATCGATGTCCATTTGAGCATCGAAGGAACAAACTCCAATGGACATGGAGAAGAAATGAATGAAAACATGAATATGGAAAAGACCATTCAAAATTTGTAGAAGGATGTCCAAAGACATAAGGCTGATAATGAAAGACTTATGAGATCCAAGGAGTAGAAATATGACTTCAACATGAAGTTATTATAGATCTTGAACATAATAGAAAATAAATTGGATAAGGAGAGTGGCTTGAGAAAATCGAGAAGTCACAAGTCTCATGATGAGAAAAGAAAATCAAGAAGTGTTAGAAGACATCACCATCACTCCCCAAGGCATTCCAATAAGAGAGAAGATAGTAGCTCAAGTCCATCCCCTATCAGGAAGCATAAGAAATCTGGGGTGGATGAGCTACGAGGAGAAATGAACAAAATCAAACCTCCTACATTTGATGGTGAGCACAAGAAGGATGAAGATGCAGAAACATGGTTGTTGGGCATGAGAAATTATTTTCAATTGCAGAATTATTCTTCTCATGTAGATGGTATAATTTCCATCTATCAACTCAAGGGAAAGACATCCATGTGGTGGGATCAGCTTGTGCAGGTGCAACACATTAAAGAGAAAAGTGTTACTTGGAGGGAATTCAAGAGGTATTTTGAGAATAAATACTTGACTAAGAGATACTATGACAAGAAAATGAAAGAGTTATTTGAACTCAAGCTTGGGAGTATGACCATTGATGAATATGAGAGAAGGTTTTTAGAACTACTGAAGCATGTCTCTTTCATCAAGGATGAGACAATGAAGATTCAAAGGTATTTGAGTGGATTTCCATCATTTATCAGTGACAAAATATAGTATGATGATCCCAAGACATTGGAGGAGACCATAAGGCGAGATAAATGTCTATATGATAAAAAACAATCAAGGAAAACATTCCAAAACTCTTGGGAAGAAAAAAATAAATTCAAGGTGGATCAGAGGAAGAAGGGATATAAGCCACCATTCTTCAGAAACAATCCTCAGGGACAAAAAAATGCTAAAGAACCCAGAACGATTGACACAGGGAGTCAAAGGCCAAGGCAACCACCTATTCAATGTTGGGGTTGTAAAGGGGATCATATGTTCAGAGATTGTCCTCACATAGGTGAAAAAGGGAGAACTGTTCACAATGTACAACAAGTTGAAACAGTGGAGGACATGGGCAAAAAGGTACCCAAGATCTATGCAGCCCTGGACAACAAGCAAGCAGAGTATCAGTCACATATGATTGAAGTGGAAGGTATGATCAACAACCAAACCATTTCCATTTTAATTGATTTAGGAGCTAGTCATAGTTATATAGATCCTAAGATGGTGGGAATTTTTCATTTGCCAAGAAGCAAGCATGGGAAATCTTGGTTGGTGCAGCTGGCTACTGGAACTAAAAGAAAAATTAATGAGATGGTTAAGTCATGTCTTATGGATATGAATGGAATGAACACCCGGGCATATTTGAACATCTTGCCTTTAGGTTCCTATGACTGTGTAATTGGGATGGATTGGTTGGACCAACATTATGCCATCCTAGACTGTCATAACAAGGCATTTAATTTCTTGGATGAGAAAGGGAAACTAAGGAACGTACAGGGAATTCCCAGAGCAACAACCATCAGAGATATTTTAGCATTGCAGCTGAAGAAATGTTACAGAAAATGGTGTCAAATATTTGCAGCTCATATGGAGGAGACACCTAAAGATAAGGTGCCAAATTTAGAAGATTATGTAGTTCTGGAAGATTTTTGAAAATGTGTTCAAGGAGGTACCAGGACTACCCCCAAGGAGGGACATTGATTTCTCTATAAATCTAATGCCTGGAGCAACTCCAGTGTCAAAGACGCCTTACAAAATGAGTACACCAGAGATGAAGGAGTTGAAAATGCAACTTGAAGAGATTCTAAATAAGGGGCATATATGCCCAAGTGTGTCACCTTGGGGTGCCCCAGTCTTGTTTGTGAAGAAGAAAGATGGAACATTAAGATCATGCATTGGTTTCAGATAGTTGAATAAAGTGACTGGTAAGAACAAGTATCCTTTGCCAAGGATTGATGATCTTTTTGATCAATTGAAGGATGGAAAGATATTTTCAAAGATAGATCCCAGGTAAGGATACCATCAGGTAAGGATTAAAGAGGAAGATATCAACAATACCTCTTTCAGGACAAGGTATGGTCATCATGAGTTCACACTGGTTCCATTTGGGTTGTCAAATGTACCAACTTTTTTCATGTGCTTAATGAATGGTGTTTTCCGAGAATATTTGGACAAGTTTGTCATTGTTTTTTTGGATGATATTCTCATATATTCCAAGTCAGAGGAAGAGCATGACCATCATTTGAGGATGGTTTTGCAAGTATAAATGGAGCATCAATTGTATGCCAAATTGAGCAAGTGCTCATTTTATCAGAAGAAAATTCACTATTTGGGTCATATAATTTCAAAGGATGGGATAGTAGTGGATCTTGAGAAGATAAAAGCCATTAGAGAATGGGCACTGCCAAAGAATGTGATAGAGGTGAGATCATTCATGGGCCTTGTAGGATAGTATAGGAGATTTATAGAAGGATTTTCAAAGATTGCACACCTAATCACTTCCTTACAAAGAAAGGGTGTGATGTTTCAGTGGACATTGGATTGTGAAAAGAATTTCCAACACTTGAAACAATTATTAATAAGTGCTCCAATATTAAGGATAGTAGACCCAAATGAAGACTTCATTGTATGCACAGATGCATGTAAAGAGGGACTTGGTGGAGTCCTCAGTCAAAATGGGTTTGTTATATGTTATGAATCAAGGAAGTTGAAGGAGCATGAAAGAAACTATGCCACTCATGATTTGGAGTTGGCATCCGTAGTACATGCCTTGAGGAAATGGAGACACTACCTCATGGGGAAAAGGTTTGAGATGAGGACAGACCACAATGGTCTGAAATATTTGTTTGATCAACCAACTCTAAATGCTAGGCAAAGCAGATGGTTAGAATTTCTAAGTGAATATGACTTTGATATAAAGCATATTAAGGGGAAAGAGAACAAAGTGGTTGATGCACTCAACATAAGAGTGCATGACATGTATGCTACATCCATTAGCATGTATCGATCAGATTTGAAACATAGATTTATAGAGACTACCAAATCAGATTTACAATACAAGGATTTAGTGGCAAAACTACAAGAAGGTAATTTGCAGCAGAAAATTGAAGAATACAAGCTAGATAAGGATGAAATTCTCATGTACAGGGGCAGGATTTATGTACCAAATTCCCAGGAGTTGAAAAATCTGATATTGAGAGAAATGCATAATGTGCCTGATGCTGGGCACCTAGGATATTAGAAAACTATTGCAGTTGTCAACTGTCAATATTATTGGCCAGGCATGAAGAAAGAGGTTGTTGATTTTATTGCCAGATGTTTGGAATGTCAAAAAGTAAAGGCCGAGCATAGACACCCAGTTGGTTTGCTACAACCATTACCCATTCCTAAGTGGAAATGGGAATTTTTAACCATGGATATCATTATCAAACTGCCCAGAACAAACAAGCAACATGATTCTATCATGGTAGTGGTGGACGATCTTACTAAAGCTACCCATTTTATTCCAGTTAAGCTGACTCACAAGGAAATGAACATTGTTGATGTTTATATGAGGGAAATTGCTAGATTACATGGCATACCCAAGACAATTGTGTCTGATAGAGATCCAAAATTTACCTCAAAATTTTGGAAGGGATTATTTAATGGATTTGGAAAAAATTTGAATTTTAGTACAACTTATCATCCAGAAATAGATGGACAAACAGAGAGGGTGAATTAGGTGATCGAGGATATGTTGAGGATGTATGTGATGGATAAACCATTAAAATGGGAATACTACCTACACTTGGTAGAGTTTGCTTATAACAATGGGTATCAAGAATCTCTAAAGATGAGCCCATTTGAGGCACTTTATGGTAGAAAGTGCAACACACTGGTAAGCTGGGATAACCCAACAGATAGAGTAGTAGTTGGGTCAGATTTGCTTAGGGAAATGGAAGAGAAAATGTTGAAAATAAAAAAAAATTTAAAGGCTACCCAAGACATGAAAAAAGCAATGCTGATAAGGGTAGAACTCACAGGGAATTTAAAGTGGGTGACCATGTATTCTTGAAAGTGAAAGTCAACAGAAGCTCCCTGAAGTTGGGAAATTGTTCAAAGTTGGAAGCTCACTATTGTGGACCGTTTGAAATCCTAGAGAGGATTGGTACAGTAGCTTATATGATTGCATTTCTTGCATCTATGTCTGTTCATAATGTATTCCATGTATCATTGCTAAATAAATATATACCTGATACTAATCATGTTATTGATTGGAATGTGATTCAGGTGGAGAAAGAAGGCGCTTTTCAAGTGCATCTGGTGTGTATTCTGGACCAGAAAATAAAACAGCTCCAGAATCAAGCCATAGGGCTTGTAAAGGTCCAATGGACCTGGTACGGTCCTGAGGATGCTACTTGGGAGGATGCAATGCATGCAAAATACCCGCATCTTTTTGAGGATTTTTGAAATTTAGTTGTACATGGGTACATGATGCACTGAGGACAATGCATAAATAAGGGGAGGGGATTGCAATATCCCTAAGGCCGAACCCAATTGTAAATGTAAATACAAATGTACTTAAGCTGGTGAGCTATTTTGATATCATTTTTGTATGCACATTTCATGGCATAGTGCGTGCATGTACTGCGCAGTAAAATGAGGAAGTGTGCACATTCCAGGATACCGCGTGCAACATCTTAAGTGCGCACCATGTTGAGGCCAGGGAGCCTTTGTGTATATGATATGTTTTATAGGCTAGTGATTCAGTTATTATAAGCTAGGATGCTTATGTTTTGATTAGGCCAGAGAGCCTAGATGTTAAAGGCCAGTGTGCCTGTTTTTGTGCATATCTCATATTTAATATAAAATACATCGTTGCACGCAAAATGGCCACAATAAACGAGATGGGGGACTAAAATCCACTAGTTAGGGAAAGGGTGGGGCCTAAAAGTTAAGGAAAAGGGATAATCCAGGGAGCTTAATCCAAAAAGGAATATTATATTAATATTTCTTAAATCATAAAGTATGGATAATTAGTTTATCCTAAGTTCTAAAGTTGGGGACAAGTGGGCCAAAGTAGCTCCCAACATGACAAGTGTCAAGTTGGGGACATGCATACATATTGTTGGGACTTAGTTCATTTTCACACGCCCCCATCATTCTTACCATCATATTTTCCATGATTCCTTCCATCATTCAGCCATGATGCCATGACCATTTTCACTCACGCAGTCAGTTATCCTCCATACATTCCTATCATTGTACCGGATTCGATATCCATATCCATTTTGTGCTGGTGTACCTGGTTAGCTTGGGAGCGTGATTGAAGAAGCTGGTTGTTAGGCCCGTGGGATATTGAAGAGGTGGGTTGTCATGCCTGTGAGCAATTCTCTGGGTGAGAGAATCACTGGGAATTGATTTCCTGAAGGTGCTAAACTGCAACTACAGGGCTCTGAGACTTCCTGTCCGATCTATTGCTGAAGCCCGAAAAGGAAATGGAGTAGTCGAACGACTGTTGAGAAGAGAAGGGGCACACTTCCTGGGGTGGGACATTCATGTGGGGAATGAGGGACTGTAGGTTGTTAGTTGAGTGGGCATCGTGACAGAGTATTTCATGTTGTCTATGAGCCTATATCTCGGTTAGGAATCCATTTACCCATGTGGAGTTTAGTCCCAGCTCGGGGGTGACTCACTGTTGAGAGTGATCAACAGTGTGGTTGAAGGCTGGGAGGTTCGTGGAAGGTATACACGTAGTTGGTGATATTCTTAAAAATATAAGTCTTAACTGTGTGATAAAATTACATGTTGCATTGCTATTTACGTGTTTATTTTATGGGTTTATCATATGCATGGTTATAACTGTCTGTAGGTTTTTGGGTATTTCCTGTATATGCTTCATGTCTATGTTTACTTTTATTTCAATGTGAATTTGTGCATTTATGTAATGTATTTGTCTGTTACGTTTTAGATATAAAGCTTCAACAAGAGTTCTGCGTGTATATATTTCTAATTGCATGCAGTTAGAAAATTTTATGTGGCATAGTTTAGTTGGTTGCTGGGTATGTCACAGTATGTTCCATAGTGAGAGAACAAAAGTGCTCTCTGGCATAGCGTGGCCCGGCCATGGGTGGTCATGGACGTTACACCCCAACCAAGGGTGACACGGGTTTCTTTGCCAGAAAAAAAATTCCATTAAGGGTGATGACAAAAAAAATATGTATATGCAAAAAACAAAGGCTTTTTACAATGACCAAAGAAATAAAGAATAATTTGGGTTGAGTATACAGATACAGAAATAGGTGCCCCAGTGAAATATGGCTTAGCCCGTGTAGATCGCAAGTTTTTGAAAGATAACTAGTGGAGGGTGGGGGCCCCATGGGTGGGTTTATGTATTAGGTAAATGGCTGGAAGACAATCTACAGATGGGAAACTTGATGGTGGATGAGATGGAGGGATAATTAAATTGAAGATATATAGTCAATCGAACCAAGATGATAGGACTTGGGAGTCCATTGGGAATGTTATCAATATGCTGAGAATAATTATGGGGTTAATTATTGGAAGTGCATAAGACTATAGAGACTCCCATCCCTAGGGGGTGAAATCAACATGAGTGTCAAGTTTCCAAGGGGATCTATTAATGGGACAACTCATGTAGGGGGGAGTGTTATCAGATGACAATACAAAAATGTAGTAGAGGTGAAGATAATGCAGAGCCAAATGTAGGGACCCTAAAGGTAAATGCCATAGGATGTGACTGGGATATGCAATTGATTTATAGAGGGAATAATTACATGCCAGTGTTGAAAATATACCAGAAGGGGCTGTAAGCTTGTGGAACAATTACCTGCACACATGAAAACCAAATACTCGACGTGAACAATATCCAATGATAAAGAACATATAATAATTATTGGATAAAATTGAAAGTGAGCACGCGTACCTGAACGTAACGTGAGAAAAATTCTCCTCTAGGGCCAAATGAAGATGATGACCTGGGGAATGTGAATATGTAGATGGTGGGATCAGGATCCCGTGGCTGAGAATGGATCGGAAAATAAAGGCTATGGGCTCTTGTAACAAAGGGTGGAAGTTGGGAAAAAGGGGTTATATATGGCTGGTAGGCCCATAATGCCACCTCATTTGTACCTATCACTGTTGTTAAGCTAACGATATAGTAGTGAGGAATTTTCAAGATTGCGGGAGCATGAGGCTACCGATTTGGGAGTGGAAAGAGACAGGTTAGTGGTCATATCATCCCACACCTTTTGAAATTCATATTTTGTAGGGGTTGTACGGAGGGTCATACATGGTATTTTAAGGGTAGGGGCCCACCAGTGTGTGGGAAAAGGAGGAATAACCGTGCATATGTGTGCGAGTATAACCCAATTTCCCACACATAATGTGTGGTTGTGTTTGACACAAACACACATGTGGGAGAAAGGGTTGGGCAGACAAACGTGCAAGAGATGTGTTCATGTTTGACTGATAGTTCCACACTCATGCACATTTTTTTCTTAGACAACTGAGCATTAGTGAAAAGTCGTGCAAAGAACAAGTGTGCACATGTGTGCGCCTATCTAGGTGAAAGACGCGTAGTATGGGAAAGGCTAAGGGTTTGTGATTTTTTATATTTTTATGATTTTTGTTGGATGATGAGGATGATCAAATGTTTCTATTTGGATGAAGGTGATCAAAAAATCACATACCACTATGTCGGTTCATTGGAGAGAGCATGATTGGGACCAGTTACAAGAGGTGGTGAGGGAGCATTCGGGCGTGTAGAGACACTTGGCAGCCTTCGGGTTTCTCAAGTTCTTTGACTTCCCCTTAATAAGATCACAAGAATTTCTACTTCAATACTTGATCCGGATGTGGATCATTGATCTACAATGATTCATAGTGAGGGGGGAGCAACTGACATTATTTGCTACAAAGGATGTATATTTCTTGACGTGACTCCTCTTCCGTGGGAGGGCACTAGCTGTTGATCCCCATCTACCCAAGGAGGATTGGGTGGAGACCATGGAATCTCACCATTATACTAGGATGAGCCCTATCTTAGGTTCGGTTGTTCGCATCGAGTCCATCGATCACTTAATGACTGAGTGCATCACGATTATGGTGGTGAGGATATATGGATCCTTGGGTACTCAGTGGATCACTAGTGGTCAGATGAGCGTAGTAGAGAAGATCCTGGATGGGGACTTGTTTGCATGGGGTGTGATTATGTATACTAAGATGATGGGGAAGCTGAACCGGTGTCAATGAGCTGACTCCAGTGAATTTTCTTTGGGGTCCATTCTGATGGCCTGGTTCTTAGAGAGGATGCCTCTGTTGCACCCGAGGATCCTTCTAGAGTCCATGGGGTGAAGAGAGCCATGAATGATTTTATCGAAAAAATCGGTAAGTGTGGACACAAACTGATCTCCCTAGTTTCACCACAAAACTAGAACAAAACAAGACAGTGCACTACTCTTTCCTTAGATTTCAATTATCAAATGAGAAATGGATCTAGAACATTCCTTTTAAATATCGAAGATCCAACTTCACCAATTCAATCCAAGATCCATCACGAGGCTTATGGAGAAATATCTGCAAATAAACACAAGCCAACAAAGACAAGAATAACAAAACCTATTTGATATGAAACTATGTACGTGATCAAGGAATCATACAATATGGACAAATAACATTAATATAGGAAAGAAAAGTGTATATGTATTAAATAATGTGGAAGAAAGATACAACCATATGCCTTGATTTTTTTAGGTTCCTTCCAACAGTTCCTTACTTCCCACACAACTACTCCATGGATTCTAAGACTATAGATCTAATAGCTACTCACAATCTATCTTGACAAAGCAAAGCTCAAAGCCAACATAGGCCCAAAAACTCCAAGCTACAAAAGTTACTCAAACCCAATCAAGATAACTTTCTCCATGAGATCTCATCTCCTTTTATAAGCTGAAGAGGATAAGGTGAGGAGGTTAGGATGATCCCACTAAATCATGAAATCTAGTAAGATCCAAATCGTTCGGAGGCCACCTCAGCATAGAAATTTCTCCTTCTAGAAGCATCGAGAAAAATGATTATTTTTACCACGTACAAAGATCGTCACACCCTAGCTATAGTGTAGCCTACGACAATGCCGTAGCCTATATTTAGAGAAGAGTGCGACGATCAGGCATCGCCACACCCTATGTATAGTGAAGCCTATGACGATCTTCCTTAATAGGGTTTTTACAAAGGAAAATACAACTTGTTCTCTTAGGAAAAGTTCTTCTCCCTTCTTTCTTCAGGAATTTAGGCCACTAACCCCTCTGAAGGAAACATATAGGTTTACATCATTAATGGTCATAAGGGTGAAAAAAATAATTTGTAACAAATATCCCCCCAAAGTATGAAGTTAGAATAGAGTGATAGATTAAATACTTTGTCGAGTGTGTGTAGGGAACAAGGAACTGTCGGTCGAAAACCTTCCAACAAAAAAGGAAATATAGTACAATACTATATCATCACTAAGGTAGGCATTCCCATACTCATAATACAAGTGAATCAAAGCATAAATTCCAACATGAAAATATCCATGTCAAGTAAGACAGGTCATGGCCACCAAACATACATTGTGGATCCATGCCAATATGACTCAAATCTGAACATAGCCACTAAAACTACATTGTGGATCTATGTGTTAAAGACTCAAATTTGAACATAGACATGAGACATACACTATGGATCTATGCACCAGTATAATCTGAATATACTCCAATGCAACCGAATCTATTAGAAAAGATCCAAGGTCTTCATCTCCACCATTCTATAGTACAAATCTAACCATGCGAATACATGTGCTGAAGTCGAACATGGTAGAAACCACTTGATTACTGGTCATTAGTGTATACCATTAATAAGTGTGAGGGAAATCACCATTAATGTCAATGACTCCCAAGGTACACTAGTACAATCCAACAAATGTGAATTAATGAGCTAAAGTTGAACACTCGACAGAATCTCCCGATCAAATGTCAATAATGAAAACCCATTGTTGAAAGTGAGGAAACCTGCCATTGAGGCATGCAAGTTCCAAGGTACCAATTAGTTTTTAAGTCTAATTCCTGGGTAATGATTTGAAGTCGACAGGAAAAGACTCGTCACAGGAGGGCCTTAATGTATCCCCATCAATGACATGAAATAGGTAACAAGATTTGAATTTGATCAGAGGAACAAGTGATTCATGAATGAATCAGGGATGGACGACACAAGAGAAGGATTAAGGACTATAGAAATGGCCGACGCAATAGAGGAATTTCCATGTTGAACATTTATTTGAACATATTAATGACACAACAACTATCTTGGAAACATTGAGTCAACAACAGGGATCACAGACAGATTTGTAATCTTATAAAGGATCATGATTAGGAGACAAGTGGATTTTCCAACCTAGACACAAGGCGAGTGAAAGGGTGTCATGTTCAAAATCTTCTCTTCCATGGAATACAGGTTTATATACATTTCTTTCCCAATTTCCCCCCACCATTTATGGTGAGTACCTATTTATTTTTACACAAGCTTGAGGAGGATAACATATGCTTGTAATGCAAGCTCATCCTTTGGACGAGTCCCTCAGAGTATGTTTAATGAACCCTAGTAATGAGTGGTTCGAGACCATATGGTTCTTTTGATGTGTGTTTAATAAGTCGAAAGAAATAAAACTCAGGGGATTTTCATTTTTAGAGAGTCTGAAAAAACACTTAAAGAGAACTCCATAAGTTCCTTTTTCATAAGTTAGTCTGATGAGACCAAAAAAGCGATAACCTACTGCTTATCAGACATTTTATTCAAACACTTTTACGAACATGAAAAGAACAAGATCGCTCAACAATATTTTCATGTTTAGATAGTCTGAAAAGATCTTAAAGGGAACTCTAGGGGGTTCCTTTTTCGTATAACCTTTATGAGTCCGAAAAAGTGATAAAATTTTACTCGGTTACATTCTCATGTATTTACGAGCACGAGAAAGAACAAATACTAAGCTTGGTAAATTATTCTCATGTATTTACGAGCATGATAAATAACAAATACTAAGCTTGAGATTGTTTTCATTTTTACGAAATCTTAAAAGAAAACAAAACTATGCTTGGGATAAATTTTATTTTTTCACAAGATTAAAACTAAACAAAACAATGCTTGAACCTGGTTTCATTTTTACACAAGAGTGAACCAGAGGAAACTATGCTTGAGGTAGGTGGTTTCATTTCTACGCAAGCTTGAACCAAAGTAAAAATTATGCTTGCGACTTCCCAACGCAAAGTAAAAATTATGCTTGCGACTTCCCAACGCATAATCCAAAGATGGTTGGTACTTAGCCATCATATTAAGAAGCTAGCGACTCAACTTCAACATGAAGTCCAGAGGCTAGAAGCAAATTCCCCCCAAGCTTCGTTTTGTCCAACTACACAGGAGAATGAAATGAAGCTTCAAATACTAGACGAAGGACTTGACTCAAACAAAGAGGGGGGAAGAAATCTATTTCATTTTTTAATGAGCTTGACATAGGAACAAGAACTATTCTCGTGAGTCCAGGTTCAATCCCTAGATCTCTGTTTCATTTTTTAACGAGCTTGACACAAAAAAAGGAACTATGCTCATAATCTCTATTTCATTTTTTAACGAGGTTTCTATAGAGAAGTAAACCTATCCTCACAACAGGTTTCATTTTTTAACGAGCTTGAAATCAGAAAACCATGCTCAAAACTGGTTTTATTTTTTAATGAGCTTGAAAACAAAAAACCATTCTCAATAGACTCTTCTTGATCATGGATTCCAAGAGGACAATGTTATGGAAGGACACCATGTCAAGGTACAAAACTCGGTCATGGCTTCCAAGAGATCTTCATTTGATGGAAGAAACACACTCTAGAAGGAACACATGTCGAGGGTCGTGATAGAGGTAAGGAGGTCAGGCTCTAATAGCCCTACCGAAGAGATCACCATGTCAACTACTGAATCTAGGTCATCAGAGATGAATATTACAGTGGGAGGCTCATCTTTATCGACATTTGAAGCCATGGGAGACAATGCCACATAATTGACCTGTGGCACAGGTGATACTGTCTGCATATAAGAACCATGTAGGGAGGTCATTGAGTTGATGGTCAAGTCAGGGCCAACAAATGAAAGTTGATCAATAGTCACCACTCATCCATCGTGCGGGAAATATATCACATGAAAAAGAGTGGACACAATAGCTTTCATGGGATATACATAATCTCTCCCAAGGAGTAAATCGAAATCCAAGGGGTCTTGGATGACCATGACATCAATAAATATAGTTTTCCCCCCCAAAGTTATGGGAAACTGAGGAAGGATCCCTAAAGGTTGACTGGTTCTTATGTTAAAAGATAACAAATTTTGCATGACTGGTACAAGCTAAGGATAACCCAAAGCTTTCTAAGCAATAGAGGACAAAATACTAACAGACGAACTTTCATCTATCAGTGTCTGAGGAACATCTCGACAACAAACCTGTACTATAATCTTGAAAGGAATGTGAGAGGGAAGACGAGGTCCAATTAGCACACCCTAATAAAAAAGGATGGCCTCATTACTTGGAGGGGATTCCACGGGAGAAGGATAAATACCCCCCAGCACGGTAGGTCTCGTATCAACAAGAAAAATGTGAGAAGTATCGGGTTTATTCTCGAGCAAGAGAGTAGGATCGACTAATGATGAGATCATATCGATAACTTGGGTTGCATTCTCCAAGGGAAGAATGGGGTTGACAGATGGAAACAGATCGACCACTTGGGTTTCATTCTCTGGAGGGAGAGTGGGATTGACTGAGGATGGGATCGGATCAACCACTTTGTCAACTGGTTCAACTAAGGACGTGACCAAATTAACTACATGATCAACCGAATTGGTCGATGAAGGGACCAGATTGATCATTCCATCAACTATAGGTGGGTCAAGAGTAATCTTGCAATAAGCAACTAGAAGTTGAGGCTATAAAATAGTCATGTCTTCTAGGAATTTCAAGGCTTCGTCCATAGGAGGGAAAAGGTGAGTTAGATTACTCCCTTTGCATAAAATACACAGGAACTTGACTCTACTTTTCTTTTTCCCAACTATATCGTGACTAGTTGATGAGAGGTCATCAACATGTTGTTCAGAGGCTGACGACAAGGGTTGGAGAGGGTGTGTAGACCATGCTTCTATAACCTTGGATAGACCAAGGAAATCCTTAAGAAGATGGCTACCCTTACAAAGCCTGCAAGGGTACTTGGGCTTACAAGTTGTGTTGGTGATCTTGACATCATCAACACTCCCAACATGATTAACAGTAACTGGTTGTTTTCCAACATGTCTGGAAGTGGTTGGAAGTGTGGATCCTTGCTTATTTTTCTTCTTCTTAATCTTTTGTTTATTCTTCTTTGTATTCACCGGGTTACTAGCTTCAGAGATTTCACTCGACGAAGAAGATGAAACAGAGGAATACCTTGTAGGTAAAGAAGGCGAAGAATATATTATTGGTGAAGAATGTGAAGGATCAACATGAGGTTGATGCTATTGGGGGGAAGTTCTTACAATTGAAGAACTAACTGCATTCAGGATTACTTGAGTGGAAAACAACCATACCGGTAATCCAGTTGTGAGACCTGGAAGGCTCAAAGTAGTCATGTGAGGAGGACCAATTTTTTTGTAAGAAGGAAAAACAAAAGGTTCCCCTGGAAAAAGGGTTCCTTCATTGGTCATTCTGGGAACTGACGCCATTTAACACAAATCCAACCTAGAGTCTTCTAGGGAAAACAAACAACACACGCTAAAAATCTAGTAAGTAAGCAAGAAAAAAAAACCTTCTCAGAATGAACACACTAGTTGGTGATGAAATCAAACGTCACAGGAACAATGTAAGAAGGGGCTAAGATAGAGCAGGTGGAAAATTCACGTTGACAACCTACTTAACGAAATTATGCCTTGGTGTAATCTCCCACATATAATCGTGGGTATGACCTCCAAGGAGCCTGAGTGAGTTTGGCCAACATCGATTATAGGTACCGTGAAGACTTGTCCCTCCACATTCACCTTGTGTAAATACCCTAAAGAGATAGGCCACTAAGGTTACCAATTACTACAATGATTCCTAGGTAAACAGTCGACAGTCCGATCCACACACAAAGGCAGGGTATCTGGCCTGAAATCAACTTGAAAGGCTTCCACTCATAATTGTGGGTATACCTTCAAGTGACCCCCATAATATGTGCAATATTTTCACCAAGACCAACAAAGTAGGGTGAGTAACTCTTCCAGTCTTAATGCGACCTCGTCATTGACCCTTGTGTTAGAAGGGCTTCCCAGGACAAAATTTAGCAAGTGGATTTCATTGCTCCCTAGCACAAGATTCTATTGTTTGTCCTATTGAAGAATTATCGTCGCTACCTCTTCTGAGATTGTCCTTCCTTGAAACCTCTAACTCCTTAGAGTGTTTCTTCGACACTTATTCGACATTTACCCTGTGCATGCCTTACAACAGGTTTTCCTCCACGACTTAGCTTCTTTGTGGATGACTGCACACACCTTGTGATAGTTCTTCACACTCTTCTACAATTTCTCTTCATTTACTCCTCCTAAGCTTATGATTCCAAAATACTTTGTCGACGCACTCCTTGCAGACAATATGCACTCCTTGCATACAAATATCCAAGTTATCTCTCTTGGACTTGTTCCTCCTCAACACTCTGAACTTCTCCGAATGACTTCTTCGATACTTAACCAAGTATCGACCCTATGCACACCTTGCAGTAGGTTTCCTTCGACTTAACTCTTTATGGGTGACTGTGCACTCCTTGCAACATTCCTTATACTCCTCAATTGTTCTTCCTGAACAATATGACTTTGAGTGTGTTTCTGCCTACACACACCTTCAAGATATCCCTCCTAGATTTCTGAGTCAAAATAGACTCCATCGATGCACACCTTGTGGATGCTTATGAATTCCTTGCAAAAAAAAACTTCACGTTATCTCTTCTGAGATTTTGATTCAAAATAGACTTTGTCAACACACACCTTGCGAACATTATGCACTCCTTTCACATGCTTGTAGAAGAGAAACAATTGAAACTTATCTAATATCTCATAGATTCATACATTCAACCATGTAAATACATTCATAACATAAGAACAAGTAATAACATAGAATTGAAATTAAACAAAAATCCTACCATTCATTCATTCATATAGACACAATAATAGATACACCAAACATGTGGATCAATGCTTATTTGTTATATTCATTCAAATTATATGTACATTGGTTCAAACAGTCTGATAAGATTCAATAGTCTTCGTTTACAATAATATTCATCTACAAAACTCTCAACAACCTTCAACTAATTGCAACAACCTCATTTTGGAAACGATGCATTTATTTATACAAAATGAACTCATAGAGTTTTTCCCTCTGACTACCTTAGTGATATCCTATCAAAATAAAATATTTCAACAAATAAGGTTTATTACAATAAATGTTCGAGACAGGAAGAGACAAGAAAATGCTTCAAATCTGTACTATATTCCACTACATTAAAGGAAAATACACTCCCCATCGATGTCATGTGATGCTTCAAATCCTAAGCATTAAATATGGTATTTAATTTCAATTGTTTTAAGATATTTGTGTGATATTCCCTTCTTAAATTCAAATAGTCACTTCAAAATGCGCACTAATGCACTGAGATGTCTTCCACGTGTGCCTTGATGATGATGCTCCTACATCATGGATTCTCTTGAATGGTATAATTCATTTATTTGTAGGACTATTACCAATTGGGATGTGTTGGAAACTTCATTTGCTGAAACATTTTTCCACCCACCTTCTCCCACATGGAAACATGACAATGAATATTTCATCATTTCATATATTCCATATGGATATCTTTCAAGAAAAAAAATTGAAAATGATATTGATGAGCCTCCACCAAATGCACAAGAAGATTTCATCCAACATACTCATGTGGAAAATGTTGCAATAGATTATGAAAAGTCACAAGAGCATTGGAAGAAAGAAGAATTGGTGGAAGAAATTAATATTGAGAGTTATGATGGGAAATATTGCTATTCCATGAAGGAACAATACTTTCAAGACATTTCCATTGAATCAAGAATCTTGGATGTGGTCAATAATGATGAGAAAGATGAAATTATTCTCAGATTGGAAAATTTGCATCTAATAAAAAACAACAATATTCTTAAGAAACCAAGAATTGATTTAATTTAATCATGGTTCCAAAGCATTGTTGGCCAATAAATGCCATCATATTCTCAACACATCTAGTTCAGGTTTTCTCCGACACACTTTGAGCAGGGCCCTGACACTTTGGTACCAACCCCGATATGTTTCCTAATTCTAGAGTTCATTCCATAGAAAATTTGGATGCTTGAATGATTCCATTGGAAATATACCTACACCTAAAAGTGCCTCTTTCCTCCAAGTAGGATACAATAGGTAGATCTTTTTTGTACATAATTTGTTTTTTTAGTAAACATTTTTCACAATAAAGTAGTTGATAAGTGGAGACAATATTTGGCGATAAATTCATAGAGGAAGACTTAAAAGAATCCATTTTTTAAGATGACTTAATATCCCAATGGAGAAGATGATTGATCTTCAGATTCTAGTGTTCTTAGCAACCCGCAGGGGGTTATAGTCCCATGGTTGGAGACAGTTGTTGATAAAAAAATTGGTCACCTCTATCTTCCTACTCCAGGAATAATAAAAAACAAATGTATCAGGAGAAGAAAATTTTGAATGATTATAATTCCATTGCATATCCCATAGTCTCATATTTGTCACACATTTTGTGTATTCAAAATCCGAGTTCATATGCTCAAGATATCTAGGTTTTCGTATAACCTCCTAGAGAGTGCTTATTCCATGTGCAACAAAGATAATTTTTCTTGGAACCGTTTCCAGTTTCTTGGAACCACATATTTTATTGGAAATAAACACTTGGAACCATTTTTTGGGACCATTCATATCTTTGAACCATTTTTGGAACCATTCATCTCTTGGAATACATCCATTATATAATTCTTAGAATACATGACTTCCACACTTAGAATTTTTCCCCTCCACTATGTTTCTTTTCAAAATTCTTACACTCTCCTTCCTCTACATTCTTACTTTTCCATACTTAGAATTTTTTCCTTATTCCTCCATCTCCCATTTCCCCTTCCCTTACTCCCTCTTCCCTTTCCCATACTTGGAATTATTTCCTATATTCCCCCTTTACCTTCATGGGTTTTCTCCCATTACCCTATTTCCTTTTCCCTAAACTCACTCCTAAACCCAATCCATACTCCACACTTATAATTTTTTCCCTACCATGGTTTCATCATCTTCATGGATTCACCTTCTTATCCCTCCACACCCCCCTCAACCCGACAACCCACCTATTTCTCCTCTCTCCATTCTCTCATCCCATATTTACCTTACTTAACTATTTTACTAAGTTATATGAAGGCAACTATTTAATAACATATGGCATCAAACTATTTGTGACACATGGCAACCAACTATTTGTGACACATGGCAGCCAACCATTTGATGACACATGGGAGATAATAACCTCATGACATGTGGCAGACTTGATGTCTAATCACAATGTGACATGTGGCTATGTTGTGGATGTTGACTTACTTTTGAATGGATTTTGCGTCGTCGTTGACTGGGTGCTTGGTGGATGATGAATAGGAAACATAAATATTTAATTAATTCATTAATTTCCTAAGGGATCGAATCTCCAAGTCTCCATATTATCCATATGCTTCACATGATAGGTATAGATCCTTTTTCTATATAAATAATTCAAAACTCATGACCACAATGCATGTGGGATACATATTTTGATAAAAATTTGAATTTTTAATGGAGTAGACGAATTGAGATGAAGGGTTAAGATTAACCCATGAATTGAATGGACAACTGTTGAACAACGATTTTTTGAGAGTCATAACTTGAGATCTAAGAGTTGGATTTGGAAAAAATATACTTATTTGGAAAGGTAATTTGATGAGGAAGGTTATGGAAAAGGTTTCAAGGGCTAAAATTGACCATATTTTTCATATAAATTGAAATAAAAGTTAGTTATCGTTTCATGATTTGATGATAAATTTGCTTGGTACCTCGACTTCACGATATTATATATTGAGATACAGAACTCCAAATTGCACTTAGAAAGACTCATTGGAAATATGGAATGGTGAAATTTACTTGGAATTTGTTTTCATGTCTAATAAATTGAATAACATGCCTAGAAAAGTAAAATACAATCCTCTCTTTTAAAGGGCATCCAGTGAAAATTTTGAAAAAATAAAACTTTTTTTATTTTTATTATTAAAGATGAAAAGGGGCATACTTGAAGACATGAATGTAAATGATACAATTTAATTAATGAGGCTTCAATTAGAGATTAATTAAAGCGATTATTTCAAGAAGAGAAAACCCTAATTACCTCAAGAAGTTAGAAGAGTTGACCTTAAAAAAGAAAGAATGGACTTCATCAAAGAGTTAGAAGGTTTCATTATTAGTCAAAAGAAGGAATTGGAAGATCAGAATAGAAGGGTCCAGTTATCAGCATGCATAAAATATTCTGATCAACAAACATAGTTCTCCATCTTCTCCATTCTTATTCTTCTTATACACCATTTTCTCAAGGATTTATGCAATATTTATGAGATGAACATAAGGTTGAGTTCTTGAGTGTTTCTCTTTTATTCTTCCAAGAATTTTATTTATATGATCATGGAGTATTTATAACCATATATGTGAGTGTCATATGTAATACAATATCATCTATTGGATTCATTGAGATTTAGTCTTTTTTTTGACAAGCTTCATTTTTGAACACTAGTCAATTGATTTGTTGAGCTGTTTTGTATTGTTGAATATATTTATGAATAAAAATCCACATAGAACTATTTTGGGGCATTTATTTAATGATTTATCAAATGTTGGGATTTCTGAGTGTGAGATTTTTGGATTATTCTCATCAAATTATTTCATTTATGGATGCATAACTTATTTAAAGTTATTTGAAATGATAAAAAATATTTCCTCCTATTTCTTGCGAGAAGATATGGATGTATCCACTATTTGTATGTGATATAGAAGGTTGTATAAATGATGTTGAGTATACATATATATTCTGATATTGAATCCTTCCTTCAATATTTTTATTGTTGAGAAGTTACTTATTGCACATAAAGATTAGATCAGGTTTTCAAGAACCATTTCAATATAAAACTAAGAAATATAGATTTGGGGTTTTTCTATCTAAAATTCTCCTCAATCCAAGATATTCAAGATATATCTTTCAGCCAAAGAGGAGTACCACCTCTATAAAAATGTAGGTGGATTCATATCCTCATGAGCTTTTTGTTTGGACCTTAATAAATTTAGACATCAAAAAGTGCCTTGGGACATCCATGGTGGAATCACTGGTCTTCTATTTCTATATTTGCTCATGCTATTGTCAAAATCAAATCCTAAATTTTCACCGTTAAAATTATTTTTCGAAATGAGATGAGTAGGATTGGGAGGTGTGGGAGGAATTTGATTCAAGGGTACCCATAATTCCTATAGAGAAGTTTCAATCAAATCCTCTATGGATTCAACAAGAATATTGGCCTGATTCTTGGGTTATCTTATGTGGGTAACTCTCCTCCCAGTGAGTGTTGAAGTTGTTGGTAGTTGGCCAAGTAACTTGGATTATGAGCAGGTAATGCGATGATTTCTAGAAAAACCATCATTAGGTACAAGATATATTTTGGCTAATTTTCAGGGCTTCTAGTAAAACTTTCAAATGTGGGATTTGAATATTCAAAGGTAACGTCCTGTTTGGAAGGGATATGAGGGAAACATTGTTGAACATGAATATTTTTTAGAGGATTGGCCAATCACTTGTTGTGATTTTATGTCATCCATACAAAAACAATCCCTCCTTCTAGTGCCAATTGTTTTCATGGGGTATAAATTACCCTTCAATAGCAAGGGGTATTCCTTGGTACATTGTCCCAATTAGACTATGCATCATTTGGTTTACGAGACCCATCCATATTTTGTCTGAGTTGTCATTATTGGTTATGAGGGGGGATTGGATGGTTTTTGAATGCATATGTATATGAAGACTCTATAATTGCAGAAATGAAATATAATCTATCCTATCCTATCTAGGAGCAAACTATTGTAACCAAATGAGTAGCTGAAATGAAATTAAACTATGCAACTAACTTCATTCAGATAGTTGTTATGAAGAAGAAAAGTTAGAAAACATATGCATAAAAATATATAACCATAATAGTATAAGTCATAATATCACATACATTAGCAACTCATATTCTCAGGAAAAAATACAATAAATAATAACCAAGATGTGAGAACAATAGAAATTGCTTAAAAAACGTATAAAGGAAACAATATATTCTTACAACACATGTGAATAGTAAATAATCTGATGAAAAATAGCTAACAACAAGTCAACATTTACAATAAGTTATTCTCTTTATCAAAACTGGCACTAAGGGCTTCTCAATATTATTTAACATGGTATTTTCTCCAAAACTAGTTTCGTGAGTCTATACAATGCTTAAAGAGCCTTTTTAAAATGGGCCTCTTCCTTTGTTAATAGAAATCCTAGAAAACTATTAAAAAATCTTCTTGAATTCCTCAAGAAGTAGTTACAAAACCTTTCTTCTTCCCCCACTAGCTATTTGACATGTGTAAGAATGAGAATGAAGCTAAAAAAAGTTGGAAAAAGACAAAAAAACATACAATTGTTAGCAAATTCACATTTTCTATTTTTTCTCATTCACCTTCCTCTTTCCCTGACATAGGCTATCCAAACCTCATATTGGAAAAAGAGTGGTATGACCCTGCAGTATGAAATTTCTTCAATATATTCTTAATGCAAGGTTGTGTTGTCGTTGAGAGTCTTCATGTGTTTCTCCAAGGTGGCCATGAAATCTTGGAACATAGTGTGGACGTTCGTGGACTGAACAAGGTGTTTCTCCATTAGCTCAATCATCTCCTCTATAGTTTCCTCAGTTACCTCCCATCCATGATTTGTTCTTTTTTATATCTTCTCGAGGATATTTTCCATAGTGCTAATTTTTCCAAGCTCTTTGATAGGTGGAAGGAGACATTGTTTTGTAAAATCTTGTGCTACTTTATGAAGTTGTGGAAAAATAAAAAGTGATCTAGTTAATTCATTTTTTGTTCTTTTTCCATCTTTCTAACATTGATCAAGTGATACATAATCAATATTTCTTTTTTGACTCTAAGGGATGGGGAAGCTTAGCTAGAGCGTAGAGATTCTCAGTGATCCACCTATCCATGTTATCTAAGCCATATTGGATGGTGACCAACTAGGTGTTGTTGGCTTGTACATGATTGTGATGTTCCATTATGCTAACCTCCAATTGTTGAAAGACATGCAGGTGGGCGTAAATATCTGTAATAGCTTCATCCAACTATGTTCTAACGTTTTCTGTGCATTGTTTGAATTCTTGGAATATTCCTTCATCTTTCTTTGTGTGTTTGAGTTGTTCTTCCAACTCTCGGATCCTATTTTCCTTTTCATTGTTTTTATGGAACACATTATTGAGGTTTTGTTCCATCATTGTGGTGAAGGAATTGCTACAGGATGCCATGGAAAGTGGATCCTTGCTAACGTTTTCTATCACTAGGGTCTTTCTGAGGATTGATATTGGATTTATTTCTGTGACCAACAATTTCCACATCTACTTCTATATTATCCTTCTAGTGGCCTTTTCATATCTGAACTTATTTAAATTTGCCACTTTTCTTGGTTTGTATGGGGTGTGAAGTTCCAATTCCATCCCACCAAATCGAGGTTGACTACTAGGGATTTACACTGATGATTATGGAATGTCAGTGTCCATTGGTGAGGCATCATTATTCAGAGCCACCTCATATATTCTCCACTTCTCCTCCTTAGCTTCCTTGGTTGTAGCTTCATTCGTCCCTCTTTGTTCATTCACTACCATGTCTGCAGTTTCCTTCTCGAATGCAAATTTTGTTGCTTCTCTTCTTCCTCCACCTTTTTCTTGTCCAATGCATTTTCTTATACTTTTGTTGTTGTCATTGCTACTGCATCAACTTCTTCCTTTTCCTTAGATTCTTCAGTTTTTCTCCTTTTCTCAGTACCATCCTCCTTCATCTTTTAGACCATTTCCTTTTTTCTTCTTTTCTTATCATTTGTTGATTTTTCCTCCTTGACTAATCCAAAATTATTAGATGTCATTTCTTTTGTTGTTGTTTGTTATTCCTCCTTTATCCATGCTTCTTCATGGGATTTCTCCTCATTAAAGATCCTCCCTATGGGCTTGAACTTTCTTTTTTCGATGAATTCATCATAAGTTTGGGCCCCACAGTGCATTTCTTCTTCCTCCCAAACAACCAAACTGTAGTCCCAAGTATGCTTGATCTTTATGTAGTACTCCTTAACCACCTTTTTGGGGTCATGTATTATAAATATTTATTTTGTAAAGCAATATGATAACAATGTATCCACTTTGTCTTGATCCTCCTTAATATTCCTAAAAGAGTATAATCTGATCCACAATGGGAGTGGGGGGATGATAGATTTATTGCCATGATAGAGAGCCTCCCCGACTTTGTGGATCATTGTTTGATAGGAAACCTCTTGAAGTACCAATTTGTCGGGGAAAAATCTTGGGAGTATATGGGGAGATTTGGTATCCCTATATATTCTAATGTAAGTCCCATGTTCCATTAGGTATCGGTCCCCAATATTTTTTATTATTTCTAACACTTTATCCTTCATGAATGGGGTTGACACGCATAAAAAGAATTCATACAAAGGTGTTAATAAGTGGTCGCATCTTTTGTGGTATTTTGTTTTGTAGTTGTTCTCCCATAACACCTTGTTTACTTTTGCCCCCATACCACCTTGTGTACTTGTGCTCCCATAGCACCTTATAGTAAATGCATATGGATGGATATGTTAGTTTCCATGCCCAACCCATATTATGATATTGATGTCATATGTACATAATATCCACTAGATATGACGACATGTGAAAACTCAGAAATGTCTCAGGCTTGTCTCCTTAACAAATCTGATAGAATCTTCCATTCTTGTAGATAATATATCAGACCAGTTGAATGTTGACCCTTCATCCACATAATATCATGTTAGTGGCATTAAGGAGAGAGTAAACATAGAAGCCTCTTTCTCCCCGTATAGTTTACAAATCATTTCCACAATATACTGGTAGGGTGTCCTTAAGGATGCGGTCAGATACTCACCAAATAGTCTATGCTTGAAATTTTGATATGGATTGTACCAAATTTTGAACATTCCTTTGGTTGTATGTGTGATCTTTCCAAGTAGTTCCTCATCCAAATTCCCAATTCGATTTTCCAAATGACAATATTTTTCCAGGTCAACTTCTTAGAAAAACGTTATGGGATATCCCTTAGCATTGAGTATGTATCTATTACCCAGGTCGACATGATTGAAAATCCATGCAATCAAATTTACACGAGGGAACATTGTTGCTCGAGATTCCACTCTATGCAGTCCTAAATTCTAAATATTCCTAAAGGTTCTGAGTTCATCCTGGTATTTAGGTTCTATTGGGAATGTTTGTCTTTGAACATCTAAAATACTTCACCCCATTTGAGTGAGTATTATCCTTTTGCTAGGAGTCCTATTATGTCATCGTCCAGCTGTTAAGAACCAAACATCAATATAGCATAGAAAAACCTCAGGAAAAGTACTCAACGCCTTGAAAAAGAGATAATTTCAGATAATAAGCCTCTTTGAGGGAGCAACCTCCTTTTACCCCACTTAAATGTTCAAGTACAAGATGA
>ML779496.1:214516-225260 GCA_009831015.1 Picea engelmannii | reverse complement strand
CATCTTGTACTTGAACATTTAAGTGGGGTAAAAGGAGGTTGCCCCCTCGAAGAAGCTTATTATCTGAAATTATCTCTTTTTCAAGGCGTTGAGTACTTTTTCTGAGGTTTTTCTATGCTATATTGATATTTGGTTCTTAACAATCATACAGGTATTTTCACATAGGTCTATGTTTCTAGACGTGTGGAATTCATCAAAAACCTTCTACGCTTGAATTTTCTTTGATTAAAGGAATTATAATTTTTATTTATTTATTAATTAATTGTTTATTTAGTCAATTGAGTTATTTAAGGAAAGTGCTAAAAGTAATTAGCATGTTTCTAAATATCATGTGGGTGTGAGAAGTAATCTCAGCCTTGAATCACTTTGGATATTAGAAATAGATTATAACTCTTGATTATAAAAGAAAGGCTATGGTGAAGGATGAAGACACTTGATACTTGACAATAATTGTGTTGAGAGAGTCGACATAGAGTATTGGATCACAAAGGACTATGATTCAAGATCTTGGACAGGTGGAGAACGACTTCCATTTAGAGATCATATCAAGGAGAAGAGAAAACAGAGGAAACTCAGATGGGTTTGAGTCATAAGAAGCCATAGGAAAGTGTCGTGTTGTACGTAATTTTTCTATACAAGTTTTCAATAGATGTAAAAGGGTCTTAGTGGAGACAGTCGTGTACATAAGCGGGTTTGTTGAAGCAAATTCACGTACACTTTGAAAAGTATGCAGTTCTAGGTCCTGCAATAAATCATACTTTTCCATGTTTGTTTGTAGTTGTATTTATCTCAGTGGTCCATTATCCCTATTATAGAAGCCCTGATTTTAGCATAATAAATTAATTCTTAGCACTAGTTACCCCTCTAGGGTTTTTCTAGGCATTTATACCCAAAACTATTGGATTTCATATGTGCTTGATTTGATTTCCTTGTTTATGCTTCCACTACATGAACATAAACATGGTATTAGAAAAGGTTCTCTGAGAGGAAACCTAGTACACTATCTCAGATCTATAGTATATCCATAACCAACAAGCATAAATCGAAGGAAATTTTTTAGGAAAACAATGGTACCTAGGTAAAACTTGTTTTTTAGGTGTATGGTCTATGCAGGCCAAGAAAAGAACAATAACATATATAGGCGATAGGATTTGAGCGCAATCGCGTATATGTGAGTTGCAATGGTCACAGTCACGTACATACATGAGATATACTGGTGGAAATTACATACATGTCCATATAGGGGAAATTTTCAACAATAGGTTATTTCTAGGGAAGGTTATTACTTAGGGAAGGAAGAAACACCATTAAGAGTTGAATACATATTGGATGGAGAATCCAATTTCCTCTCTTGGAAAGAAAGAGTAACTTTGGTGTTTAAAGAGTATGATATTTGGGAGTTAGTGGAAAACATTGTTACTCCACCAACATATCCAACAACTTTGGAAGCTTAGAACAAGAAAGAGATCAAATCATAGATGGTCATCTTGGATTTAGTGAAGGATCATCTAATTCCTCACTTATATGAGAAGAAGATGGCCAAAGAAATGTTTTATTCCTTGGTAGGGTTATTCCAGAGAAGAAACATGAATAGGGATATGGTCTTAAGGAATAAGCTCATATTGATGCAAATTTCTATATCTGATAATGTTACCAAATATCTCATGAGGATCACATAGGTGCATGATCAACTTGCATACATAGAGGAGAAAATTGAGGATGTAGAGTTCGTGAATGTGGCATTGAATGGTCTTCCCAAGTCATAAAAACCATTTGTCAAGGGATTTTTCACTTGGTAACATCTCCCGTATTAGCATATACTTTGGGATGATTTCATCCAAGAAGAGACTCGGGAGGACTCTAAGAGAAACAACCATGGAGGTAGTGAATCAAAATTAGCTCTTGTCAGTAAGACAAGGAAGGGAAAAGGAAAGAGTTCTAGAAAGAAGGGTAACAATGTTGGAGGTTCATCACATCTAGGAAAGAAGAATGAATTGAGGAAAATAAAGTGTTCTCATGAAATAAGAATGGATATTATGCATCTTAGTGTCCAAAGAAGAAGAAGGGTAATGGAAAGACATAGAAAACAACATTAGTAGAGACGCAACTTGATGATTTTGCAGTGAGAGTAGGTCCAAGGGGATCTTGGATCTTATCCATTTATATGTGATTGGGTTGATGTGAGTAGTATCATTACAGGGATCATCATACTATGTGATGTTTATTAATGATTTTTCAAGGAAAACCTGGATCTTCTTTGTTAATACCAAGGATGAGGTGTTCAACTAGTTTAGAGAGTTCAAGGCTTAGGTAGAGAACTAGACATGTAACAAGATTAAGGTCCCAAGATCAAATAATGGGGAAGAGTACAACTCCAATGACATCAAGGATTTCTGCAAGGAGGAAGGGATCAAGAGGGAGTTGACAGTCTCATACTATCCTCAACAGAATGGGGTTTCAGAGAGAAAGAATTGGTCCATCATTATTTATTCTAGGGATATGATACATGAACAAGAGTCATATGTTCTTATGGGAAGAGGCTTGTATCACAACAATGTATGTGTAGAACATGATCCTTCATGCGACATTGGGGGACAAGACTCCAGAGGAGGCATTCTCAGGATTGAAGCCAAAGATTGGTTATTTGAGCATCTTTGGTTGTCTAGTTTACATCCACGTGCCTGTGGAGAAGAGGACAAAGATGGATCCTTCAGAACATAAGAGTATATTTGTGGGGTACAATGAGACCTCAAGGTCTTACAAGATATTCATTCCAGTGCAACGGAAGATAGTTGTGAGCATAGATGTTAATTTCAAGGAGAAATTAGCATCTAGAATATCTCAAGAGTCATTAGCAATGATAGATGATAAGGAGAAACAACCTCCAAAGGATGAGTTGTTGATCCAAAAATGAAGGTATTACTGATAAATTTCAAGTTAGTTTAATGTACTTTATGCATCAGATTGATAAGAATGTGAAATACATAAAATTATTATCTTGTTTGCAAAATATCAGAATGTGACTTTTACTTGATGCATATTAATGATTAAAGAGATCAGACATTGATAACCATGCTGCAAATTAAGATAAGAGAACAGAAAAACATAAAGAGAAATAGAGACAAGAACTTGTTAGCGGAGTTCACCAATCGTTGGCTACGTCTCCGGACCCACTTCCAAGTGGAGGACCTTTTTATTGCTCTTAAAATGCTCAAGTTCTCTTACAATGTATCTTTGTTGTTACATAACATGCTTCATATATGATGTGAAATACCTCCTTGCTTATATTCATACATGCATCATCAAAATCCTCTCAAAAACATGGCAAACATTCCCCTCAAAACATGAGAAAAGGCCAAAACTTACAAGCTGCTCCTTCAAATCCCTGCATCAAAAGTTGTCGTCAAAGCTTCAAAAATCTTGGTTTATATAGTTTCTAGGCTCATATGAGGAAGCCCAACTTACCCTGAAGATTTGGCCTCTTTCTGGGATCAAATCCCCCTCCAAATAGCCAAGATATCCTCAAAAAACCAATTTCTGGTCATTAAATCTCTTATTACAGGGAAAAATCAATTAAAATTTCCAAAAACTATAGTAAAAACCCATTTTTGCATAACATTTGGGCTTAAGCCCCCAATAATAGGTGTGTGCCCTCAAATAGTGGTCACATGCATCTAAAATTGGCCAAGCGTTGGCCCTTAGATCGTGCTATCCCCTGGTTTTGGCACGCTCTGTATGGAACCTCAGCCTAGAATGATCTGCACCCTAAGGGATGTGCCCCCAAACTGTGCTTGTGGTTATATGGATGCAACGAGGTTCAAGGGCTAGGCCCTATCCAAATCCCATGTGTATACTGGAGTGCCTAACATCTTGTGTTGTGGTCGCATGGTTAAGTCCACGGGCTAGGGCTTAGCCCCAACCCCCTTCCTCCTCCATTACACCTATAAATAATTTTATTATGACTTGTATAAAAAATTTTCACACATGGCACATTGGTTGATGGAACTTTCCCAACGTTTGTGCTTGGTCATAGGTCATGGGTTCAAAACCCATGGACCCCAAAAAATTTTAAACTTTCCACACAATTGCTGACTAGGTGCCACGTGACACCACCACATTTGCCCAAATATTCATCTCATGTCCAATTCTGATTGGATTTGTCTTCTACCTAGTCAACTGTTGCAGTGATTCCACATGTCTCTACCACATCAACATCATTAAATAGCTTTGGTGATGTCATGTTGATGTCATCATTGACTTTTTTCCAGTTGACCCTTTGATTTTTTTATTGTTTGAGAATCTGATCAGAGTGCGATAACTCTCGCATACAGAGCCTGTTTGATAAAGTAAATATATGGCCAGAATTAGCGAGACGAGCTGGTCGGAATGGAATTATTTTCACTCAAATCCGAGAACTTTCATTTTTTAGCATTTTCTGAGCCTAGGGAGCCTCCTGGATCATTCCTCCCCACTTCGGAAGCTTTTGGACCACCAAAAGTCTTCTTTTACTCAGGTAAGAGATGAGGGTACGGCCTCCCAACTTGTCTTGTATCATCCATCCTCTCTGCTAGGACAATGATCACCTGACTAATCACAACAAACATGAAAACTGAGATAACATTGTTTATCAAAGTAATTATCCCATCAATCGCACAATCATCTACATTCTTTGTCACATTTTTCATCCATACACCATTGAATAGCAACAAAATAAAAAACAATATTGAGTATGTGAATGAAAATGACAAAACATGCTTCCCCTTCTGCACAGGAACATTAATCAAATTATGAAGTTGAACCTCATGCTGTACCTTCGGTGACACTTGATTATTGTTATAAACATATGGAATCATCTTATGTTTAGCATCACTAACTTCATGTTTGGTTACAGACATAAGTGTTAAACTTTTTCTTGCATTTACCATTCTTTTTAACTACCCTGTAGCTGCAAAAGATCTGTCAGTCTTCATGCGATGAGCACGAACAATGTACTATTTCCCATCATTCTTGAAGCAATATTTATTTTCCTCCCTGTAGAATATGGCTTTCCTATCATAAAGGTATGGGCTTCCCAGTACAATTCCACATATGTTCAGTGGCACTATATCAAGCTCTAATTCATCAACATAATTAGAGGTGATTGCAAAATTGATTTTACATTGCTTGGTTACTTGTAAATTATTATCACCATGTATCCAACCCAATGGATATGGTTTAGGATGTGGCTTTGTTTCAAGTCCCAATTTATTTACAACCTCTTCACTCATTAGATTGGCTTGTGATCCACTGTCTACAAGAGTATAAACTTTAACATTATTTGTTATAACCCTTATGTGGAAAAGTTCACTCCTTTTACACTCATCATTTACAACAACTGAACTAGAAGAGCTAGTACTTGCAACATAATTTATACCTCAGATTCCCATAGCTACAACCTATGTCTTATCACCAGAATCTGATCCAAGATCCACTAGAACTGTCGCAACTATGGTATTCTTCCTTCCATGGTTGGCATACTTGTTTGGCTTCAAGTCAGGATGTAAGACCCAACAACGATCTTCATCATGGCCTAATTTCTTGCAATGCTTGCAAGTAGGATTCTCTTTTATTATTGTGGTTGTCTTCTTCTCCTTCTCTTTGCTTTTCCATACACCCTTTCTTTGCCAAGTATCTGTAGAAACACTATCACCAACATTCCCTTTACTTGATTCAATGTGAATGGCTTGTACACATACTTCATCAAAGTTAGAAGGATTTAGCATAAGAATAATGTGCTTGAGATAAGAATGTAAACCACCAATATATTTTAGGAGTGTCCCTTGTGTATATAAAGGAATACCCAAATTTAAAGATTTCTTACGAAATATTTGAGTATATTCTTGTACACTTTGACCTTTATCTTGCCTTAAACTTTGCCAATTCATCATTTCTTGTTGTATGTATATTAATGGATAGAATTGTTTCTTCAAAGAAGTGATAAAATCATTCCAGGAAGAGATTGTTTTACCATTTTTAATGAGATCATCCTTAGTTTTTCTTTCCCACCATATGAGAGTTGTGCCTCCCAATTTGAGACTTGCAAGTTGGATCTTTGTTTCATCATCAACAATCCTTTGTATCCCGCAATAGACTTCTAACTATCTCACCCAATTATCTATCTTTTCTGCATCTAATTCACCATCATAAGTGGGTAATTGAAACTTTACATCTAACTTTAATAAAGGCATATAAGAGAATGCTGAGTTTTTTTAGGTTTCTTATCCTTGGAGGGATGTACACTTGCTTCACTTGTAGATGACGAGGATGAAGGAGAAGAAGGTTCTGAAGGTCCACTACCTCCAACTCCTTCTTCCGCTCTTACCGAAGACTCACCTTCTTCAACTTTTGGATTTCTTCGCAGTCCTATTTCCTGATAAAGTTCCTCTACCATGGCTTTCATCAATTTAAATGACTCAAATAAATCATCCTCAGATGCAAAAGGACCTATTTTTCTTGGTGAAGACATCTCTTGTTTATGCGGTCTCCTTTGAATCTTTGTATTAGGAGCCTCAAGTTGGCCTTCTCCTCGCTTGAGTTTTTCTCTGGTGAGTATCCAATGCTTGCAATTCTTGTCAAAACTTCAATTAAACCAAATGCCCTGATACCATAAACTTTATCCAAAAATGAAGGTATTACTAATAAATTTCAAGTTGGTTTAATGTACTTTATGCATCAGATCGATAAGAATGTGAAATACATAAACTTATTATCTTGTTTGCGGAATATCAAAATGTGACTTTTACTTGATGTGTATTAATGATTAAAGAGATCAGGCATTGATAACCATGCTGCAAATTAAGATAAGATAACATCAAAACAAAAAGAGAAATAGAGACAATAACTTGTTAACGAAGTTCACAAATTGTTGTCTACGTCTCTGGGCCCAGTTCCAAGTGGAGGACCTCTTTATTGCTCTTTAAAATGCTCAAGTTCTCTTACAATGGCTCTTTTTTGTTACATAACATGATTCATATATGTTGTGCAAGACCTCCTTTCTTAGATTCATACATGCATCATCAAAATCCTCTCAAAAAAATGGCAAAAATGCCCTCCAAAACATGATAAAAGGCCAAAAATTAAAAGCTACTCCTTCAAATCCCTACATCAAAAGTTGTCCTCAAAGCTTCAAAAAGCCTAGTTTATATAGTTTCTAGGCTTAGATTAGGAATCCAAACTTCCCCTAAAGATCTGGCCTCTTTTTTGGATCAAATCCCCCTCCAAATAGCCAAGATATCCACAAGAAACCAATTTGTGGTCATTAAATCTCTTATTACAGGGAAAAATCAATTAAAATTGCCAAAAACTATAGTAAAACCCCATTTCTGCATAAAATTTGGTATTAAGCCCCCAAGAATAGGTGCACACCCTCAAATAGTGGTCACATGCATTTAAAATTGGCCAATCATTGGCCCTTTAATCGTTCTAGCCCCTGGTTTTGGCATGCTCTGCATGGAACCTCGACCTAGAATGATTCGTGCCCTAAGGGATAGGCCCCTTAACTATGCTTGTGGTTATATGGATGTGTCAAGGTTCAAGGGATAGGCTCTATCCAAACCCCACGCGTATAGTGGAGCACCTAACATCCTGTGTTGTGGTCACATGGGTGGTTAAGTCCATGGGTTGGGGCTTATCCCCAACCCCCTTCCTCCTCCATTATACCTATATTAAAACTTAAATAATTTTCTTATGGCTTGTATAAACAAGATTCACAGATGGCGCGTTGGTTTTTGGAACTTTCCCAAAGTTTTTGTTCGGCCATAGGTCATGGGTTCAAAACCCATGGACCCCAAAAAATTTTAAACTTGCCACACAAGTGATGACTAGGTGCCACATGGCTGCCCATGCTTGGGCCACGTGGCACCACCAGATTTTCCCAAATATTCACCACGTGTCCAATTCTGATTGGATCTGTCTTCTACCCAGCCAATTGATGTAGTTCTGCCACATGTCTCTGCCACATCAGCATCATTAAATATCTTTGGTGATGTCATGCTGAAGTTAGCATTGAATTTTTGCCAGTTGACCCTTTGACTTTTTAGTTGTTTGAGAATCTAATCATAGTGTGATAACTCTCGCATACGAAGCCCATTTGAGAAAGTAAATATATGGAAAGAATCAACGCGGTGATTCGGTCACAATGGAATTGATTTCACTCAATTTCGAGAACTTTCATTTTTGAGCATTTTCTAAGCCCAGGGAGCCTCCTGGATCAGTAGCAGTCAATAGTTCAAACTTCAAGTGGGGAGGAGGCGTTATCCCCTTCTAGTATTATCAAGAGACCCTAGTGGCTATTGCCAAAATTGAGGGATGCTGGTGAGGCTCCTAGGAGTGCATTTAGAGAGAAAAGACCTCTAAAGACATTTCTGAACTATATGGTGCTAATGAGTAGCATCGATATATTTCCATAGATGAGAAGGTTGCATATATTATGACCAAACCCTTAGAGAAAGGGAAGTTTGTGTTCTTCAGAGACAGAATTGGAGTGGTGCAAAATACCTTCCTCACTAATAGGGAGTGTTGATGCCAGTGATAGCATCAAACATGTATTTCCACACATGTCTATGTATCTAGACATGTGGAAATTGTCTAAAACCTTCTACTCTTAAATTTTCTTTAAATAAAGGAATTATTAAGGTAAATATATTTTATTAATTAATTATTTAGTTAGTTAATTGTGTTATTTAAGGAAAGTTCTAAAGGTAATTAACATGTTTCTAAATATAAAGTGGGTGTGAGAAATAATCTGAACCATGAATCACTTTGGAGATTAGAAATATATCATAACTCACGATTATAAAAGAAAGGCTAGGGTGAAGGAGGAAGAAATTTTTGATAGATTGGGTTGGTTTTCATTGATTTCAACCATTGAAGCAATTTTGGTAGAGAATTTTGGTAACCCCGGAGGTGTGGTTAAGGAACCTGTAATTGGTTAAGGAATATGGACATAAAGGACAATGTAATTTCAGGTAATACTATCATATATGGAAAATACACATCATGTCGTTTCTGATGATATGTGGTACACCACGTGGTTCCTTACGGTTAGGGAGATATGGCCTTGTGAAGTGGGAGTACCCTCAAGAATAATCTAGAAGCCCCTAGAAGGTCAACATGAAGTCAATTATTCTAGAAGCTCCTAGAAAGTCATCAAGAAGTTTTCTAGTCAAAGTGGTTGCAATAAGAAGAAATTTTTAGATAAAGTTGTTGAAACAAGAAAGTAATTAAAAATAAATTAGTTGCAACAAGAAATTGCGAGTTTACTAATTATGGGTAGAGTAGTTGCAACAAGAAAGTGGGTTAGCCTTAGAAGAAGGAAGATGGGTAAAATAGTTACAAGATGGCCCCTAAAGGAAGGAACTTGAAAAGTATAAATAAGAGATCAAGAGACTCTCATTACCACCTATTGAGCACATTGAATATCTATCTTGTGAAAGGTTATTGCAGGTACTCATTGAAATATCCAATGTAGTGCAAATTTGAGGCAATGAAGGAAAAGAGACAACAATGTTTCGTGACTACAGAGGAGAGTGGGAAAATATGATAAAACACTAGTTAGGGACACCCCGTGGGTCAGACAATAAGTGTCCCAGAAGGCATCCCCGTGAGTTGACTATAGCCTGTCACGGAAGGACCCATGAGACAACCAACTTCGTCATGTGAGGCACTACCATATTTGAAGGATGAGAGGTGTTTCAAGTTGTATAATATGAAGAGAGGCTACAAGAAATCGTGATAGTGTTCAAGTACAACATATTTCTCTACACAAGTAAAAAGTATGTTATATGCTTGTTTGAAGTTGTTTTTGGTGATTGCTTGAGGTATGGTCACGAGAGATTGAGAATTTTCCCTTGAGAAACCATTGGATATATGGTACATGTTGTATGAGGTATATCTACAGAGGCACATTGCTGGTGCACTTGTTGTTTGTAGTTGACACAAATTATTGGGTTTCTTGTTGAGGTGTATCTTGTATCATTTAGTACATGTTTAATGATTCTTGGTTAAGGTGTGTTGATGAAAGATATTCATATAGTTTGAGGTTGCATAACAGTGAGATTTTGATGTGTGGTTGATGTGAGGGATCACTATACTTGGTTTATGGAGGTTTGTATATGTATGTCACATGATTAGAGAGACATAGTTGTACATGGTTTGAGTTATACACTTGTGTCGGTGGGTATGAGATATATGTGATCAGATCTGATTGGTTGATAAGATTATTGTGATAGATTGTTGGTACAGATTTGTGTGACAGGTTTTATAGTGGTAGGTTTCATAGGGGAAAATTCATAGTGACAGATAGACAGTGGTAGTATCTGTGATTGTGGCACTTATATTTCAAGGTGGCAGGATCGCGCAAGGAAATGGAGTTGTATCCTCCTTCCGGTTGGTATCAAAAAAATAAGGGAGTTTTAGATTCCTTCAGGTTGGAGCCTCATAAAATAGGGGGTTGTAGCCTCCTTCTAGTTGTAGCTGGAAAATAAGGAAGTTGGTAGTTCCTATGAATGTATTTATATTGAGATATAAGAAAATCATTCTGTGGTTTTCTCTCGCAATTGGTTTTCCACATAAAATTATGGTGTATTATGTACTTGTGTGGTTGTTCATTGTTTGATGTTTATATATACTTCTCATTATGTTTTAAATTATATTGATGAACCACTCTTAAATTTAAACAATACATATTGTGGTTAAAAGTAATAAA
>ML779496.1:170347-214446 GCA_009831015.1 Picea engelmannii | reverse complement strand
ATTCAAACAATTGGTATTAGAGAAGGTCCTTCACAAATAAGTCTAAACACTGGAAGGAGATCATGGACTATCCTAATATTGGGGTACCACACTTTGACGGTCATAACTATGACTTCTAGAGAAGATGGGAGAAAACATATGTGCAGGCACATGGATTTGATGTTTGGCAAGTAGTAGTAGATGGATACAACGCACCAACCACTCCCCCATTAGATAAGGATGGAAATAAAATTGAAGATAATGATGCTAGAGCCAAAAATGTGATCTTGAATGGTCTTATTGAATCAATATATACCAAGGTTTTTCATTGTGAGTCTGCAAAGGAAGTCTAGGAAACAAGAATATCTACGAAGGAGACACTAAAGTCAAGGAAGCCAAACTTCAAACCTTCATAGCTAAGTTCGAAGAATTGAAGATGAAGGATGATGAAAAAATTGCAGCCTAAATTATACGAGTCGATGAAATAGTGAACTCTATTAAAGTATTGGGAGAAAAAATGAAGGAACAGGTTATTTCTCAAAAGGTACTACGGTCTCTTTTTATGCAATTTGATCTAAAGATTTTATCTCTATAAGAAAGGGTGGACCTAGATACATTGGCCATGGATGAGCTACATGGGATACTCACAACGTATGAGATGAGGATAGAGCAAGATAACCCAGTCACAAAGGAAGAAACATTAAAGGAATCCAAGAAGACAAAGAAGAAGAACAAGCAAAATCCAAAATCAGATTGTATATGCAGCGATGATTTAGAGGAAGATGAAGAAATGGGAAAATTTGTCAAAAAGTTGAAAAGAGGAACTGAAAAATACAAAGGTATGCTTCAATTGAAATGTTTTAATTGTGGTGGTATTACTCATTTTTCTTCTAAATTTCTTCATAAGAATAAGGAAAGTGATGAAGAAGAAGACCCTAGAAAGAAAAAGAAAAATCAAAAGGGTAAAATAAACAAAAATAAATTCTTCAAGAAATGTCTCTGCACCAAGGAATATAGTTCATCATCAGATGAGGATGAAGATATTGACGAGGAGAAAGAAAGAGTACTCTTCATGGAAGTAGAAGATTCTGAAGAAGAAGGAGAATTTGATCACAAAGAAGAATCAAATAGTGCACTAGAGGAGCTAAGGATTGAAAGAGATAAAATCAAGTCACTCAAGGTAGAACTAAAAGAGAAAGAAGTATCTTGGAATTCCAATTCTGAAGAATTTGAGAACATGATCGGGAAGTTAAAAATCTAAGTAAAAGAAGAAAAAAGAATTAAGGAAGCAATCAAAGGTCAGTTAGATGAAAAGGAAAAAATGATCGAAGGATTGGAATCATAAATAGTCACTCTAAGAAAATATCTTCAGAATAAGGACATGCAACAAAACAACACCAAATTATTGGATGAGATCATTAACAGTCAAATTCCATACCATGACAAATTCAGACTAGGATACAACCAGACAGAGAAAGGATCAAGCTCCAAGGAAAGAGAAAAAAGAAGCAATGCAGAAATAGTCAAAGGTTATTCTAAGAATGAAGAAGGAAAGATGAATCAAGAATAAGATTAAAGAGACATTGCACCACCCAAAATATTCATAACTCGAAATCAATAGAATCCAACAATAAAGAGAACTTGAGAAGAATAAGGATTCAAAATAGCAACATTGTTTAGAATATCTTCCACCCTCATGTATCAAACTATTTTTCTTGGTTTATGTTATTCATGTAATAATTTTGAGCATAAAGTTGTGAATTGTAGAGCCAATACCAAGAATAGAAACAACCATGAATTCTACATAAGAAATGGTTATCCAAGAAGGTTTCATGAAGCACATAGCATAAGCTACAACAAATTTGAATCCTTCAGCGCTGAAGTAGAATGCTATAAGTGAAACAACTTTGGAAACATGGCCAAAGATTGTAGTTTGATTGTTCCTCCTAGAGAATCATAACATAATATCAATAGTCACAGACAAGAACCACAAAGGATATGGATAAGGAAGTAGGATCAATTCAACACTGAATAATGAATTCTTTCTTTACAAGCTCAACATAAGAAACGTGCATGGTGTGATGAAAGTGGCTTCTCAAAGCATATGATAGGTGATAAGGACATGTTTCTAACATTGAATAAATAAAGAGATGGATTATTTTCATTTGGGACTGATGAATCAACCATAATTATATAAAGAGGCACAATCAAGTTTAGAAGCAAGGATGTTGTAATACCCCTAGGTCGAACCCAATTGTAAATGTAAATGCAAATGTACTTAAGCTGGTGAGCTGTTTGATATCATTTTTTGTATACACCTCCATGGTATAGTGCGCACATGTACTGCGCACTAAAATGATGAAGTGCCCACATTCTAGGATACCACGCAGAGAAAACATAAGTGCGAGCAATTTTGAGGCCAAGGAGCCTTTGTGTATATGTTGTGTTTTATAGGCTGGTGAGCCAATTTATTATAAGCCAGAAGGCTTATGTGATGATTAGGCTAAAGAGCCTAGATGTTAAAGGCCAGTGAGCCTATTTTTGTATATGTCTCATCATTAATATAAAATACATCGTTGCATGCAGATGAACCACAATCAAAGAGTATGGGGGACTAAACTCCACTAGTTAGGGAAAGGGGGAGCTAAACGTTATGGAAAAGGGATAAGATAGGGAGCTTAAGCCAAAAATGAATATTATATTAATATTACTTAAAGTATAAAGTATGGATAATTATTTTAACTTAAGTTCTAAGGATGGGTACAAGTGGGCCAAAGTAGCTCCCAACATGACAAGTGTCATGTTGGGAACATGCATATATATATTTTAGACTTAGTTCATTTTCCCACCATCCATTGAGTCATTCAATCATTCCATCATCATTCATACACTCATTGAGTTGTCCTACGTACCTCCCTGTATCTGTATACGTACCTGAATTAGTACCATACCTGTACATATAGTTCTATGTGTACCTGGTTATCTTGGGTGATGGACTTAAGAAGTGGGTTGTCAGGCCTATGGGATATTGAAGACACGGGTTATCAGGCCCATGATAAATTTATCTCCAGGTGAGAGAATTGTTGGGAATTGATTTTCGGAAGGTGTTAAACTACAACTACAGGGCTCTGAGACTTCCTATATGGACTGTTGTTGAAGTCCCGATAAGGAAGTGGGGCAGTCGAGGGAATGTTGAGAAGCGAAGGGGCACATTTCCTGGGGTGGGACAAACATGTGGGTAATGAGGGGCTATAGGATGTTAGTTTGAGTGGCACATGTGACGGAGTATTTCCCATTGTCTGAGATAAATTAGCCTGTTTAGGAATCCATTTACCTGGGTGGAGTTTAATCCCAGCTCAGGGGTGACCCATTACTGACAGTGATGAGAAATATGGTATAAGGATGGGAGGTTCGTGGACGTTCTCCACATAGTTGGTGATATTATTACCAAGATAAGTGTCAATTGTGTGTTAATTTATATGTTGCATTATTATTTATGTGTTATATTTATGGGCATTTTTTGTCTATGATGGATGTATATGTTTACTTTTATTTCCATATGAATCTGTGCATTTACATAATGTGTTTTTCTATTTTAATTTTTATATATATAAATTTCTGCAATATTTTATGTGTGTATATGATTTAATTTGCATACAGTCAATTTTTTTTTTACGTGGCATAGCCCAGTTGGATGTTGGGGATGTTACAATATGGTATGATAGCTTCAATTTTCAACATTGATCCTGGATGGGCCAAGAAAGTTGAGTTGAAGAGAAATTTCATAGAGGATTGATTTTGATGTGGCCAAATTTCAAGTTACAGAGCATCCATGGTAAAAATTAGAAGCAATTGCGTGGAATTGGGAAAAAGTTCCAATTTCTATTGATAAATTCATTAGAAAATTGAGAAATTTGGCCAAGTGCTGAGATATTATTGATTTAATATTTCTTCTAGAAAATTCAGACCTGGAATTGGTTGAATTTAAAGTTACAGTGAAGCGATGACAAATGGAGTGATATTAGTTGATTAAAATTCTCAATTCGTGAATTGAGTGTGGGAAAAAATCGTTCCAGAAATGTCAACCTAGAACGATTTTTTGTTGCAGAGGTTGAATTGGTGTTATCAAGGTGAAATTGAACAAATTTCATAGTTGCAGAATGTCTACGATAAAAATGGGGAAAAAGTTAGGAAAAATCCCCAATTTCTGCAGTGGAATTCACGAGGAATTGATGTGCATGAAAATGAATGTGCGTAGGTGGGCGCACTAAAAATGCATGATGCGCAGTGAAAATCTTGTGATATGTGGAAAAATATTGGCATGAAGGCACCTGCGCTAAAATTTGGCGATGCGCAGAAAAATATTGGCATGCTGGTGCGCACTCTAAAATTTGGTGCCGCGAGGAAAAATATTGGTGTGCAAGCGCATGCGCTAAAATTTGGCACTGCACAGAAAAATATTGGCGTGCGGTTGCACGCGCTAAAATTTGGTGCTTCGCGGAAAATATTGGCATGCGGCTACATGTGCTAAAATTTAGCGTTGCACAGAAAAATATTGGTGTGCCGGTCCACATGCTAAAATTTGACACTGTGAGGAAAAATATTTGCGTGCGGGTACGCACGCGAAAATTTGGCGTTGCACGGAAAAATATTGGCATGGGAGTGCTCACACTTAAATTTGACACTGTGCGGAAAAATATTGGTGCGCGGTTCTACGCACTTAAATTTGGTGTTGTGCAGTGATGATTGAGTGGCACATGTGTAATACTGGCATGCACGATGTGCGCATGCATAATAATGGCACACATGGTGTATGCAGTATTGACAAAGCGTAGAGGAATTTTGTTGGTGCGTGCGCAATGTGGGTATATGTTTTTGCACGAAAGTTTAGTTAATGGTGTGCATGGAGTAATAGTGCGCAATGGGGGCGTACTAAAATTTGGCATGGTGCAACACGTAGAGTGAAATGTGCGTGGAATATTAGCGCGTGACAGAAAAATTGTGCGCAACAGGTATTAGTGTATGAACCAAATTTGTGCGTTGTGGATATTGGCGCATGGCACAAAAGTAGTGCATACCTATTATTGGCATGACATAGAAGTGATCCACATTGGTTATATGTGTGCGTAGTAGGTGCTACCTTATGGTGTTGTTGCGCATGATAAATATGGGTGTACATGCTCAAATTTGTGCACGCGGAGTCACTTGGATGGTCTACAACAACATAAAACCAACAAATTTCCATGACATTTTATATTGTTTGAATGGCATCCTTTTGTAGCGCATTTTTGAGGCATCTCAAATGAAATATCCCGGATATATATTTCTATTGGTGTAAACCATTCATCAAACAGAGCGTTTATGAGGAAGTTACAGGACAAACAGTGGAGGGTAAATTTTAAGACCGAACTAACGTCGAAGGGCCATAAATTTATGCTCCAGAATCAGATTGAAGTGCAAGATCAGTCATTGGAGAGATTTAAACCATATAATACATTCCTATACCTGAATTAAATTTTTGGTCATGTTAAAAATGTTTATGATGGCAAAGAAGGTACTTGTATCATTCCAGAACAAAAACATGAATTGGCCTAGAACTTCAGTAGGTTGTAACTAGCATCCCAGAACCTAGAAAAGGGTGAAACTTGGAAAGAATGTCCAAAATATGTATATTAAGAAACCCAATTTATATCCTACAAAAAATCTAATGTTTTAGGTGCAAAAATGCATAATTACAATGCAAAATTGCACCAAGTTGAAGAGTGAACAGAAAAATTAATGGACAATTTTTAAATAACCATAACTTTCTGCTCAAGACTTAGAATTGAGAATGGAAGTAGGCATTGGAAAGGTGTTGGACAATAGAATATAATTATTCACCCAAACAATTGACCCAGGAATTTAATTTTCAGAAAATCAGAAGAAATAATTATGATGTATTTTTTAACCAGAATGGTTCATATTTTCATGAAATTGTTGAAACAATTAGCCTGACAAAGTTTTGTTGGTTGGACATTTTGCAGAGTTAACAACAACTAGATCAGATTAGGATCAACACAGAGTCCATAGGAATGGAGGATGCATAGGGGAATTACAACCAGGAATATGAGATGAGAGGGATGGATGTCCATTTGGGCATTGAAGGAACACACTCCAATGGACATGGAGAATGAAGGGATGAAAACATGAATATGGTAGAGATCATTAAAAATTTGTAGAAGGATGTCCAAAGCCATAAATATGATAATTAAAGTCTTATGAAATCCAAGGAGCAGTAGGAGGACTTCAACATGAAGTTAATGCAGATCTTGAATAGAATAGAAAAGAAATTGGATAAGGAGAGTGGCTCAAGCAAATCGGAAAGTCACAGGTCTCTTGATGAGAAAAGAAGAACGAAAAGTGTTAGCATACATCACCATCACTCCCCGAGCCATTCCAATAAGAGAGAACACAACATATCAAGTCCATCCCCTATGAGGAATCATAAGAGGTCTTGGGTGGATGAGCTAGGAGGATACAATAACAAATCAAACCTCCTACATTTGATGGTGAGCACAAGAAGGATGAAGATGCAAAGACATGGTTTTTGGGAATGATAAAGTATTTTCAGTTGCATAATTATTCATCTCACATAGAAGGAAGAATTTCCATCTATTAGCTAGAGGGAAAGACATCCATGTGGTGTGATCGACTTGTGCAGGTGCAACACATTAAATAGAAAAGTGTTACTTGGAGGGAATTCAAGAAGTATTTTTAAAATAAATACTTGACTAAGAGATACTATGACAAGAAAATGAAAGATTTATTTGAACTCAAGCTTGGGAGTATGACCATAGATGAATATGAAAGAAGGTTTTTAGAACTACTAAAGTATGTTCCTTTCATAAAGGATGAGACAATTAAGATTCAAAGGTATTTGAGTGGATTTCCATAATTCATCAGTGACAAAATACAATATTATGATCCCAAGACATTAGAGGAGACCATAAGGTGAGCTAAATGCCTATATGATCAACAAAAATCAAGGCCAACTTTCCAAAAAGATTGGGAAGACAAAAATAAATTCAAGATGGATCAAAGAAAGAAGGGGACTAAGACAACATTCTTCAAAAATAATCCTCAAGGACAACCAACTTCTAGAGAACCCACAATGATTGAGACAGGGGGTCAAAGTCCAAGGCAGTCACTTATTCAATGTTGGGGTTGTAAAGGAGATCATATGTTCAGAGATTGTCCTCATAGAGGTGAAAAGTGAGGACTATTCACAATGTACAAAAAATTGAAACAATGGAGGACATGGGCATAAATGTATGAATGATTTATGCATCCCTGGACAACAAACAAACAGAGTATCAACCACATATGATTGAAGTGGAAGGTATGATCAACAACCAAACCATTGCTATTTTAATTGATTTAAGAGCTATTCATAGTTATATATATCCTAAGATGGTGGAAAGTTTGCATTTTCCAAGAAGAAATCATGGGAAATCTTGGTTGGTGCAGCTGCCTACCGGAGACAAAAGAAAAGTTAATGAGATGGTTAAGTCATTTCTTATGGACATGAATGGACCGAACACAAGGGCATATTTGAACATATTTCCTTTAGGTTCCTATGAATGTCTAATTGGGATGGATTGGTTGGACCAACATCATGTTATCCTAGATTTTCATAACAAGGCATTTACTTTCTTGGACAAGGAAGGGAACATAAGGAAAGTGCAAGTAATTCCCAGGGAAGTAACCATTAGAGAAATTTCAGCATTGCAGCTGAAGAAATGTTACAAAAAAGGGTGTCAAATATTTGTAGCACATATGGAAGAGACACATAAATATAAGGTGTCAAATATTGAATATTATGTAGTCCTAAAAGTGTTTGAAGATGTGTTTAAGGAAGTACCAAGATTCCCCCCTAAAAGAGACATTGATTTCTCCATATATTTGATGCATGGAGCAACTTCGATATCCAAGACTCCATACAGGATGAGTACACTAGAATTGAATGAGTTGCAAATGCAACTTGAAGAGCTTGTGAGGAAGGGGTATATATTCCCAAGTGTGTCACCTTGGGGTGCCCCAGTTTTATTTGTGAAGAAAAAGGATGGAACTTTGAGACTTTGCATTGAATTTAGGTAGTTGAACAAGGTAACTGTGAAGAATAAGTATCCTTTTCCAAGGATCGATGACCTCTTTGATCAGCTGAAAGATGCAAAAATATTCTCCAAGATTGATATTAGGTCCGGTTATCATCAAGTGAGAATTAAAGAAGAAGACATCAGGAAGATTGTGTTCAGAACAAGGTATGGTCATTATGAGTTCACAGTGGTTCCCTTTGGATTATCAAATGCACCAGTTGTCTTCATATGTTTAATGAATGGTATTTTCAGAGAATACTTGGATCAGTTTTTCATTATATTTATAGATGACATTCTTATATATTCTAAGTCCAAGGAAGAGCATGAAAAACACTTGAGGATGGTATTACAAGTATTAAGGGAGCATCAATTGTATGCCAAATTGAGCAAGTACTCATTTTATCAGAAGAAAATTCATTATTTGGGGCATATCATTTCAGAGGATGGGATAACAATGGATCCTAAGAAGATAGAAGCTATTAGAGGATGGTTAGTGCCAAATAATGTGACATAGGTCAGATCATTCACAGGCCTTGCAGGCTACTATAGGAGATTTATTGAAGGATTCTCAAAGATTGCACACCCAATCACTTCCTTGCAAAATAAGGGTGTGAAGTTTCAGTGGACATTGTATTATGAAAAGAGTTTCCAACACTTGAAGAAATTATTAACAAGTGCTCAAGTACTAAGTATTGCATATCCAACTAAAGAATTCATTATATGCATAGATGCATGTAAATAAGGACTTGGTGGAGTCCTCAGTCAAAATGGGTTTGTTGTATGTTATGAATCAAGGAAGTTGAAGGAGCATGAAAGACACTATTCCACTCATGATTTGGAGTTGTAAATAGAGACACTACCTCATGGGGAAAAGGTTTGAGCTAAGGACATACCATAATGGTCTGAAATATTTATTTGATCAACCAACTTTAAATTCTAGGCAAAGCAGATGGTTAGAATTTCTTAGTTAATATGACTTTGATATAAAGCATATCAAGGGGAAAGAGAACAAAGTGGCTAATGCACTTAGAAAAAGAGTGCATGAATTGCATGCTACAACCATTATCATGTACCAATCATATTTGAAAGACATAATTTTGGAGGCTACAAAGTTAGATTTGCAATACAAGGAATTTGTGGCAAAATTATAGCAAGGTATTTTGTAGCAGAAAAATGAAGAATATAAGATAGATAATGATGAAATTTTGAAGTATAGGAGAAGAATTTATGTGCCAAATTCCCATGAATTGAAAAATATGATATTGAGAGAAATGCATAATGTACCTTATGCTAGGCACCTAGGTTATCATAAAACTATTGCAGCTGTCAAGAGCCAATATTATTGGCCAGTCATGAAGAAAGAAGTTGTTGATTTTATTGCCAAATGTTGGAATGTCAAAAGGTAAAGGCTGATCATAGGCACCCAGCTGGTTTTCTACAGCCATTATCCATTCTTGAGTGGAAATGGGAATTTGTAACAATGGATTTCATCACCAAACTTCCCAAAACAAATAAGCAACATGATTCTATCATGGTAGTGGTGGATAAGCTTACTAAAGATTCCCATTTTATTCCAGTAAAGCTCACTCAGAAGGAAGCCAACATTGTTGATGTTTATATGAGATAAATTGCTTGATTACATGGTATACCCAAAACAATTGTGTTTGACAAAGATCCAAAATTTACATCAAATTTTTGGAAAGGATTATTTAAGGGATTTGGAACAAATTTGAATTTTGGTAAAACTTGTCATCCAGAATTAGATGGACAAACAGAGAGGGTGAATCAAGTGATTGAGGATATGTTGAGGATATATGTGATGGATAAACCATCCAAAATGGGAAGACTACCTACACTTAGTAGAGTTTTATTATCACAATGGGTATCAAACATCTCTAAAGATGAGCCCATTTGAGGCACTTTATGGCAGAAAGTGCAATACATCAGTAAGCTAGGATAACCCAACATATAGAGTAGTTATTGGGCCAGATTTACTCAGGGAAATGGAGGAGAAAATGTTGAAAATAAAACAAAATTTAAAGGCTATCCAAGACAGGAAGAAAAGTTATGCTGATAAGGGAAGAACTCACGGAGAATTTAAAGTGAGGGACCATGTATTCTTGAAAGTGAAGGCCAACGAAAGTACCCTAAAGTTGGGAAATTGTTCAAAGTTGGAAGCTCGCTATTGTGGGCCATTTGAAATCCTAGAGAGGATTGGTTGAGTAGCTTATATGATTGCATTGTCTACATATATATTTGTTCATAATGTATTCCATGTATCATTTGTCAATAAATATATACTTGATGCTAATCATGTTATTGATTGGAATGTGATTCAGGTGGAGAAACAAGGCATTTTCCAAGTACATCTGGTAAGCATTCTGGACTGGAAAATCAAACATCTCCATAATTGAGCCATAGGTCTTGTAAGGTCCAATCGACCTGGTAGGGTCCTGAGGATGCTACTTAGGAGCATGAGGTTGCAATGCAGGTAGAATACCTGCATCTTTTTGAAGATTTTGGAAATCTTGATGATATGTGTACATAATGCACTGAGTACAGTGAATAAATAAGGGGAGGGGATTGTAATACCCCTAGGTCGAACCCAATTGTAAATGTAAATGAAAATGTACTTAAGTTGGTGAGTTGTTTGATATATCGTTTTGTATACACCTTCCATGGTATAGTCCACACATGTATTGCGCACTAAAATGACGAAGTGTGCACATTCCAGGATACTGCACGCAACAAACTTAAGTGCACGTGATTTGGAGGCTAGGGAGCCTTTTTGCATATGTTGTGTTTTATAGGCTAGTGAGCCAGTTTATTATAATCCAAAAGGCTTATGTGATGATTAGGACAAAGAGACTATATGTTAAAGGCCAATGAGCCTATTTTGTATATGTCTCATAATTAATATAAAATACATCACTATGCGCAAACCAACCACGATAAAAGAGTATGGGGGACTAAACTCCACTAGTTAGGGAAAGGGGGGGCTAAAAGTTAAGGAAAAGGGATAAGCTAGGGAGCTTAAGTCAAAAATGAATATTATATTAATATTCCTTAAAGTATAAAGTATGGATAATTATTTTATCCTAAGTTATAAGGATGGAGACAAGTGAGCCAAAGTAGCTCCCAACGTGACAAGTGTCAAGTTGGGAACATGCATACATATAGTTTGGACTTAGTTCATTTTCCCATAATCTATTAAGTCATTCAATCATTCCATCATCATTCAGACACTCATTTAGTTTTCCTCTGTGTTAGCGATAATTCTTGTCCCGGGCTCAAGAGCACCCAGACCTACTGGTTGCGCGGGAAGCGCTAAGCGCAGCACGGGAGAATCCATTTTTCAGTAGCGAGTCAAGTGAGTGGGCAAGGTTTTTCTGTCGGCAGCTGAGATCTATCCATGAAGCAGATCAAAGGTCATCGGGATATCAGGGCTGCCAAGTTACCCGATATATAGTATAAGAGAAAGTGCCTATATTTTAAAGCTAAGTCTGGGTCGTCCGATCCATTGATGCGTGGCGCAAGATCTGGTCACATCAGCATATCGACATTCGGGAGTTTGAGGGGTAAAAGTCTCTCATCATTTCACATCTCGAAACCCCGAACCCTAAAATACCGACAAGTGCCCTTCAAATCCGAGATCACGGTCTTTGCACCTGGCCACGTCAAGCAAGCCTGATAATGGAGGCAGCCCTCTTCTAACGTCAAATGCCATCGGGACCGTCCATCTGAGGGACACACAGTGCATAGTTGAGCCACGAGTGGGGCCCTTCGATATTTTCAAATTGAAAGCATCGAGGTCATCTCAGTCGTCCATCCATCGATGAAACTCGGGCACATTGGACTTAAAGGTGGGTAAAATGCAAAGGAATGGGTTAAAAACCCACGTGTCCTAAGTTCGGGATGAAAATGCATCTATGTTTAAATAGGAATCAGATCTAGACAGTAGGGATTAGAGCGCCCAGATCAATGACGCACATTGGATTCCGGAGCCCCCCCGCCTTTCTACCTTTAAGCGGAGGGGGGGGTCCAGAATCAGGGGCACACCTCTTCAACGGTTGCGATTAGAGCACCCAGATCAATGGTGCGCAAGGTGATTCCAGACCCCCCCCCCACCTTTCTACCTTTAAGCGGAGGGGGGGGGGTCTGAAATCGGGGACACATCTCTTCGACGACTGTGATTACAGCGCCTGGATCAGCAGCGCACATTGTATTCCGGAGCCCTCTGTCTTTCTGCGTTTAACCAACGTGGGCCCCTTTCCTGTCGTGTCATCTTTTGTACCATCTTTCCACTTGCCACCTGTTCTCCTCCTAGCCGTGTGATGAGGCTCACTCCCTTTGGCCCTTTCTCATCCTCTGACATCTGTCTACCTTCCCTCTTCTGGTCCATGTGGTCCCTCCCCCCATCTCATCATCCACTCACCTTCCGAGCCTCCTCGTCCCCTGCCATGTGTCCCGCTCCCTTCCATGACAGCCTTTCGCTACCACACTGATATGAAAATAGAAGGCTGACTTGTTATGCTATGCAAGCACCCCCTACTTCAATAAAATAAACCTTACAGGACCTTGCTTCATGTGTTAAAATATGCAAGATGGTTTATGTGTTAAGTTCATGCTTCTTCTTTTCAAGGTTCATGTGTGAGGAAATGTTCTTTTAAAAGGTTAATTAGATGCTATAAACCAATACACAGCAACATAAAGTGCAACAAATAACACAACAAACTCACAACAATTACAAGATGATAAAGGAATTCACCCCTCTCTGGGCTACATCTCCTTGAGCCTCCTTCAATGGACTAGGCTCTTTGGGATTAGTTTGTCAAATGTTATTTTACAAGCTTCTGCTCAACTCCAATGGATTTACAGACTGTACCATTGGGTTCAGAATACATTAAAACCCCAAAAATGACTATTAGAACTCTGAAAATGGATCTTGTCTCATCCAGTCATGACCTCTTCTACATGTGGCCTCCAAGCTTCCCTGAGCTTCTCTGTGGCAAAAACACCTGTAAAAGTCCTCCAATGGATCTGAAACCTATCCCAATGTGTTCAGAGCATAATAATTAGTCAAAAATGTTTATTCATTCTCAGAAAATAGATATGTACTCATTTGAGCAAGGCCTCAAACAATGAGGGCTTCAAGCTCCCTGAAGCTTCCTCAAACTTCAATGGTGAAAAACCTGCAAAAGAAGTCTTCAAATGCCTGTGAAAATAGTGCCAATGGACTCAGAATGTCCAAAAACCCCTAGCTGGGCTTTTTCGGCAGCTCATGTGGACAAAAACTCAAGAAGTTAGGCCTCCTGCCATTTTCCCCCCTTCAAGCTGCTGTCTCTGGTTCGCCATTTTGCACCTGTGTGTGAGTAACCTAGATTCTAGGCATTTTCCATGCCTAAACCCAGCACACACGAGCATCTCCACAAAATGTGCCAAATTGTCGCACCGTTAACGGAATTAGAGCCCCAAAAACCGGAGGTGTTGGGTGCATGGGGCCATGTGGCCACGTTCCTCGCGCACCAAAAGGGGCTCGTATCCACGTGTGTATCACCATGTGACAAGTGTCGGGCGAATGAGTTAACCATTTGAACACAACCAAATGCACCCATATACCAAGTGGTGGTCATGTGTGGAACCACTAAAACCGTGGCTTACCAATCCCGCGCTCCATTTGATAAAGGGTATGGTCGCATGTAATGCACCATACGACCGGGGGTTATATTTAATACACCAACCGCGCTCCGTTTAACATCGGCATGGTCACATGTTGTAGTGCATAAAACTGTGGTATATGATTTAAAGCGCGCCCTCCGTATACAATAATGGTCACATGGCAATACAAAAGACCATGGGAAAAAACTTAACCGGAGTCAAACCATAAAAAAAAAACCGCGCTCCATTCTGTGTAACCCATGGTCATATAACCGCAAATGTGACTGAGCTAGATCCGTTACAACACAACCCCTACGCAATGTATAGGTTACACAACTGTTGGATTCATGTGTAAACACGCGTGCACCAGAATATATAGCCGTGTTCATATGGATTGGGATGTGACCGCGGGTTGGGGCTAAGCCCCGGCCCGACCCCGCGCCAACCATTCAGTAATGTAAAATTAAATAAAATTTGAACCATTCATATATTAAGTCACATGGTTTGGTGCATTGGCAGTGCGGGCTTGGTTAAAGTGTTCAACGGTGGGTAGAGGTCCGGGGGTTGAACCCCACAGACCCATAAAAATTTTAATAAACCAAACAATAAACCAATAGCCAATAACTGGGTGCCATGTGGCAGTCGTTGATTGGGCCATGTGGCACCCTACCATTCGCCAAAAATGATGCCACGTGTCACAAACAGATTCATCCAATTGCCAGCTAATCACAAGCCACCACATTAGCACTATACAGTCATCGTATAGACTGTACGGCTCTGCCATGTCACCACTGTATGGACTGTACGAACAGGTACAGTCAGCATAATTTTTTTTTTTTGCCTGTTTGCCTTGGCAAACAGATCACAATAAATTCTCCATACGGACTCTGTTTGAGAAAGTAAATATACCGACGGAATCAGGAAGACAAGACGGACGCAATGGCACCATTTTCTTCGCATTCCGAACACTTTGAAATTTGAGCTAAATTTTTACCCCTGGTCCAGATTTTGATCACACCTTCCCACTGAAAGGCTTTTGGACCCACAAAATCTTAGGATTATCTAACTGAGCTTCAATACTCTTCTCCTTTAAATTTCTATCAACTAATTCTACTTGAAAAGTCTTTTCGACAATCACCTGGATACTTTGACATGCCTTGCACTGCAACTAGCTATGTCCCTCAACCACTGCTCTCTGGCTGCTACTGACCCATTGTTCTCTCTGTGCTTGGAAGACTGCCAACCTTCCCACTGAGAATCAAGTCCCTCTTGTGAACTCTTTGACGTCAACACAATCTGCTCTCCAATGCCTGCAAAAACTTTCCTGCGACATCTTGTCACAAGCCAAGAAAACCATCAATCTTGAAAACAAATTGACACAAGACTGAAAATAATGACAACAAAGTCTTTTTTCTCTTCAATAAAATTGTCGCATCTTGTGCTTCATCAAAGCACATGGTGTTTTCCTGCATCTTGGTGTACTCAAAATCAACTTACAAGCCAACATACACCATCGACTAAACACAAGTCGAAAAACATGATCAACACAACATAGTCGTCAAGACAACATCGACACAAGTCGAGACTCATGTAAAACATATCGACCTTCCAAAATGACAAGTCGAAAAACATGATAAACAATCATGCTACAATCATGAGTCATTCATGAGGAACTATCACCAAGTTCATTGTTTAAGCACTCACAAAAACAAATGCATGTTCATAGTTCTTCAACTCTCCTTCCAGTATAAACATAGGTACTTAAACCCAAAACATGTGGGTACTAAAGAGCTGAGTATGAAAAATGTATATGGCTGTAACAAATGAACAACATACCCCTCTTTTACATCCTCCTGACGAAGTGGTATAACACAAGAATGCATTCAAAAGAAAATGCATACACATGTCAACTTGCATCTTACAATTTGTGATAAACTGCAGCAACTTGTCAAACTTAAAAAAAAATGAATAGATAAGGCTGAAATGTGCATCTACAACAGAAATAATGCAAGCCTTACTTACTCAAGAAATCTAACCATTTCTTACCAAGCCAACTCAATGGTGAATTCTTCTGCTGAAAGTCGTCTTCTTGTGAATCATCTTGACTCACATCAATGATGGAATCTCCTCTTCCATTCTTGTCAATCTTTTTATCCAACTGATTCTTGTGCTGTGGATGAGTGGTTGGATGCAATGTCCAACATTGGTCAATGAGATGACCCCTCTTCTGACAATGAGTGCAAATATTTTGCATGTTCTTTTCAAGTTGCCTTTGCTTGGAAAGTTTCCTGAAAGTGGTCAATCTTTTCCAACATTTTGAAACATGATGGTTATATAAACCACAATATGTACATGGACTTTTTCTTCCATTTTTACATGCCAATTTATCATGCTTAACATAATCAAAAGCAACTGAATTATAGGCAGATTTATACCTTGAACATTCACCTTTATCGCCGCTTTGATGAGGTGAATTTGAAGAGTTACAAGCTCTCTTTTGAAGACCAACAAATCTGTTCTCGTCCTCATGGCTGTCACGACTCTTTTGTTTCACACATTTACATTCATCTTGAACACAATTTTTGCATGCTGAAGAGATTGAACTTTCAACAAAAGTTCTTGAACTTTCACCTTTAAAGCCTTCTTGAGGAGGTGAACTTGACACAAAATTTGTTCTTGGAACTTTTTCCATTGTCTCCTCAACTTTGGAATTTGTTTCATCAATCCATTCATAACCAAGACCACAATACTTAAGTCTCTCTTCAACAACAATAGGCTCAACAATGCCTTGTGCATGCTTGCTTAACCCTTTACCTTCATAGCCCATTTTTAACAATAACTTGGACCCTATTCCTCTTGTGTGATTTTCAAAAACACCAAAGCATTCTTCTTGAGAGGAATTTGAAGACAAACTAAGATTACATCCCTCATGTTCATGCATGTACTTGGTAAGGGTTTCCTTTGCTTCATGGAGTTGATTCTCCATCTCATGCAACTTTTCAAGAAGTTGGTCTTTCTCCTCCTTCATGGCCATCAACTGCTCTTGAAGGACAATGCTCTCTTCTCTATCTTTCCACAACTCTTGTACCATATCTTTCATGGTTAGAAATGCCTTAAACATCTCTTTGTCAAAGAACTTAGATTTGGAATATGTATGAGAACTATCCATGTTTGAAGCTTCCTCCATCCTTGCAAGATATCAAACTTCAACACAAAACTTGCACAAATACCAACAACTAAATCTCAAGATATCATTGGCAAATACATGAGAAAAACAAACTAAGCTCTAACACCATCTGATCTGAAAATAGAAGGCTTACTTGTTATGCTATGCAAGCACCCCCTACCTCAATAAAATAAACCTTACAGGACCTTGCTTCATGTGTTAAAATATGCAAGATGGTTTATGTGTTAAGTTCATGCTTCTTCTTTTCAAGGTTCACGTGTGAGGAAATGTTCTTTTAAAAGGTTAATTAGATGCTATAAACCAATACACAGCAACATAAAGTGCAGCAAATAACACAACAAACTCACAACAATAACAAGATGATAAAGGAATTCACCCCTCTCTGGGCTACATCTCCTTGAGCCTCCTTCAATGGACTAGGCTCTTTGGGATTAGTTTGTCAAATGTTCTTTTACAAGATTCTTCTCAACTCCAATGGATTTACAGACTATACCATTGGGTTCAAAATACATAAAAACCCCAAAAATGACTATTAGAACTCTGAAAATGGATCTTGTCTCATCCAGTCATGACCTCTTCTACATGTGGCCTCCAAGCTTCCCTGAGCTTCTCTGTAGAAAAAACACCTGTAAAAGTCCTCCAATGGATCTGAAACCTATCCCAATGTGTTCATAGCATAATAATTAGTCAAAAATGTTTATTCATACTCAGAAAATAGATATGTACTCATCTGAGCAAGGCCTCAAACAATGAGGTCTTCAAGCTCCCTGAAGCTTCCTCAAACTTCAATGGTGAAAAACCTGCAAAAGAAGTCTTCAAATGCCTATGAAAATAGTGCCAATGGACTCGAAACATCAAAAAACCCCTAGCTGGGATTTTTTGGCACCTCATTTGGACAAAAACTCAAGAAGTTAGGCCTCCTGCCATTTTCCCCCCTTCAAGCTGTTGTCTCTGGTTCGCCATTTTGCACCTATGTGTGAGTAACCTAGCTTCTGGGCATTTTCCGTGCCTAAACCCAACACACACGTGCATCTCCACAAAATGCACCAAATTCTCGCACCGTTAACGGAATTAGAGCCCCAAAAACCGGAGGTGTTGGGCGCATGGGGCCATGTGGCCACGTTCCTCGCGCACCAAAAGGGGCTCGTATCCATGCGTGTATCACCATGTGACAAGTGTCGGGCGAATGAGTTAACCATTTGAACACAACCAAATGTGCCCATATACCAAGTGGTGTTCATGTGTGGAACCACTAAAACTGTCGCTTACCAATCCCGTGCTCCATTTGATAAAGGGTATGGTCGCATGTAATGCACCATACGACCGAGGGTTATATTTAATACACCAACCGCGCTTCGTTTAACATCGGCATGGTCACATTTTGCAACGCATAAAACCATGGTATATGATTTAAACCACGCCCTCCATATACAAGAATGGTCACCTGGCAATACAAAACACCGTGGGAAAAAACTTAACCGGAGTCAAACCATAAAAAAAAAACCGCGCTCCATTCTGTGTAACCCATGGTCATATAACCGCAAATGTGACTGAGCTGGATCTGTTACAACACAACCCCTACGCAATGTATAGGTTACACAACTATTGGATTCATGTGTAAACACGCGTGCACCAGAATATATAGCCGTGTTCATATGGATTGGGATGTGACCGCGGGCTGGGGCTAAGCCCCGGCCTGACCCCTCGCCAACCATTCAGTAATGTAAACTTAAATAAAATTTGAACCATTCATATATTAAGTCACATGGTTTGGTGAATTGGCAGCGCGGGCTTGGTTAAAGTGTTCAACGGTGGGTACAGGTTTGGGGGTTGAACCCCACGGACCCATAAAAATTTTAATAAACTAAACAATAAACCAATAGCCAATAACTGGGTACCACGTGGCAGCCGTTGATTGGTCCACGTGGCACCCTACCATTCGCCAAAAATGATGCCACGTGTCGCAAACAAATTCATCCAATTGCCAGCTAATCACAAGCCACCACGTCAGCATACAGTCATCGTATGGACTATACGACTCTGCCATGTCACCACTGTATGGACTGTACGGATAGGTACAGTCAGCATAAAAAAAATAAATCCATGTTTTCCTTGGCGAACAGATCGCGATAACTTCTCCATACGGACTCTGTTTGAGAAAGTAAATATACTTCCGGAATCAGGAATACGAGATGGAAGCAATGGAACTATTTTCTTCGCATTCCGAACACTTTGAAATTTGAGCAAAATTTTGACCCCTGGTCCAGATTTTGATCACACACCCATCCTTAGACCCTCTTATCTTTTACCACCTCATCACCTCTCATATCACCCTCACAGTGTTGATGCCATCACCTCCCTTTCCCCTTCCATGTCAAGCGTGCCATTTCCTCCATGCCTTATCCATCAGACTGTCCAACTATTCCAGGTGGCAGCGCGAGGGGTCTTCCACGTCCCAGAGGGCAGAGTTGACCGAGGCCGTTCCCAATCCCAAGGAGGTAGTTATTATTGCCGTGAAGGTGGTTGAACGTCATTTTCTTCCATAAATAGAAGGCCAGGAAAGGACCAAGCGTACAAGTAGACTGATAGTCCTTCCTGACGGAGATTGCGTCTGTCAAACCACTGCAGGACAGTCAGGAGTCCCATTGTGTCTGTCATAAGTGCACGATCATCCAGAGTCTGCATGCGCAGACTGTCAGAAGACATGCAGATGCAAAGTTTTTAATGCAACTTCTCGTTTCCGCTGTTGTTGTTTTGTTTTGGCTATATGTAGGCATTTTTTCCATTTTGTAAAGGATTGATGGTAGAGAAAAGCTCTCGACTGTAAAGTTTCAATGATCTTTCTAGTTCTAGGGTTATACATCTGTGTTTGAGATTTCTTGTTTTATGACAAATAGTTTTCCTGCTCCATCTATGTTTTCGCCTTATACCAGAGAGTTCATGATCGAATGATTCGCATGAATTGTTGCAATAATGTTATGATAAATGATTTGTTGTTGCATTATTGATTTATTTTGTCTTCCGTGTTCGAATGTAAGAAGATCTTGCCTTTGGACGTTTCTTCTCATAGTCTGCTAGAAACCTGATGTTTATAACAAACCCTTGCACTCTTCTCATGCAAGTCTTCCACCTGCTCACCCTTATTACAACTCATTGTTTGAAGTTTATCTAAGACCTCACTCGCCCATGCATGCCTGGCCTAGTTTCAGAGTTGAGATGATACTGTTTTGAATTTACTTCCATTTGATCACCCTTTTATAAACAAATCGTAAAATTAAACTGATGGGTGTCGGGCTCTGCTCCTGCAAGATATCCAGGAGTGACTTCTGATGCTAACATTTCTAGCGCTGTTGCCAGGGACGAAGTTGAAGATTTTCCCTGGGCAGAACGACATTGAGCCTCTTATTTTAAAGGTGCATCAGACATCAGAGCCCTTAAAGATTGCTACTGTGCACCTGGTGACTCCACTGTGGTGACTCCATTGTTTCCACATCATTGTTTCAGCTGTGACTACTGTTAGCACACCTGAAAGCTGACCCTAAGGAGCTTTCTCGAGAAGGTTTCAGCAGTTGCTTTCTCAGCCTGAGAAGCTTCCTGGGGTAACATCAACGTTAAGATCTGGCCTTTGATGGTGAACAAGGACCAGGCACATTTGAAGCTGTGCATCTTTGACCGGGCAACTCCATGATTCGAGGATCGATTGGAGACTCCACTGGTTCGATATGGAGAAAATCCTTGCTCGTAGGTTTGCTCCTTTTAATTTTTCTGCTATTCCTGGCTTTCCTAATGTTGTCCCCTCTCTGAATGAATGGGGTGATTATTTGCCCATATTTGGAAAGCATGAAGAGGAAAACCCTACTCAGCACCTCCGTGAGTTTCATGAACTCATGCATCAGTGGGAGATACATCATGAGGATGTATTACTGAATATGTTCATGTTCTCGTTAGCAGGGGATGCATGTAAATGGTATCATTCTTTACCCCCTGCTAGCAGTTCTTCACTCTCAGAGTTTCATGCAGCTTTCATCGCCTATTGTCAAGAGTTTTATCCCTCCGAGTTGATTTTTCATAACTGTGGTGAGGGATACCATAACTCTGTACAAAATGAAGCTATTTCTGACATAGGCTGTGAGGATGATCCTGATGACCTGGATCAGAAATCATTTCTTTCTCCTCCCTATTTGTCTGCATCAGAGGAGTGTTATGGAAGTGATGGAAATCCTAGGGAGGAAGAAGACACCCTAAACAAGCTAAGGGAACAGGTGAAGTATCTCTCTACTCAATTAGAAAGGTTGAAATCTGAAGACTATGCAGAGGAACTTCCAGTCTTCAAGGCAGATGTTCTAGATGGCTCTTTCGAGGAGATTATTGAAGATTTTTTAAATGCATTAACATCTACCCCTGATGAGCTTGTTGTCTCAGATCAAAACATTGAAGAGGTAGTTGTGGAAGAGGATTGTTCTCTTTTCCATCATGAGATTTCCCCAGATGTGTTTACATTTGGGGTCGAAACGGAGGAGCAGGGGATAGTTCCATTTCTGCAAGTTGGAGAAGATCTTTTCCCCCCCGACTTTGATGATTATCTGGAGGAGGAACAACAGAACCCCACATCACCTTTTGCTAATCAGAACGACCAGCCTTTTTATGACAGCTATGAATCACGTTCTGAGCTGGAAACGCAGGATTTCCAAGAGGAGAAAGAACCAGAGGAGCAAGATATTTCCTGTCCAGATCCAGTCAGTGAGAAGCCACCACCTGAGAGCAATAAGCCTACGATAGTTGTACACCAACCTGTGCATATCAGAGATATTCATCCACAGGTGAACAACTGTGTAGCAGAGCAGGGTGTCTGTTGCCCATTTTCTGGAATTTTCCACTCATTCTATGACCCTGTCTGCAAGTACATGGAGTGGCATTTCCCCTATTCCTTGGAGATGCCCTATTTCATCTCAACTCCAACCTATAAGGAGGATTTGAAGAGTGTAACCACTCTGCTGTCACGGTTACACCATCCGCTTATGATCATCGACAGAAGGAAGGAGCTTCTATCCAGGAAGCTGCTTGAATGGCTATGGTGGAATTTTTCTTTCACCTAGTCCATGTAAAATATTTTATTAGCATTAGGACTGTATATAAACAAGCTCCTTTGAGCATGTAGCTTTATTTTGTTACTTTTATTTTTCGGCATATATTTTCAGCAGCGGGATGCTTTGAGCATGACTCCATAGCCCAATAGCAAGGCACTGAAGCTGCGGAATGAGTTCTTAGAGCATCACAGGGATGAATATATCCCCCATGGAGCCTAATGTTAGCGATAATTCTTGTCTCAGGCTCGAGAGCACCCAAACCTGCTAGTTGCGCGAGAAGCGCTAAGCGCAGCACGAAAAAATCCCTTTTTCAGTAGCGAGTCAAGCGAGTGGGAAAGGTTTTTCTGTCGATAGCTGAGATCTATCCATGAAGCATATCAACGGTCATCGGGATATCGGGGCTGCAAAGTTACCCGATATATAGTATAAGAGAAAGTGCCTATATTTTAAAGCTAAGTCTGGGTCGTCCGATCCATTGACGCGTGGCGCAAGATCCGGTCACATCGGCATATCGACATTCGAGAGTTTGAGGGATAAAAGTCTCTCATCATTTCACATCTCGAAACCCCTAACCCCGAAATGCCGACAAGTGCCCTTCAAAGCCGAGCTCACAGTCTTTGCACCTGGTCACATCAAGTGAGCTTGATAATGGAGGCAACCCTCTTCTAACATCAAATGCCATCGGGACCATCCATCTGAGGGACACACGGTGCATAGCTGAGCCACGAGTGGGGCCCTTTGATATTTTCATGATGAAAGCACCAAGGACATCTCAGTCGTCCATCCATCAATGAAACTCGGGCGCATTGGACTTAAAGGGGGGTAAAATTTAAAGGAATGGGTTAAAAACCCACTTGTCCTAAGTTCGGGATGAAAATGCATATGTGTTTAAATAGGAATCAGGTCTGGACGGCAGGGATTAAAGTGCCCAGATCAACGACGCACATTGGATTCCGGAGCCCCCCCGCATTTCTACCTTTAAGCGGAGGGGGGGGGGTTCGGAATCAGGGGCGCACCTCTTCAATGGTTGCGATTAGAGTGCCCGGATCAATGGTGCGCAAGGTGATTCTGGACCCCCCCCCCCGCCTTTTTACCTTTAAGCGGAGGGGGGGGTCCAGAATTGGGGATGCATCTCTCTGACGGCTGTGATTAGAGCACCCGGATCAGCGGCGCACATTGTATTCCGGAGCCTTCTGTCTTTCTGCGTTTAACCAATGTGGGCCCCTTTCCTGTCATGTCATCTTTTGTACCATCCTTCCACTTGCCACCTGTTCTCCTCCTGGCCGTGCGATGAAGCATTCTCCCTTTAGCCCTTCCTCATCCTCTGAAATATTTCTACCTTCCCTCTTCTAGTCCATGTGGTCCCTCCCCCCATCTCATCATCCACTCACCTTCCGAGCCTCCTCATCCCCTGCCATGTGTCCCGCTCCCTTCCATGACATCCTTTCACTACCGCACCCATCCTTAGACCCTCTTATCTTCTACCACCTCATCACCTCTCACCTCACCCTCACAGTGTTGACGCCATCACCTCCCTTTCCCCTTCCACGTCAAGCGTGCCAATTCCTCCACGCCTTATCCATCATACTGTCCAACTATTCCAGGTGGCAGCGCGAGGGTTCTTTCACGTCCCAGAGGGTAGAGTTGACCGAGGTCGTTCCCAATCCCAAGGAAGTAGTTATTATTGTCATGAAGGTGGTTGAACGTCGTCTTCTTCCATAAATAGAAGGCCAGGAAAGGACCAAGCGTACAAGCAGACTGATAGTCCTTCCTGACGGAGATTGCATCTGTCAAACCACTGCAGGACAGTCAGGAGTCCCATTGCATCTGTCATAAGTGCATGATCATCCAGAGTCTGCATGCGCAAACTGTCAGAAGACATGCAGATGCAAAGTTTTTAATGCAGCTTCTCGTTTCCGCTGCTGTTGTTTTGTTTTGGCTATATGTAGGCATTTTTTCCATTTTGTAAAGGATCGATGGTAGAGCAAAGCTCCCGACTGTAAAGTTTCAATGATCTTTCTAGTTCTAGGGTTATGCATCTGTGTTTGAGATTTCTTGTTTTATGACAAACAGTTTTCCTGCTCCATCTATGTTTTCACCATATACCAGAGAGTTCATGATCGAATGATTCACATGAATTGTTGCAGTAATGTTATGATAAATGATTTGTTGTTGCATTATTGATTTCTTTGGTCTTCCACATTCGAATGTAAGAAGATCTTTCCTTTGGACGTTTCTTCTCATAGTCTGCTAGAAACCTGATGTTTATAACAGACCCCTGCACTCTTCTCATGCAAGTCTTCCACATGCTCACCCTTATTACAACTCGTTGTTTGAAGTTTATCTAAGACCTCACTCACCCATGCATTCCTGGCCTAGTTTCAGAGTTGAGACGATATTGTTCTGAGTTTACTTCCATTTGATCACCCTTTTATAAACAAATCGTGACATTAAACTGATGGGTGTTGGGCTTTTCTCCTGCAAGCAATCCAGGAGTGACTTCCGACGCTAACACTCTCCACCTCTCTGTATATGTATCCGTACCTGAACTAGTACCATACTTGTACCTATAGCTGTATCTGTACCTGGTTAGCTATGGAGATGGAATGAGGAAGTGGGTTTTCAGGCCCATGGGATATTGAAGAGGCAGGTTGTCAGGCCCATGATTAATTTCTCTCTAGGTGAGAGAATTGTTGGGAATTGATTTCCAGAAGGTGCTAAACTAGAACTACAGGGTTATAAGACTTCATGTCGAGACTGTTGTTGAAGCCTTAGAAAGGAAGTGGGGAAACCGAGGGACTATTGAGTAGAGAAGGGGCACACTTCCTGGGGTGGGACGGCAATGTGGGGAATGAGGGATTGTAGGCTGTTAGTTTGAGTGGCACCTGCAACGAAGTATTTCCCATTGTCTGAGATACATCATCCTGATTAGGAATCCCTTTACCTGGGTGGAGTTTTGTCCCAGCTCGGGGGTGACCCACTACTAAGAGTGATGAGAAGTGTGGTCTAAGGTTGGGAGGTTTGTGGAATGTTTCCACGTAGTTGGTGATATTATTACCAAGATAAGTGTCAATTGTGTGTTAATTTATATGTTGCATTATTATTTATGTGTTATGTTAGCACTAGAAGTCACCTCTAGATTGTGTCAAAGGTAAGCCAAGTACCCATCAGAATTTTATGTCATGAGTTGGTTTTCAAAGAGGTCAAATGGGTGCAGACTTGAGTTGATATCATTTTAGCTCAGGAAACTGGTCTAGCATGCATAAGCGATGAGGTATGGAATCAACTTCAGTTAGTAATTTGGAGTAATGGTGAGTGGGAGGAAGAATTTGGTGAGAAAATGTAGAGGCATGCCATGAACATCAGGTATTTTGACAACCTAAGTAAGAAAAACTCAAACGCTAGATCTTCTTGGGTTCCAATTTTAATGAAACTGAAAGAAATCATGACAGCATTATAATCAAACATTCATCATAACACAATCATGACAATTCATGTGAATCAATCATTCATGAACTCTCTCAGTATCAGAGGAAAATAATATGAAGAAAGAAAGATGACTTAGATTAATCAAGAAATGTCAGATCACCATACATAACCAGAGAACCAGAAACTTCAATAAAACTTTACAATATGGTATCTTATCTCTACCATCAACCATAACAAAATATCAAAATCAAGTATTTATACTCAGAACATCTTGCCATCACCGGGAGTGTGACCTGGCTGCTACAACCAAAGCTTTGTGTCTACATCTTATTTTGTTAGTCTATACATGCATTCTTCTATTAGACGTGAGTTCGAATCAGTATGGGCTTTGCAGGAAAGTTCACTGATAGGGGGACTTTGGACTAACAGTCTACTTCCATGACCAGTTCTTCTATGCTTTCTATTTATGTGGTGAAACGCGGTTTCAACCACCTTCCCCAATTTTATTAACTAATTTCATCAGGATCAGGAAAATACTTGACACTCCTGAACATTCCAGGCGAGCTCACAACTCCTTCAAGTAAATTCTGGCACCTCGAGGGCATGAATATCTTTATCTGTGACCAACTCAAGCGCTTCATCCTTTTGTGTGGCTCCTTTCCATCACCCCATGTGACCTTGAGCCATGACCTTACTTATTCCCATATGAAATTTCAGGATTTCTCCTATCGGGAGTCTTCACTCCCCTTGCTTTCAAATATCCCGATGTTCTATCCCATGAAATGACCCATCTAGATCGATGGTCGAATTTTCTTTGATCTTGATACCCATGATCATTTCTTTGAACATCTCAGCCATCGACTTCTCAATAGGCACTTTAGATCGACAGATCAGATGACACACATCCCCTTTCTTTATAGCCCTGCTTCCATATGACCACGGGCTATGATCATGGGCCCAACTCTCAGGAATGCCGCAATTTTGCATTTCATGAACTCACATCATGCTCTAGGCTCAAACCTCTAAGTCTCAAAATCATGATCTCTTAGATCAGGTGCCACACGTCTCCTCTAATTGGACACCCCAAAAGAATGTTGACATTTTGGGACCTGGGGCTTCATGCCTTGATCCATGCTGAAATCCCCGAAATCTGAAATCATGATTTCTCTTATCTGTTGCCACGTGCTTCCCTAGTTGGATGACTTAGATCATTTCACGACTTTGTGTTTCATGATTTTTCATGACTCTTCTCTTTGACCTTTATGATTCACGAAATTGCAAGTATTATGATCGTGCACCATGTGTCCTTCTGAAATGAACGACACATATCATTTCACGATTTTGGATTTCGCGAGTCCTCATGACTTTGCCCCTTGACTGCTTGATTCTGCGAGTCTGCGAAATGCTAATCTCTCACCATGTGTCCTTCCCAGGATTGACGACTAGGATTGGCCTCACAATTTCATAACTCTGACATTATACTTCGTGCAACTCTATGATCTCGATTGCCCAATGGTCGTCGATCCGATCTGCCTAACGGGTTTCTGTCATTGAAATCTGATCTTGCTTTCTCACTTGATTTAAGTCCATACCAGCCTACTCTAAGTGTTGCACATGTGATAATGGATGTGATTTATGTGAACAATTACCTAGACGACTGACTGATGGCCCAGGAAAACAAATGATCAGTGACATAGCTCAAGAGAGAAGTGATCGATATTTAGAAAAAATAGGTCAATCAAACGGACGAAGGTAGACAAAAGAAAAAATACAAGTCGAGAGGAAAAACTTACAATCAGGTCTGCAAAAGGAGGAGAGACAGGAAAAAATATAGACTTAGGTAGAAACCACAAACCCTTAAGGTTTTGACAAGTTATGTGATAACATTAGGCTCCATGGGGGATAGATTCCTTCCCACGAGGATCTAAGAAATCCTTCCATAGCTTCAGTGCCTTAGTGTTGGGTTGCGGAGTCTTCTATTAAAAAAACAAAAAACAAATATAAAACATGAATGATATTTACAATGGTGGGATGCCGATTGAGGCTTCAAACAAAAAATCTTTTCAGGAAGTTCCCATTTACCGGGCCACCAAAAAATTCATCACCCTCCAGATTCTGCAACCTGTAAGTATTATTTGAAAATTCCTCAACAATATTGAAGGGTCCAACCCAAAGGGATTTGAGTTTACCATGCTTGTCCTTGTCTTTTCTGGGCGCATCCCATTTGAGTACTAGATCCCCCAGCTCGAAATCCTCCTTACTTCTTTTCCTGTCAAAGGCCTTCTTGATTTTCTTCTATCAGTCATGCACTCTGTCCATCACCTGCTCCCTACTCTGTTGGACTTCTACTAGCTGATGAATTCTTTTAATCATATCATTGGGTTCTTCGTGGTGGTCTTGGAATAATTTTTCCATAGGCAGGGCAAGCTGTGAAGGGAAAACTGCTTCAGTCCTATATACCAATTGGAAAGGAGAGATGCCCAGGGACCTCTTTTTCATCACTCTATCAACCCATAGAGAAAATTTGAGCTTTGAATCCCATGTTTTCTTGTTGTCCTCTAGCAATCTTTTGATAATATTTATAAGTCCCTTGTTAGAGGACTCTGCCAATCCATTTCCTTGGGGGTAATAGGGGGTAGAATGGATCAATGCAATTTCAAACGGATCACAAAACTTGATTAATGGTTTATATTTGAAATATGCATCGTTATCAGTGATGATTCATTTCGGACAACCAAACCTTGCCATAATATCTTCAATAAAACCAATGATTACTCTGTGAGAAGCACTCCTTGTGGGGATAGCTTCTATCCACTTAGTGAAATAATCTATTGCAGTTAATATCCACCTATGATGACCACTTTAAGGAGGATGAATCTCCGCAATAAATTCTAGGCCCCACTTCTGAAAGGGTCATGAAGCTACCACATGCTTCAATGGAAGGTACTTGAGCTGCTGCTTCCCAATGAATTTTTGACATTTGATACAAGCCCTAATTTTTTCACAAACATCAGTGAATAGATTTGGCCAGAAGTACCCAGCCCTAAGAATCTTGTAGGTTGTGTTTCTCCAGAAATGATGTCCCCTACACAAGATGTCATGAAAATAGAACATAATCTTTTGGGCCTCCTGTGGGTCTAAACATCTTAGAAGAACACCTAGAGGGTCTTTCCAATATAAGACTTGGTCAATAAGGAAATTTATAATTTATTTGAGATTTAAATCTCTTGCCTTGTTTTTTCCCATACCATCAGGGGGATTTAATTTTTGCATGAAATATATAATGTCTTTGTACCAGGCGCATTCTGCCAACGGAGGGTTGTTCTGAGAACTTTTAATAGACAACTCAGCCTATTGATTTTCTGAGCAAGTGCTGATGAAGTTAACCTCCAAATCTTTGGAATTGGATTCAACCAATAACTTGGCTAAACCTTGAACCTTAACTAGTTTGGTGGGCTTTATTTCCAGATCGAATTCAAGGATTTTGGCAATCCACTTGCTCCTTCTCCCATCTAAGTCAAGATGAATGAGAATATCCTTCACAGAAGTTGAAGGAACATATGAAATGATTTTTGAATGCAGACCATAGACTCTGAAAGATTTGAGGGCTTTCACCAAAGCATAGGCCTGCTTCTCCATGATGTTGTATCTAACCTTTGCATCTCTTAGTGATCTGCTGAAAAATTAAATAGGATGCTCCAACCCTACATCATTCTTTTGTAGTAAAACAATGACCACTACATCAAATGAAGTGAAGGAAAAATCAGAAAATCCTTGGAATAATTAGGACTGATTAACACAGGTGCTTCCGTCAGTTCCTTCTTGATTTGGTTGAAGGATTTTCTTGACTCAACAGTCCATTTTAATTCGTTACCCTTCCTGAGCATGGTTGTGATATGCTTCACCAATTCAACAAAATTTGAAATGAACCTTCTCAGAAAATTGATTTTTCCTAGGAAGGACTGAAGTTCTTTCTTGGATCTAGGAAGTGATAAAGCTTGAATATCTTCTATCTTGCTTGAATCAATCCTTACCCCCTCAGTTGATACAATGTGTCCCAACAATTTTCCTTCTTGCATGGAAAATAAAGAATTATTGGGATTTAGGGAGAGACCAAACCGTCTGCATTTCGAGAAGACCTTTTCTCAGATGTTGACAATGTTCTTAATCATACTTGGAGAAGACTGTTATGTCATCCAGATAGATGACCACAAATTTGTCTCTTTCTCCAATGAAGGTGATGTCCATGGCTCATTGGAAGGTTTCTCATGTGTTCATCAATCCAAAGGGAATTTTGGCATACATGAATGTGCCCCAAGGAGTGGTGAAGGTTGTCTTTTCTCTTTCTTCATGAAGGATAGAGATCTGATTGTAGCGAGAAAATCCTTCAATCATGGAGATCTTGGATGTGCCTGTCACCCTCTGCAATATGTGTGCCATGCTTGGCAAAGAGTAATTATCCTTCTTAGATCTTCTGTTCAGATTCCTAAAATCAACACAGAGTCTGATTTCTTCGTTCTTTTTCCTTACTGGAACCAAGTTGTCCACCCATTCAGAATATCTCAGAGGGACAATGATTTTCACATCCAACAACTTATTTACCTCCCTTTTCATAATAGGTAGCAGCATAGGATTTATTTGTCTTAATTTCTACCTAAACGGTTTGGCCTCCTTATTATCACTGAAATTTGGTCTGCAAATGGTTACAGGAATCCATCATCCCCAAACACCATTCATTCATGGCCCAAAAATGCATTTCCAAAGGTTACAAACTATACATCGGGTTATAAAATCAACATGCGCTCAAAATATAAAGGAAGCGCATGCACATGTGCCAGTCGAAAATGCAGGGAAAGTGCACATGCACCTGATGCGCGACTGTGGATGTGAAAATCCACACACACCTCAGAACGGTGCATTAATGATTCTAGTCAGCCTCCCACCCATTTCTGGTTTAGCTCCCAAGTGGATTTGACCCCCAAATCTGAGCTAAATCCGAGTGGGGGGTTGTTCAAAGACCTAAAGGGCCTCTTGTTCAACTAAAGACCGGTTGGATAATGCCTCAAATATTTTCTATAAATAGAGGCCATGGGTGCACTATATTTTCAATAATATATTTGTATTGTTATGCTGCCTCTATTCTCCTTCAAGGAATCTCTTTCTTCATTGGAGCATACAAGCACCATTTCATTGAGCTATTCACATCACCTCTTGAGTGAATGAGCTTTGTATTTATTCACCATTTCCTTTTAGTTTTCTATTTGTAAGAAGATCTCTCTCATTGGGGGTTAAAGAGCCCTCCCTTGGAGGAAGAGGGGACCCATAAGTCTCCCTTTCTCTTTTGTGTTTTCCTACTAATACAATCTATCCATTGGTGGCATGAATATTGGTCAATTATTTGGTTTATTTTGGTTCTAATTCCCTTATGCACTTTAGTTTAGTTTATTGAATTGTCATTAGCTTAGTTGTTTGTTTATTTCTTGTGCTTGATGTTTCTAACTCTTGTACTAACTTTTGTCCTATCCAACTGACCCAACTGGACTTGCAAGTGTCCCTCTTTTGCTCATTCAAGTGACGAAAAGGATACAACACTCCTCCTTTAATGAGATTGTATGCCTAATGAATCTTGTGTCATATGTTCTGAGGTCTTCATACGTCCAGCCAAACACATCAGCAAATTATTTTAATAGATCAATATACTCATCTCTCTAATCCCTTGACAAGTTGTTTGACAACTTGACCCACTTCATATCTTCCTCTATACCAATATTGCATTTAGCTACATCTACATCCTTAGTTGGGCCTTTAAACTTACTGCCACATCGTTCCCATCGAACAATATTTCTAAAGGAACTAGTCCTTTTGGAATGTGGTTTCTAGGCAACTGAAGAATATGGTGATTAGCAATTTTATTTAAAAATACATCAGCATGATGGTCTCCTTCAGAATCATGATCCTGATCAATGTGTAATGCAGAGAACTCGTCAATAGACTCAAGAAATTTTATGATCTCAAGATCATCCTTGAACACCTTCCAATGTTTGATATTGTCAGGTATAGAGGGCCTATATATTATCTCAACATCATACCTGAGCTTAGGTGACAATGGGAATTTTAAATGGCTCGCTAAGATAGCCAGAGAATCGACCATAGTATTCTCTTGTATTGGAATAAAGGAAATCTTGAAAGCTAAGAAGAAATTGTCAATTAGATCCCACACCTCATTTCTCTAAGTATTAAGCCTAGGGTGATTGGCTTGATAGATATTTTTGACCTGATGAACAATTAGTTAAGCATCTCCAAATACTTCTAGCTCTTTAATCCCCATGTCATTCGCAGCCCTTATACCCAAAACAAGAGCCTCATACTCTGCCACTTTGTTGGTAGCTTCAAATTCTAGTTTATAGGACAAAGGTATAGTCTCTTGACAAGGTGACACAAAAACCACTCCAACACTAGCCCCTTCCTTAGAAGAGGCTCCTTCAAAGAACATCTTCCACAAAGAGGAAGTTGGAGGAGGTATTTCATGAAAATAAATGGGTTTCTTTCTAATTTCAAGAGGGGCTTCAGAAGCATCTGCGAGCTGCAATATGTTGGATCCCAAATCATTGCTCAAAGAAAAAATAGGATGGTTGATGGGGTTTTCTTCATCACTGATGATGTACGCGAGATGCACTTCCCCATAAAGTATCCTTTGTTCACCCCCAAACATAGGAATGGTGGTGTATGAAAGGTACATCTGCAAGGTTCCCCCTAGTCTCTTTATCCAAGATCTAGATAGGAGCATTCTGAACTTAGGGGGAACATCAACCACTATGATATCCATGACTAGGCTCTTCATCGACAGCTGGAACAGGGACATGACCATGCCTTTGATAACCCCAAGGCATTTCACCTTCCTGGAATCGAAAGAATATAGGTTGTGGTAGGATTTTGTAACTTCCACCCCAAGCTCTTCCATGAAAACATTAGGCATAATATTGTGCGATGCTCTTGAATCCATTAATAAGTTATGCAACACCTTATCATGGATGTTCATTTAAGTGTATATGGGAGGGGAGGAATCATATCTATCTTCTACCAAAGGTCCTAACATGACAACTGGATTTTCATCTTGCAAATTGACTTATTCTGTGGGATGAATTGTGGGTTCAAGCATCAACAACTTAGAGAGTCTTCTTTTGAAATCTTCATGCTTGACCAGCTCTGAAAGGGGTACAAGGATCCTAATATTTTGAACCTCATGTTCAAAATTAAAAGGGGATGTAGGTTTTAGGATGTCTTTCACTTCTGGGACAGGAGTTATGGCCACTTGAGAGGGGGTTCAAACTCTCTTGCCCTCGTTGTTGTTTGCTACATATTCAACAGGTTTCTCTACTCTGGTAGGCTGATTAGGAACACCATGATTTCCTTGTTTCTTCTTAGACCTGAGGTTATACCTATTTGGGTTGATGCTGTCCTTTTCTCCTTTACTCAACTTGTTCAATTGATTTTCCATGAGAGATTCCTTGTATGAAGACTGATTTAAGTGAGGAAAAGAGGAGATGTCCCCAAGATAGTGGATTTCAGGATCAAGTTCTTCATCCCTTTCTTCTTCATCAACAACAAGATTATTTTGGAGAGGGGTATGGATTTTTTTATCATCTCTATCTCTGCTCCTCTGGTCTCTTTGGATAATCTGAGTATTATTGTTAGGTATCCTGTAGTTACCTCTGTTATCAACATTTTGGGGATTTCTGTAGTTTTTCTTTCCTTCTAATTCGATCTTTTCCATTCTAGCAGAAAGTGATTTTAGTATCTTGGTCATTCCATCTATTTGAGGGGGGGAAACATAGGAACTAGAAGTCAGGTTTTCAGACCTATCTTTTCCCTTGTCTCTGTTAGCTTTACCCCTAAGTTTGTCAGCTGCCAATATATTGGATTCTACTTCAAGGGCTGCATATTCCATATGAGCCAAAGAGGTAGCTCTTCTTTCTCTCAACAGTAGGAAAAATTCAGGGTGGAAATAATTAGCATAAGTCATTTTGGCAGAGGTTTTTGTAGGCTTAAATTTGGCTAGAATCCTTTTATACATTTTATTAAATCTCTTCGTTAAGTCTGAAACAGATTCCCCCTCCTCTCTCTTAAGTGCCCCAAATTATGTAATATAATAAAGGATATCTTTTTTATTCCCCTAGTTCCTTAAAAATGCATCATCCAAACATGAAATCTCGTCAATAGATCCAGGAGGCAAGTCCTTAAACCATTCCCTGGCATCACCATTGAGGCTCAGTACAAAAAATCTCATCCACACATCTTCATTCGTGATGGCCTGAATCTTTGCGAATCTATAAAAGGATGAAAGGTGCTCTTCTGCAGTCACGTCTCCCTCCCCTATGAATTGGGGCATGTACTTCAGGTAATGTGTGGCTGGGAGAGCGTTCATAGGCTGAGGTAAAACTAGGGGGGCGTATCTAGAAGCTAATATCTCATCCATCTTGTTCCTAGGAGGATTAACACCTGTCATTTGGATATGAACTAGAGGAGAACCAAGAGGAGATGGAGTTCAGACAGGTGAGTGTGGGTCTATGCTTGCAAGAGAAAAAGGAAACAACGAAGGATTTTGAGAAGAAGTTGCAGGGCTTGAGGGAACAAGGTTTCCCTCTCTATCAAAACAACAACTATATTAGGAGGAGGAGTAGTTAAACTGGGAGAGGGGAAATCACCAGGAAAACTCCCAAAATTTAAACTTCTAGAAGCTCCAACAGATGGTGTAGTAATAAAATGACAAATAACTACTGGAGTTCTTATAGGAGGATAGTGAAAATCATCAGAAATACATGGTTCAATAGCAGAAGTATCTTCCTGAAGGGTCTGTCGTCTTCTAATAATTTTCTTTGGGTCAGCTTTAGATGTTGCTAAAGGAAGCTGTGGAGTATACCTTGTGTGTCTTCCTCTGGAAGCCACAACTAAAATAGTGGAGTCGTAATAGTGGATTCGCCAGGTGCATAGTTGAAATCTTCAATGTACTGAGTTTTGATGCACCTTTAGAATTAGTGGACTTTGTCGTTTAATCCCAGGGAAAATATTCAATTCATCCCCAACAATGATGCCAGAAATGTTAGCACTGGAAGTCACCTCTGGATTGTGTCGAATATAAGCCCAGTACCTATCATAATTTTATGTCACGAGTTTGTTTTCAAAGAGGTCAAATGGGTGCATACTCGAGATGATATCATTTTAAGTCAAGAAAATGGACTAGCATGCATATGCAATGAGGTCTAGAATCAACTTCAGTCAGTAAGTCAGAGTAAGGGTGAGTGGGAGGAATACTTTGGTGAGAAAATGTAGAGGCATGCCGTGAACATCAGGTCTTTCGGTAGCCTAAGGAAGAAAAACTCAAACGCAAGATCTTCTTGGGTTCCAATTTTAATGAAACTGAAAGAAATCATGACAGCATTATAATCAAACATTCATCATAACACAATCATGACAATTCATGTGAATCAGTCATTCATGAACTCTCTCAGTATCAGAGGAAAATAAGATGAAGAATGAAAGATGAATTAGATTAATCAAGAAATCTCAGATCACCATACATAACCAAAGAACTAGAAACTTCACTAAAACTTTACAATATGGGAGCTTAGCTCTACCATCAACCATAAAAAAATATAAAAACTGAGTATTTATACTCAGAACAACTTGCCATCACCGAGAGCATGACCTAGCTACTACAATCAAAGCTTCGTGTCTTTGTCTTCTATTGTTAGTCTATACATGCATTCTTCTGTCAGACATGAATTCAGATCAGTATGGGCTTTGCAGGAAAGTCTGCTTATAGGGGGACTTTGGACTGAAAGTCTGCTTCCACAGCCAGTTATTCCATGCTTTCTATTTATGTGGTGAAACAAGGTTTCAACCACCTTCCCCAATTTTATTAACTACGTTCATCGAGATTGAGAATACACCTAACACTCCTGAACATTCCAGGCTAGCTCACAACTCCTTCGAGTCAATTCTAGCACCTTGAGGCCATGTAGATCTTTCTCTATGACCAACTCGGGTGCTTCATCCTTTTGCGCGACTCCTTTCCATCTCCCCACATGACCTCGGGCCATGACCTTACATATTCCCATATGAAATTTTTGGATTTCGCCTGTCGGAAGTCTTCACTCCCCTTGATCTCAAATATCCCAATGTTCTATCCCGCGAAATGACCCATTTAAATCGAAGGTTGGATTTTCTTTTATCTTGACACTTAGCATCATTTCTTTGAAAATTTCAGCCGCCTTCTGCTCGATAGGAACTTTAGACCGACAGATCATATGACATGCATCCCCTTGCTTTATAACCCTGCTTCCATATCACTGCGGGCTATGATCATAGGCCCAACTCTCAAGTGCATCATGATTTCACATTTTGCGAACTCACGTCGTGCTCTAGGCTCAGACCTCTGAGTCAAAAAATCACTATCTCTCGGATTAGGTGACACACGTCTCCTCTGATTGGATGACCGAGAAGAATATCTTCATTTCGGGACCTAGGGCTTCATGCCTTGCTCCATGTTGAAACCCCCGAAACATGAAATCACAATTTCTCTTATCTGTTGCCATGTGCTTCCCTAGTTGGATGGCTCAGATCATTTTTTGACTTTGCGTTTCATGACTTTTCATGACTCTTCTCTTTGACCTTTCTGATTCATGAAATCATGACTATGATGATCATGCACCATGTGTCCTTCTAAAATGAATGGCTCATATCATTTCGTGAGTCCTCATGACTCTGCCCCTTGATTGCTCCATTCTTCGAGTCAATGAAATGCTAATCTCACGCCATGTGTCCTTCCCAGGATCAATGGCTAGGATTGGACTTGTGATTTCATAACTCTAATCCTATACTTCGTGCAACTCTATGACCCCAATCGCCTGGTGGTCGTCGATCCAATCTGCCTGATGGGTTTCTTCCATTGAAAGATGATCTTGCTCGCTCGCTTGATTTAAGTCCATACTAGCCCACTCTAAGTGTTTCACTTGTGCTAATGGTTGTAATTTATGTGAACAATTATCTAGACGACTGACTGAGGGCCTGGGAAAACAAATGATCAATGACAGAAGTCAAGAGAGAAGTGATAAGTCCTTAGAGAAAACAGTTCAATCAAAGGGACGAAGGCATACAGAGGAAAAACTACAAGCTGAGAGGAAAAACTTACAATCGGGTCTGCAAAAGGAGGAGAGACAGGTAAAAATACAGACTTAGGTAGAAACAACAAACCCTAAAGGTTTTGACAAGTTTATGTGATAACATGTTATATTTAAGGGCCTTTCCTATCTATGTTGCATGTATATGTTTACTTTTATTTAAGTATGAATCTGTGCATTTACATATTGTATTTGTCTATTTTAAGTTTTACATATATAAAGTTCCACAATATTTTCTGTGTGTATATGATTTAATTTGCATACAGTTCAAATTTTTTTTTTACATGGCATAGCTCAGTTGGATGCTGGGGATGTTACAAATGTTAGGGAAGAAAATTTTCTACTATTCAAAGACATGAAGCAAAATATTCTAAATGTAAGTCAAATGTGTGATCAAGGACACAAAATTATGTTCAACTTAGAGAAATGTGAGATAAGAAAATTAGGATCAGGCAAGTTGGTGGCTTTAGTTATAAGAACTCCAAGAAACATATATGTACTAAATGAAATTGGAAAAGAAAGATGTGTCCTAGGAAAGGATGATGCAAGTTGGATCTAGAACAGAAGAATGGGTCACATAAACTTTGATAATATCGTCAAAATCAACAGAAAGGAAGAAGTAAGAGAAACATATGAGATCTCAAAGCCAACAAATGCTCTATGGAAACATTGCCTATAGGGAAAACAAACTAGGACCAAGTTCAAATCAAAGGAGTAGTTCACAAAAAAACCGCTAGATATTGTTCATACATATCTATGTGGACCGATAAGAACAAAGGGATACAATGGAGAACTATACTTTATGTTATTAGTTAATGAATACACAACGATGACTGCAATTTTCTTTCTTGGGAAGAAGTGAGATGATTTTGAACACTTCAAGATATACAAGGAAATAGTTGAAATAGAAACAAAGATGAAAATCAAGTGTTTGAGATCGGACAATGGAGGATAATTTCCATCAAAGGAGTTCACAGACTTTTGTAGTGAACTTGGAATAAAAGATAGTTCTCAGTAGCAAATACAACTTAGAAAAATGTAGTTGTCAAAAGAAAGAACAAAATAGTGTTGGAAATGGCTAGAACCATGTTAAACGATTCCAAGGTGAAAGACATATTTTGGGTATAGGAAGTACATACAACAATTCATATTCATAATAGAAGAAGTCTTGTAAATAAAAATGATAAAACTCCATGCGGGTTATGGAAAGGAAGACCATCAAATGTGAAGTATTTCAGAGTGTTCAAAAGAAAAAGTTATATCAAAAGAGAAGATGGTCGGATTGGAAAATTTGACTCTTGAGTTGATAAAGGTATACTGGTTGGGTACTCAAGAAAAATTAAAGTATACAAATGCTTCAATATAAGACTCAACAGAATAGTGGAAAGCAACAATGTGACGATTGATGAAACAAATGGATGGAAGAAAAAAGAAGGAAGAAAAATTTCAGTGGAATGGGATCATGAAGAAGATTTGAAGGAAGAGCAAGTAGATGAAGAAGCAGATGAATAAGAAGAGTATTCAAAGGTAGATAAAGAGAAAAAATATTTTTAGGAACCTCCAAAGACACATAACAGACGAGTACAAATAAATCATCCACCATAACATATCATTGGGAATAAAGATATAGGAGTTGAAACACAAAGAAGAATATGTTCACTATAACAACAACACCTAGCACTATTATCCATAATTGAGCCAAATAGTTTTGAAGAAGCCAACAAGGATGAATACTAGATCAAATATATGAATGAAGAATTGGAATAGATAGAGAAGAATGAGAATCAATAACTTGTTCCAAGACTGCATAATAAGAATGTAATTGGAACAAAGTGGGTCTTCAGAAACTAATGTAACGAGGATGGACATGTTACTAGGATACACTCAGGTTGAAGGTACAGATTTTGAAGAGACATTTTCCCCAATTTCCAAATTGGAAGCAATTATGTTGATTATATCTTATGCATGATCCAAAAATATCAAGGGGTAGCATATGGATGTAAAGTCGACATTTATGAATGGAGAGTTAGAAGAAGAAGTATACATCGAACAACCAAAAGGATTTCAGTTGTTAGAAAATGGAAATTATGTTTGCAGGTTGAAGAAGGCACTATATGGTCTCAAACAATCCCCCAGATCATGATATTCAATACTATATAGATACTTACAACAACAAGGGTTCAGGAAAGGGAATGCAGACAACAATCTCTACATAAAGGTAAATCTAGATAATATCTTGCTAATTGAAGTTTATGTTGATGATATTATTTTTGGAAGTGGGGATGATAGGATGAGTCAACAATTTTCCAAAGACATGCAAAATGAGTTCAAGTTGTCATTACTTGGAGAGTTGTGTTTCTTTTTGGGTCTCTAGATATGTCAGAACAAAAAAGGCATATTTATCTCTCAGAGAAAGTATATCATAGAAATGCTAAATAAGTTTGGAATGGAATATTGCAAACTATTCAGTACTCCTATGCAGGGTTCAGAAAAGGAAGTGAAGAAAACAACCTCTACATCAAGGTAAGTCAAGGTAATATTTTATTAATTGAAATTTATGTTGATGATAATAGTTTTGGTAGTGATGATGACAGATTAAGCCAGAAATTTGCAAAAGACATGCATAATGAATTTGAAATGACGTTACTTGGAGAACTATCCTTCTTTCTGGGACTTCAGATATGTCAAAGCAACCAAGGAATTTTTATTTCTCAAACCACGTATATTAGATAAATGCTAAAGAGGTTCAGAATTGAAGATTGCAAACCGGTTATCACTCCCATCAAAACCAGTTGTAAGTTGAGAAAAGATGATGATTCAAAGTCTATAGATCAGAGGCAATATAGGTCAATGATTGGCAGCCTACTATATGTGACAGCATCCAGACCAGATGTAATGCAAGCAGTTGGATAGGTGGCATGATTTCAAGTAGCACCAAAGGAATCACATGTATTAGTAGTAAAGAGGATTTTCAGATATCTCAAAGGAACAAAAGAATTTGGATTATGGTATCCAAAAGGAAAATATCTATCACTTATTGCCTACACAGATGTAGATTGGGAAGTTGTATTGATGACTGACGAAGCACCAGTGGAGCAACGTTCTACTTAGGTGAGTTTTTCTTATCATGGCTAAGAAAGAAACAATCATCAGTATCTCTATCTACAGCCGAGGCAGAGTATATTGCAGCAACAACATGTTGTACATAGGTTCTTTGGATGAACAAACTTTGACAGATATGTTGGTTGAGTATGATGAGCCCATTCCAATATATTGTGATAATATAAGTGCCATCAGTATCTCAAAAAACCCAGTGATGCACTCCAAGATGAATCACATTCCAATCAAGTATCACTTTCTATGGGAACAGGTTGTAGAAAAGAACATCAGAGTTGAGTATGTGGGCACAAAAGAACAAGTGGTAGACATCTTTACAAAACCACTTCCATGGGAAGCCTTTGAATATCTTCACCAAATACTTGGACTTATTTCTACTCCAAAATGAATGATTTTTGAATGATTTTTGAATGCTTATCTCATATGTCTTAGATGTACACGAGGAAGCACCATAAGAGGATAGTTCAGTCAGGGGGAGCATCCCTGGAAGGAAATATACCTTTGCCATTGATGACAAAGGGGGAGAGATTTATCAGATGCAAAGGATAGAGGCATGGCTCTAGGGGGAGTAGATTTATCAAATGTAGAGGACAGAGGAAAATTTATCAGATACAAAGGACAGAGGCATGGTTCCAGGGGGAGCATGAGTGGTATGATTTTAGCATTGCATTAGAGTGTTTCCATCAATGCCAAAGGGGGAGATTGTTGATTAAGGTTGGTTGTCATTGATGTCAAACCTTGAAGAAATCCCTGCAACACAAAGGTTTGGGTAATGGACCCAAGATTGTTTGATGTAAAGATGACTCATTAGTGTCTTGTCATGGTTGATAAGAAGTAAATATGGATGAACTCCAAAGTGGTCCCCTTATGGTGAAAGCCCTCATGGGAAGACGCTTTGAGGAGTAAGAGAACCCATGATTAATTGTGGAATAATGAGATCTGATATGGATAGTGTGTGTCATTCCATTTCTGGCGGTATGTGGAACATCACATAACTCCTCACGGTTAGAGAGTTATGGCCATGAGAAGTTGGAGACCCCGGGTTTGGGTAATGGACCCAATTTTGTTTGATGGATAACAATATGAGTTATGATATATATATATATATTTAACGAAAACGGTTATATTTTATATTAGAGGGGTGGCAAAGCCACAGTTTCAGTTACAAATTGTGATGCATCACTGTTTCAGCATAAGATCTAACGTTGTTTCAGTATAATTTCCAACACTGTGTTTCAGCATCTATTCTAGCGTTGTGTTTCAGCATATGTAACAGAACTGTGTTTCAGCAACTGTTCCATCACTGTGTTTCAGCATGTGTAACAACACTGTATTTCAGCTGCTACAGCCCCGTGTTTCAGCTTAAGGTCCAGCACTGTTTCAGCACTATGTTTCAGCTTCTGTGTTCTAGCATCTGTGTTCCAGCATCTGTGTTCCAGCATCTGTGTTCCAGCTTCTATGTTCCAGCATCTGTGTTCCAGCATCTGTGTTCCAGCATCTGTGTTTCTGCATCTGTGTTCCAGCATCTGTGTTCCAGCATCTGTGTTCCAGCATCTGTGTTTCTGCATCTGTGTTCCAGCTTCTGTGTTCTAGCATCTGTGTTTCAGCACTATGTTCCAGCTCTATTACGGCACTATGTTTCAGCTTCTGATCCAGCTGCCTTTCTCAGACTTTTGTTGCCTTCTACATTCTTTTGCAAGCTGTCGTTGTTTTCAAGGAATACATTTTTTAACTGGGTCCCCACCGTTTACGCTGAGTTCTCCTTGGGGCAAAAGGCAGCCTTCGTTGGCTAGTTTGTCTGCTTCTTTATTTGAATCTATGAGGATATGGTAGCACTTGAAGGAGGTGAAATCTTTTAGAATGTTTCTTAACCTTTGCAGATTCTTATTTAGCCCAGCATCTTTAAACTGCCCTCTTGAGTGTATTATTTTGATCAAGATCTCAGAGTCTCCTAATGCTTGTAGCTCCCGGTGTCCTCTTTCCCTTGCTATCTGACAAACTTTGATCAAACTCAGAATTTCTGCTTGATTATTGGTTCGCTGTCCAAGACCCCAACAAAAGGTTGCTAGTTTCTCCCCTTCGCTAGAATAAATGATTCCTCCTGTTCCTGCTGTCCCAGGGTTTCCTTTGGAGGCACCGTCAAAAAAGGCTGAAGTTTTGCCTTGTTTTTCCCACCAACTCTAAAATAAGTCATGGTTGTCCCTTAACCTCCATTCTATTTCAGGCTGGGGTTTTTCCGTGCTATGGGTTCAGAGATTCAGCACGGAGGAGCCAAGCCACTCCTTTTCTTCCTGCTGAATCGAGGTATCAGTTTTGTGATTTTGAGAGTTCAAAGATTCTAGCAGGAGGCCTTTTGCTTTCGTTGCTGCCATTTGGGGGGTCCATTCTGTGTTGTTGAAGATTTGCTCATTTATTGCTAGCCATAGCTTCCAGCACACGTACTTGGGGATGGAGATCCAGATTCTTACCCATAGTGTTTTCGGGGAGAGCGAAGGGTAACTATCCTTCCAGCCAGTGAATAGATCCACTACTGAAATGTTGGTGGGAACAACGACCTTGAGGACTTGGAGTGTGAGCTTCCAGACTTTGTTTGTGAAGTGACAGCCTACAAATAGGTGATCTGAGTTTTCCATGGCTTCTCTGCAAAGACAACATCTGTGTGGTCCGGCAATATTTCTTTTCAATAAATTTTCTCCCGTCAGAACCTTTCTGTGCATTAGTGTCCAGAAAAAGAAGTTTACTTTCGGGATCGCCATCGAGTCCCATACCTCCAACTAGAACCTTGATGGGAGAGGTCTATTTTGCTGTTGCTACAGCAGTGCATAGCCTCTGGCTGCTGTATAAATTCCTGTGGGTCCCCATCCCCAGGAGTCTATTCCTGTCTTGTGCACAGGGGCTGCCTCTCGTAGCTCTGCTTTGAGCATATCTAGTTGTTGAAGGAGGCAATCTGGGATATTGTCGAATTGCCACTCTGACCAAGATCCGTCTTCATCCCACTTTGATATGTCAATAATTCTCTTGATACCTCTGTTCTCAAGAAAATCGCGAATTTCCCTAAGGCCAGTGTTTGATGCAATGGGCAGATTCCCCATTATACTGTCAGTCCAGAGTTTGGTGTGTTTTCCATTGCTAGGGACACGGTACAAGTGTTGATTGAAAAATCGCGTCCCTTTGATACACAGCTGCCATAATATCGTGGTTTTCCTGCTCGCTGCATATTGGAGATTTCGGATTTTGGCATTTGGGATGTATCTGTGTATTAAAGTTTTACTGACTGGATGAGTAGGATCGATGTGCATCTTCCACAAGATTTTGCATCCCAGAGCAGTGTTTGCAAGGGCTGGGTCACGAATCTGCAATCCTCCTTCTCTCAGAGGCCGCTTGGCTGTCTCCCAATTGACTAAATGAAATTTTCTTTGATTCCCTTTCCCACCATGCCACAGGAAATCTATCAGGAGTTTATTGATCTGTCCTGCTATGGAGTTGGGCGCTAAGAGATAGGACACTTGATATATCGGCAATGAGGAGATAACTGCTTTTATCAAGATTAATTTACCTCCATGGGTGAGCCAGTAACCTCCCCAGGCTTCGATTTTTCTTTTGATTTTAGCTAAGACTCCTTCCCACAGGCTGACTCTATTTACACCCAAAGTTAAAGGCAGCCCAAGATACTGTATCTTTTCCCATTTGGAGTGTCATGTGAACCCTAAGGTACTTTCTATCTTCTGAGTTTCATGATCTGCTACATTCCAGCTGTAAACAACACTTTTTCTATCACTTATCAGAGCTCCAGACACCTTGCAATACGCTTGAAGAGTGCCCTTGAATGCATTGGCTACTCTGTTTGAGGCTCCTCCTAGCAGAAGAGAGTCATCCGCGAACAAAGCATGGTTTATGGGCTTCAGGTTCTTCGTTATTCTAAGTCCTGGGGCTGCTCCTATTAACATTTCCTGTTCCATCTTTTTGCTGAGGGTATCCACCATTAATATATACAGAAATGGAGAGAGAGGGCATCCTTGCCTCAGCCCCCTCGTAGCTTTGAAAAAATTTGTTGGTATCCCGTTCACCAATGGGGCGATCCAAGGGCCGTGAGTACAAGCTTTTATCAACTTTACAAATTCAGGATCAAATCGGAAAGAGAGGAGTACTTGATATAGGTAGGACAACTTTACTCTGTCAAAGGAATTTTCCATGTCAAGCTTGATCAGCATGCCTTTCTCTTTTCTGAGGTTGCTGGAGTGCATAGCTTCCTGGACTTGGATTACATTATCCAGGATATGTCTCCCTTTGACGAATCCTCCTTGCGATTCTGAGATAAGCTTGCCCA
>ML779496.1:158191-169325 GCA_009831015.1 Picea engelmannii | reverse complement strand
CTGTTATTGGTCCAAGTGTACAGCCCTTTACTTGGTTTAAAGTCCATAAGGTCCCACTGCTGTATGATGTCTTCTACTACAAAAATCATTTGGTCCTTGCTGGGCCTTCCTCCCCTTTTTTATTTTCCATTCATGACTAGGTTAAGGTCTCCGGCAATGATTATATTGCTTGGGGAATTTTTCTCTAGAAATTCGTTTAAGGTTTTCCAGCAATCTTTCTTTTCATTATGCAGAGTTGGAACATATAAATTGAAAAGTGCAATGGTTAACTTACTTGCTGTGTGCTTGAGCTCTGTAAAGATCCAATGCTGCGTGTTGTAGAAGTTGACGAGACTGAATTTCTCTGCCTTCCACGGTGTTGCTATGCCTCCGGAAGTACCCCTTGCGCTAATTGCTTTCCCTGAGTTTTTCTGCCATTTGTGTTTGTTGATCTCTAAGAGGGCTTCCCCTTCGAATTTTGTCTCTTGGAGCATGAGGATATCTGCTGGTTCCACTTTCATCAGGTCCTTGACCGCTTCTATTTTTGTCGGGTTCCCCAGTCCTCTACAGTTCCAAGAGACGATTTTCATTACTTACTATTGGGGGTGATTGGGCCTCCTCCTTTTAGAGACCTTATTCTTGTGTTTCTGCTAATTGACATTTCTATGGTGGGCTGGCTTCCTTGGGTCTTTTGTCTTTCTGCCTCTTCCTCCCTTGCTTCTTTATGAGATTTCCTCCCTGCTCTTTTGGCTGGCCTTTCTAGGATCTCGTCCTCCAAGGAGCTTGATGGATCTATTATTTTCTTTCTAGCTACGTCAGCATATGTTGGAGAGGGGACTACTCCCAAGGTTCCTTCCGCTTGCCCAGGTGCCCCTATGTCTTGCCCATTTGGAGGGGGGCTTGAATGTGTCCTGCTGTCCATAATTTCTAGTTCTTCTATGTCTTTGTTGACCTTATCTGTTTGAGGTTCTGCATGCGGCGAGGGATTAGAGCTCCCGTCGATTTTTCCTGGCTCTTTTTGCTCGGAGTTGCCGTTCTTGGTTGCTCCTTTGGATGTGGATTTTGCTGTCCCTGTTTTCTGTACTGCAGTCCACTGATTTGCTTTCTCATTTTCACTTTCTTCTGCATTCTTTTTCTTGCAGTGCCTTGCGAAGTGACCGTAGCCATGGCAGTGCCGGCATTTGAAGGGAAGCTGCTCGTAGTCTAGCTCCTGAATGTGCGTCCAGTCTGCAGCCATAAGCTTAATTGCCTCCGGTAATCCCACTTCCTGATCGACCTCCACGCAGATCTGTGCGCATGAGTACTGATCTTTTCTTACTGCTTGATCTATTTACCTTCCGAGCGTGTTCCCGATTGCATGCAAAGATTTTTGGTTCCAGCAATGTAAGGGGAGGTGAGGTAAACGAACCCACACTGGGACGGCCGAGGGCACATCCTGGGATGGGTCGAAGTCCAGGGTCCATTTGTTCAGGTATAACCCCTGAGGCCCCATGAAGTACGGCCCATTTCTGAAGATGAGATTTTTGTCCTCAGGGTTGTCGAAGACGAATACAAAAAATCCTTTCCCTACGAAATGGCTCTTTATTCCTTCTTTTATGAGCGGATTCCAGTTCCTCTGCACCCATGCGTCTACGGATTTGGGAGAGGGCCAGAGTCCGGTAAATTGCCCAATAAGTCCCATGTCTGCTAAGTTGACTATCGTTCTGCAAGTTTCTTCCAAAGGCAATTCAACACTGGGAATACTATCCAGTTTCTTCACGAATTTCTGCTGCACTGCTGACGGTGGTCTCTTGGAGGCTGTAGCGACCAGCTTCCTGAATGCTTCCAGTTCTGGTAAAGGGGGAGGGTTAGGGATGGCGCCCTTGCCAGCGTCCATGACTGGTGCCCTAAACGTTGCAAATAGCCCGAGCTGGGTCGCTTCCTCGCGCTCCTGCGTGCTAGGATGCAATTTTTGTGAAGCCTTAGGCTCGGGCCACGCAGGAACTCTGGGGGTGCCGAATCGCGGCTTTGTATGCAGGGCCGACGAAAAGGGGTCGCGACCTTCAACCTTCAAGACGGGAGGCCGCCCTTGAGCTAGATTCGAGGAGAGCACTGCTCAGCGAGCGACCTGGAGCAGAAAAAGGGGATGTCAGCCAAGCTAATCCTGGCCGCCGAGAGGGCCGAGGCTGCCTGTGCACGCGGCTGGGGTTCCAACTTTCTCCCTAGCTCGGACCATTTTTTTTCATTATTTTTAGATAATACTATTCTATATGGATATTACATGTCATTCCATTTCTGGTGGTATGTGGAACGTCACATAACTCCTCACGGTTTGAGAGTTACGACCTTATGAAGTTGAAGGAGCCTCATATGTCATCTAGAAGCCCCAAAAGGTCAAAGTAGTCAAAGTGGTTTATGAGATTTTAAAAGGTAAATAATAAAGTGAAGTAATGAGTGTATTATAATTCAAAGTGAATAAAAATTAAATTATTTCAATAATAAATTTAATGGAGAAATTAGAAGTGGGTTAACCCTAAAATAAGGAAAGTGGGGCCAAGTGACCTAGAAGATGTTTTTAAGGAAGCTACTTAGAGAGTATAAATAAGAGGCAAGGCTCTCTCATTTTAATCACACTTGAGCATATTGAATATATATAGGTATCTGAGTTAACCAAGGATACCTAAGCATAAATTATGAGGGAAGGTGAAGAAAAGAAGGCCGAAATGCAAGGAAGGATAAATTCTTTTGATGGTGCTTTTTAAGGTATGTTATTTACAGGTCATCTCACCATTTTCACTATAACGTTTTTTATATAATGATTCATCCTGTGAAATTTATATTCCATTGAGAAAACATATCCAAGAATCTGTGGTAAGAAATTAAGCTTGTGGGTCATTGTATTTTTGGAGTTACACTCCATGGAAAATAGGGTTTGTGGCTAGTCCTAAAACTAGTCAAAAACAAGTGTTTTGGGTAAAAACGTCATAACTTCTTCATAACAGCTCCAAATTCAGTGAAACCAAATGTTTTGGTTATTTTATAGTCTGTGGTATGTTTTTTAATAGTTTCCTATCAATTCAACAAATATTCTATGTGGGGTACGCTCTACAAGCGCACTCTCTAGAATAAACCATAATTCAACAAGTTATGCCATTGTTTCTATAAATAATTTTTTGAGAGGTTCCAAGTAGTGAAACCTAGAGGAATTGCATAAAACACACAGAAGAACATTATGTATCAGTTTCATATCTTTATACATTACAGGTACAAAGTTATGATTACTTCAAATTAGAATTGTTGACTAATCCAAAACTAGGCATGTGAGACTAAAGAAAAGTTTGATGAAAATGCTAGTCTCTTGTTGTTGAAGTTAAGGAAGGTTTGCAGGAATGTGATCATATACACCATGTCTATTAAAGAGCTACAAATCATATTTTTATGATGAAATTGATGAGGGATTTTGGTTGAGGTACATGTTGAGTACATGGTTGAGACAAGTAGTTGATGAGTTGGCACATACATGAGGTGTATAGTTGATGATGTGGTACATATTGACGAGTCATAGTTGATGAGTAGTTGAAACATGATTGTTACATACTTGGTACATGGTTGGATGCACCTTTTTATGGTACAGGTTGATTACAGGTTATTTGGTACAGGTTGGTGCATGGTTGATGCACTTGTTTATGGTACAGGTTGATTACAGGTCAAGGTGCAGGTTGATGCATGGTTGATGCATGGTTTAGATTTATTGGTACAAGTTTACAGCGGTATATATCATAGTGACAGGTTGACAATGGTTCCATCATTCTACTTCTACTTCAGGGTCGTAGTACAGGGCAAGGACAGGTGGTTGTAGCCACCTTCCATTTGTAGCCAAAGAACATAGGGGGTTGTAGCCTCCTTCTGGTTGTAGCCAGAGAATTGGGGATTTGGAGCATCCCTCAGGTTGTAGCCTGACAAAACTAGGGGGTTGGAGCCTCCTTCCAGTTGCAGCTGGAAAAAAAAGGAAGTTGGTGCTTCCAATGAATGTAATTCTTCAAGACATATAAGATAAAGCATTGCGTGGTTTTCTCTCGATTTGGGTTTCCATGTAAAACACTTGTGTACTGTGTATGTGTATGTTTGTTCATTTGTTCATTGCTTATTTACTCTACAATTATTGGATGATAATGCTTCATTGATATAACACTTGGATTATATGGTTTAAAAGGATTAAATTGCTCTATTACCGATTCACCCCCCCTCTTAGTATTCCAACAATTGGTATCAGAAAAGGTTCCTTCAGAAATTAGTTTAACCACTAAAATGTATATCATGGAGAGTACCAACTCATATAAAAATGGAATACCACAGTTTGATGGACAAAAGTATGCTTTTTGGAGCATAAGGATGAGGACATATATACAGGCACAAGGATTTCAATTTTGGCAATCAATTGTAGATGGATACACAACACCAACAGTTCCACCAACAAATGACAAAGAAGTAAAACTTGGTGAGAATAATTCCAAAGCCACAAATGCACTTTTGAATGGTCTCAGTGATACGGTATTCACCAAAGTTTCACACTGTAAATCCGCTAAAGAGATTTGGGACAAGATTCAAAATATTTATGAAGGAGATACAAAAGTCAAAGAAACAAAGCTTCATACTTACAGAGGTGAGTTCGAAAAACTAAAAATGAAGGAAGATGGAGATATCCCAGTGTACTTATTACGAGTCAATGAAACAGTGAATGCAATCATAGGATTGGGAGAAGAAATCGAAGAATCTGTAATTGTTCAAAAGATACTAAGATCTCTTCCTATGAGATTCAACCCTAAGATATCAACACTAGAAGAAATATCGGATCTGGACTCAATAAGCATGGATGAACTGCATGGAATCTTCATAGCATATGAAATGAGAACTAAGTAGGAAAATCCAGATGTAAAAGAAGTAACCTTCAAGGCATCCAAAAGATCAAAGCAAAAGAAAAAGGAACAAGAAGAATATAGTAGCAAAAGTGACACCTCAGAAGATGATGAAGAAGTGGCCAACTTCGTCAAAATATTGAACAAGGGAACCAACAATAGGTATAGAGGTAAGATCCCTTTAATTTGTTTTAATTGTGATGGTATTGGTCATTTTTCTAACAAATGTCCTCATAATAAAAAGAGAAATGATTAAGGTTTACTCAAAAGGAAAACACACATATAAAGGAGAAAGAACTACAAAGAAAGTTTTCAATAAAAGCTTATACACCAAAGAAGACATCTCATCATTAGATGAAGATGAAGTCAGTGACAATGAGACAGGAAGAGTTCTATTCATGTCAGTAAAAGACTCTGACAAAGAAGACTCCAAAGGAGAATATGAAGAATCCAAATAAAAATGTGAAGAAGTCGAAGAAGAAATTGAAGAGGCAAAAGTTGACTATCAAGAAGAATTAATGTGTGCCATAGAAGTTATCAGAAGAGAAAACAAGAAAAACAAGAAATTGCAAGTAGAACTAGACAAGAAAAAGGACACTTGAGAACTAGAACAAATGATCACAAAATTGAAGGTTCAAATAGAAGAAGATAAAAGAATTTAAGAAGCACTCAAAGAACAACTAGAAGAAAATGACATGATCATTGAAAACTTGGAAGCAGAGGTTGCCACACTAAGAAAGGATATTCAAAAGAAAAATATGCAGAATAGCTCAAAAGTTATGAATAACATTATCAGCAGTCAAAAATCTTATATTGACAAGTTTAGACTTGGATACAATCAGACATAAAAGGAATCAAGTTTCAAAACAACAGAGGAAGAAACAAATCCAAAGAGCTATGTAGAAACAATCAAAGAGGATAGGAAGATATACAAGGAAGATTACAAGGACACTCCTCCACCAAGAAGATTCAGATTTCATAATCAACAGCAGACATATAGGCCTCAAGAATAAGAAGGATTCATAAGAGAACCTCCTTTCAGAAGATCTTCAACTCCCAGGTATCAAACTATATTTTTTGGTTTATTTTATGCATGTAATGATTTTGGACATAAAGTTGTGAATTGCAGAGATAACAATAGGAACAGTAATACAAAGGGATTATTCAAGGAGACCTAGTGACACACAAAGAAGAAGTTACAACAAGTTTGAATCTTTGAGCACTGAAGTGGAATGTTAAAAATGTAACAATTTTGGACACATGGCCAAGGATTTCATAATGACAGTCCCTCCTAAATAGCCTCAACAAAATAACAACAGTCACAGACAAGAAACTCAAAAAACGACATGGATAAGAAAGCAAGATCAGTATAACAATGAAGAATGCATAGTCTCTCTACAAACTAAGCAGAAGAAACATGGTTGGTATGTTGACAGTGGATGTTCAAAACACATGACAGGTGATAAAGACAAATTTCTTACATTGCAAAAAGAAAAAAATGGATCAGTCTCTTTCGGAAATGATAATTCATCCAAAATCATTGGAGAAGGCATAGTCCAAATTGGGAACAAGAATGAAAAGGCACAAAATGTTCTACTGGTAGAAGATATGAAACATAATCTTCTAAGTGTGAGTCAAATGTGTGACCAAGTTCATGAACTTACTTTCGATTCAAAAAAGTGTGAGATAAGAAAAGAAGGTTCAGGGAAATTGGTCAGTACAACTGCAAGAACTTCAAACAACATATATGTGTTAAGTGAAATTGGAAATGAAAAGTGTTGTCTAGGAAAGGAAGATTAAATTTGGCTATGGAATAGATGAATGGGTCACATACATTTTGATAACCTTGTCAAAGTCAGCAAAAGAGAAGCAGTCAGAGAAATGCCCCAGATCACGAAACCAACCAACACTTTATGCAAGCATTGTCAACAAGGAAAGCAAACAAAGACCAGGTTCAAATCAAAGGAATATTCAACAACAAGACCAATGGAAATTGTGCACACTAATCCAGTTGGACCAACTACAACAAAGGGCTTAAAAGGTGAAAAATACTTTATGTTATTAGTTGATGATTATACAAGAATGACTGTAGTTTTGTTTCTCAAGAACAAGTCAAAAGATTTTGAAAACTTCAAGATCTACAAGGAAATGGTTGAAAATGAGATGGATTCAAGAATCAAATGTTTGAGATATGATAATGGAGGAGAGTTCACTTAAAAATAATTTATGGACTACTGTAGTAGTCATGGAATAAAAAGGTAATTCTATGTTGTTAGGACACCTCAATAGAATGGAGTTGTTGAAAGAAATAACATGATAGTACAAGAAATGGCTCGAACAATGCTAATGGATTCCAAATTGATAGATATATTTTGGACACAAGCAATGCATAGAGCAGTTCACATTCAAAACAAAGTAATGCTAAAAAATAACACTGATAAAACTCCCTATGAGCTATGGAAAGGAAGACCATCAAATGTGAAGCATTTTAGAGTTTTTGGAAGCAAATGCTACATCAAAAGAGAAGATGGAAAAATGGGAAAGTTTGACTCTCATGTGGACAAAGGAATACTTGTTGGTTACTCAAGTACAAGGAAAGAATACAAGCATTACAATCTAATATTGAACAAAGTTGTGGAAAGAATCAAAGTAACAATTGATGAAACAGGTAGACCAGAATCAAATGAAGAAGAAAACAAATCAATGGAACAAATTTTCAAAGAAGAAGATGAAAAAGAAGTAGAAGAGGAAGATGAATATGAAGAGGATCCGATAGAAGCAGAAGAGAAAGTTCAGAAAGTATCTCCAAAGACACCTAGAAAACGAGTACAAAAGAATCATCCTTCGGATCAGATTATTGGAAACAAAGATGCAGGAGTTGAGACTAGAAGAAAAATCCGTTCACCAGAACAAACACACCTATCACTCTTATCTACAATTGAACCAAACTTTTTTGAGGAAGCCAACAAGGATGAATTTTGGAATAAGGACATGGATGAAGAATTGTATCAAATAGAGAAAAATGACACTTGGGAATTGATTCCAAGACCAGAGAATAAGAATGTGATCGGAACAAAATGGGTTTTCAAGAATATATTGAATGAAGATTGATAGGTTACAAGGAACAAAGTTAGATTGGTATGTAAAGGATATGCACAGATTGAAGGAATCGACTTTGAAGAGACATTTGCCCAATTGCCAGAATGGAAGCAATCTGTTTACTTTTAGCTTATGCATGCTCCAAAAATGTTAAAGTATATCAGATGGACGTAAAATCATCTTTTCTGAATGGGGAACTTGAAGAAGAAGTATACATTGAACAACCAGAAGGATTTTAGTTGTCAGAGAACACAAACTATGTATGTAAATTAAAGAAGGCCTTGTATGGTCTAAAACAGGCTCCTAGAGCATGGTACTCCAGATTGGATAAGTATCTGCAACAGGCAGGGTGCAAAAAAGGAAGTGCAGACAACAACCTCTACATCAAGGTAAATCAAGGTAATATTTTATTAATTGAAGTTTATGTTGATGATATTATTTTTGGTAGTGATGATGACAAGTTAAGCTAGAAATTTGCAAAAGACATGCAAAATGAATTTGAAATGTCGTTACTTGGAGAACTATCCTTCTTTCTGAGACCTCAGATATTTCAAAGCAACCAAGGAATTTTTATTTCTCAAACCAAGTATATCAAAGAAATGATAAAGAGGTTCGGAATGGAAGATTGCAAACCAGTTATCACTCCCATGCAAACCAGATGTAAGTCGAGAAAATATGATTATTCAAAGTCTACAGATCAGAGGAAATACATGTCAATGATTGGCAGCCTACTATATGTGACAACATCCAGACCATATGTAATGCAATCAATTGGACAGGTGGCATGATTTCAAGAAACACCAAAGGAATCACATGTATTAGTAGTAAAGAGGATTTTTAGATATCTCAAAGGAACATAAGAGTTTGGATTATGGTATCCAAAAGGAAAAGATATATCACTTATTGCCTGCACATATGCAGATTGGGCAGGTTGTATTGATGACTGATGAAGCACTAGTGGAGAAACGTTCTACTTAGGTGAGTGTTTGGTATCATGGATAAGAAAGAAACAATCATCAATATCTATATCTATAGCCGAGGCAGAGTATATTGCAGCAGCAACACGTTGTTACAAGTTCTTTGGATGAAACAAACTTTGACAGATATACAGGTTGAGTATGATGAACCCATTCCAATATATTAAGATAATACAAGTGCCATCAATATCTCAAAAAACCTGGTGATCCACTCCAAGACGAAGCACATTCCAATCAAGTATCAATTTCTATAGGAACAGGTTGCAGAAAACAACATCAAAGTTGAGTATGTGGGCACCAAAGAACAAGTGGCAGACATCTTTACAAAACCACTTCCACGGGAAGCTTTTGAATATCTTCGCCAAATACTTGGAGTTATTTCTACTCCAAAATGAATTCTTTTTTAATGCTTATCTTATATGTCTTAGATGTACACGAGGAAGCACCATAAGAGGACAGTTCAATCAAGGGGAGCAGCCCCGAATGGAAAGATACATTTTCCATTGATGACAAAGGGGGAGAGATTTATTAGATGCAAAGGATAGAGGCATGGTTCTAGAGGGACCAAATTTATCATATGCAGAGGACAGAGGCAAATTTATCAGATACAGAGGATAGAGGCATGGTTCCAAGGGGAGCATGAGTGATATGATTTCAGTATTGCATCAGAGTGTTGCCATAAATGCCAAAGGGGGAGATTGTTGATTAAGGTTGGTTGTCATTGATGTCAACCCTTGAAGAAAGACCCGCAAGCCAAAGGTTTGGGTAATGGACCTAATAATGTTTGATGTAAATATGACTCATTATTGTCTTGTCATGGTTGATAAGAAGTAAAGATGGATGAACTCCAATGTGGTCCCCTTATGGTGAAAGCCCTCATGGGAAGATGATTTGTGGAGTAAGAGAACCCATGCTTAATTTTGGAAAAATGAGATCCTATATGGATAATTATTTTCATTCCATTTTTGGTGGTATGTGGAATGTCACATAACTCCTCACGGTTAGAGAGTTATGGCCATGAGAAGTTGGAGACCCCAAGTTTGGGTAATGGACCCAAGTTTGTTTGATGGATAATGGTATGAGTTATTATATATTTTCAAATAATACTATTCTATATGTATAATACATGTCATTCCAATTCTATTTGTATGTGGAACATCACATAACTCCTCACGGTTTGAGAGTTATGACCTTACGAAGTTAGAGGACCCTCATATGTCATCTAGAAGCCCCAAACGGTCAAAGTAGTCAAAGTGGCTTATGAGATTTTAAAAGGTAAATAATAAAGTGAAGTAATGAAATTATTATCATTAAAATCGAATACAAAATAAATTATTTCAATAATAAATTTAATGGATAAACTAGAAGTGGGTTAACCTTAAAATAAGGAAAGTGGGGCAAAGTGACCTAGAAGATGTTTTTAAGGAAGCTACTTGGAGAGTATAAATAAGAGGCAAGGCTCTCTCATTTTAATCACACTTGAGAATATTGAATAGATATAGGTGTCTGAGGTAACCAAGGATATCTAAGCTGAAATTATGAGGGAAGGTGAAGAAAAGAAGGCCGAAATGCAAGGAAGGATAAATTCTTTTGATGGTGCTTTCTAAGGTATGTTATTTATAGGTCATCTCACCATTTTCGCTGTAACTTTTTTTTCTATAATGATTCAGACCATGAAATTTCTATGCCATTGAGAAAACATATCCAAGTATCTATGGTAAAAAATTCATCTTGTGGGTTATTGTATTTTTGGAGTTACACTCTATGGAAAATAGGGTTTGTGGCTAGTCCTGAAACTAGTCAAAAACAGGTGTTTCGGGTAAAAACGTCATAACCTCTTCATAACGGCTCCAAATTTAGTGAAACCAAATGTGTTGGTTAGGGTATAGTTGGTAGTATTTTTTGTAAAAGTTTCAAATCAATTCAACAAATATTCTGTGTGGGGCACGCTCTACAAGTTCGCTCTCTAGAATAAGTCATAATTCAAAAAGGTATGCCATTTTTGCTATAAATAATTTTCTAAGAGGTTCCAAGTAGTGACACTTGGAGGAATTGCATAAAACACACTGAAGAACATTGTATATCAGTTTCATATCTTTATACATTACAGGTACAAAGTTATGATTACTTCAAGTTAGGGTTGTTGACTAATCCAAAACTAGGCATGTGAGACTAAAGAAAAGT
>ML779496.1:139014-158057 GCA_009831015.1 Picea engelmannii | reverse complement strand
TGGTTGAGACAAGTAGTTGATGAGTTGACACATACATGAGGTGTATAGTTGATGATGTTGGTACATATTGATGAGTCATAGTTGATGAGTAGTTGACACGTGATTGGTACATACTTGGTACATGGTTGGATGCACTTGTTTATTGTACAGGTTGAGTACAGGTTATTTGGTATAGGTTGGTGCATGGTTGATGCACTTGTTTATGGTACAGGTTGATTAGAGGTTGAGGTGCAGGTTGATGCATGGTTGATGCATGGTTTAGATTTATTGGTACATGTTTACACTGGTATATCTCACAGTGATAGGTTGACAATGGTTCCATCATTCTACTTCTACTTCAGGGTGGTAGGACGGGGCAAGGACAGGTGGTTGTAGCCACCTTCCGGTTGTAGCCGGAGAACATAGGGGGCTGTAGCCTCCTTTTGGTTGTAGCCAGAGAATTGGCGAGTTGGAGCTTCCCTTAGGTTGTAGCCTAAGAAACTATGGGGTTCGAGCTTCCTTCCAGTTGTAGCTGAAAAAAAAAGGAAGTTGGTGCTTCCAATGAATGTAATTCTTCAAGACATATAAGAAAAAACATTATGTGGTTTTCTCCTGATTTGGGTTTCCATGTAAAACACTAGTGTACTGTGTATGTGTATGTTTGTTCATTTGTTCATTGATTATTTACTATGTAGTTATTGGATGATAATGCTTCATTGATATAACACTTGGATTATATGGTTAAAAAGGATTAAATTTCTCTATTATTGATTCACCCCCCCTCTCAGTAATCCAACAGAAGGAGGATGGGTAAAACAATTACAAGATGGCCCCTAAAGGAAGGAACCTGGAAATTATAAATAAAAGATCAAGAGATTCTCATTATCACCTATTGATCACATTGAATATCTATATTGTGAAAGGTTATTGTAGGTACTCATTGAAATATCTGAGGTAGCACAAATCTAAGGCATTGAAGGAAGAGCGATGGGAAAGTTTCATGACTGCAGAGGAGAGTGGGAAAATATGAGAAAACCCTAGTTAGTGTCATCCCCGTGGGTCAGACAATAAATTTCCTATGAGGCATCCCTACAAGTTTCCTATATCCTATCACGCAAGGACCCATGAGACAGCCAACTTCATCACATGAGGAACTATCATATCTGAACTATGAGAGGTGTTTCAAGTTGTAGAAGTTGAAGAGAGGCTACAGGAAAGTGTGACAATGTTTAGGTACAACAAAGTTCTCTACAAAAGTAAAAATTATGTTATATAATTGTTTGAAGTTGTTTTTGGTGATTGTTTGAGGTATGGTAATGGGATATTGAGCATTTTCCCTTGAGGGACCATTGGTTGTATGGTCCATGCTGTATGAGGTAGATATTCAGAGGCACATTGTTGGTGAAATTGTTGTTTGTAGTTGGCACACATTATTCAGTATCTTGTTGAGGTGTATCTTGTATCATTTGGTACATGTTTGAGGCGTCTTGGTTGATGAGTGTTTCTAAAATATATTGGTATAGGTTGAGGCTACATAAAAGTTATGGTTTGATGCATGGTTGATGTGAGGGTTCACTATACTTGGTTTATGGAGGTTTGTATATGTATGGAACATGACTAGAGAGACATAGTTGTACATATTGTGATAGGTCGTTGATACAAATTGTGGCAGGTTGTTGGTACCGATTTATGTGATAGGTTTTACAATGACAGGTTTCACAGGGACATATTGACAGTGTCAGAGAGACAGTGGCAATATCAGTGATTGTGGCACTTATATTTCAGGGTGGTGAAACAAGGCAAGGAAAGGGGGTTGTAGCCTCCTTTTGGTTGGTGCCGGAAAAGTAAGGGAGTTTTAGCTTCCTTCAGGTTGGAGAATGAGAATTTAGGGGGTTGTAGCCTCCTTCTAGTTGTAGTTGGAAAACAAGGAAGTTTGTGCTTCCTATGAATGTATTTGTTTTGACATATAAGAAAATCATTCTGTGGTTTTCTCCCACATTAGGTTTCATTGTAAATTTATGGTGTATTGTGTATTTGTGTGGTTTCTCATTGTTTACCATTTATTTATACTGCTCATGATGTTTTGAATTCTATTGATGAATTGTTCTTAAAGTTAAACAACACATATTGTGGTTAAAATTAATAAAAGTGCTCATACTGATTCAGCCCCCCCTCTTAGTATTCCAACAAAAACTTGATACTTGATAAGAGTTGTTTTGAGAGAGTTTACACATAGTATTGTATCATGAAGGACTATGATTCAATATCTTGGATAGGTGGAGAATGACTTCCATCTAGAGATCAGGTCAAGGAGAAGAGAGAACAAAGGTAACATAGGTGGGTTTCATTCAAAGGAAGCCATAGGAAATTTGTGTGTCATACAGAAGTTTTCCATACATGTACGCATGTCTCAATGGAGATAGTTGCATAGATACATAGGTTTATTGAAGAAAAGTCATCTACACCTAGAAAAACATGCAGTTTTGGGTCATACAACAAATCATACTTTGTCAGGTTTGTCTGCAATTGTATTTCTCTCAATGGGTCATTATCCCTATTATGAGAGTCCTAATTTTAGCATAATAAAATAATTCTCGACACTAGTTTTCCCTCTAGGGTTTTTCCAGAGGTTTATGCCAAAAAATATTGTTGTTCATGTGTGCTTGATTTGATTTCCTTCTTTATGCTTCCATTACATGTTTAGTTGATTATTCAGTTGTGATTTTAGTAGATAAAGTTATTTTATTTTGAGCTAATTGTTGAGTGTTGGGTTGAAGTGGTCAAATCCACATGGTATCAAAGCATACCAAGGGTTGAATATAGGAAAATGAACACTCTGGTACACCACTGGAGGCAATCATATTAATTTTTCCAATCATACGAGTAGATGAAAAATATGGCTAAGTGTCAGGGATTAGAGAGACTAGGGTAAGGATTTGAGTTCGACCAAATACTACAAGAGAAAGGGCTTGATGGTGATAGGGCGAGGCAAGGAATATCACTGAACTTGAGGATACAATCAATGGTAGTGGTCTGGTCTCAAGATTTGAATCAAGAGAATGTTTTTTAGGGTCCATGTAACACTCTGTTTTCTCCCAAGACTATAATCACACACAAACTTCATATATTAACAATCTGAGGCATGTAACTGTGTTTTGATTTAATATAAACAACGAACTTATAACTAAGAGGGAACAACCTTGATAATTACTAGCCATGATACACCATAGGAAATTGATGAGGTAGAGGGACTGATGGGATGATTGAGTGAAATACAGATGAGATGCATCAATGAAGAAAATAGGAAGCTTACACACCAAGATAATATATTCTTACAAACATAATGAATTCACCTACCAGCACACCATCCGGATGGAGGAGACCATGTGATCATTAAAGAGAAGGTCATAGAGGTGGTCAAGTAGTAATGATTGCGACAGTTGGACCATAAAGAGAGAGAATGGAAAATTGAATAACTAACGGGGGAATATACCACAAACCTCCCCTTCATATTATGAAGGGTGGACTACAAGTTACATATGTAGGACACTACAAATATATTGAAGGGGTGGAGAAGAAGACCAGGGAAGGAAAAATGCAATGTGCACATGAGGGGAGAGTATGGAAAAATATAGACACGTAGAGGAGAGTAAGGAGATAGGAAGAGAGACCCTACAAAATTATATGGCATGTAGGGACAAAAGAATGCAACCAAATAATGAGCAGGAAAAAAGGATCAAAGACGAGAAATCGAGAGCAAATGCATGGATGTGTTGATTGAGAAAGAAAAAAATAGCTTTATGGAATAAAATAAGAAGTTTGTCTGAGTTGTTGATGATCACCCTAAAAAAAGTTGACCCAGATTCCTGAACTAGAGAAATAGTGGGCTATAGATTGGTGCTTACTGGACAAAATATGACATTGGTAAGGGGAGGTCACTGAGGTAATGTTGATAAGGGACTCCCTTGTGCAAATTAAATCTAGTTGAGAAAACACCTGATAACCTTGTAGAGACCCAAATCTTAGTGGGACGTGGCAAATTGTGTTGTGTCAGAGGAAGAAGGACAATAACCTTCTTGGATCATTGCAGACTCAGAACCCTGTCGAATCAATTTCCTTGGTGGTATCATGGCTTGGCACGAGGGTGGTGTGTTGTAGGAAGTGACTCTAGAACAAGGCCTAAGGTTGGGATGAAAGGCTTCCTCTCTCAATTAGTTGGATTGGATTATTTCCTTATCATATAAGTGTTCATATGTACTGAAACTGACTATGAATAATTTATGTGAATGCTCATGAATGGAACAGTTGTATGATAGCACATATGAATGCCTAAATATAAGATATTGTTTATGTACTTAACCTATGATTTTGAATGATGTAAGATGAGATATGTTGTGATGTTTTCTATTTCCTATTCAAATCATAAAAACAAATAAATACAAATTGCTACCTAGTCAAATACTCTATATGTTCCATGCGTGGAGAGACTACAAATTATGTGAGGATTTAACCTTAATTTTGACAGTTTATAATGGCTACGGAATAATTTCGAGTTCTCAAAATTCAGAATCTAAGTCTTGAAGAACTTGAGAAAGATGACTAATTCCTTAGAGAAGACAATTATGATTCCTTAAACCCTATGTTGGTCAATGGAGAACAACGATCATTGATCTAAAGAGACCTTGACCATTGATTGGTTGGTTTTTCAGAGTCACTCCATCAGAGGGATCCCTCAAACGTCATGGGAGAGACTCCTAACAATAGACTCTAAAAAAACCTTTTGGAGTGAGGAATTTAGAAGTAAATCTCATGTGTTGTGAAGATAAAACTAAAGGAAAGACCCCGAACTCGAACCATACATTGGGAAGCAGGAGGGATGAATCCTCATTCATTGATAAAATGGGTCCCTCTTAGTAATTCGATAGGGTGAGAGATGACTAGGAGCGTATGTGTGAAGACATGTGTGAGTATTTGATTAGGCAACTGAATTGAGTGTGAGTCAAGCTGGATCAATGTTGACTGTCTTCGGAGTACAACTTTAAAGGATTCAGATTAATCCTTTGATGGCTTGGGAGTGTGAGTCCGATAGAGGGAAGATATTGACCATAGGTCAGGGTATGGAGAGATGGCACGATATCCATTGATCTTTTGTGAGTTTTGTCTACGTCAAGGAATGCAGTCATAATGTCATGGCTAATGTGGCATGCCAGCGGGGTATTCGAATTGAATTTAGAGTGACAAGTGTCACTCACCCATCAGTGGATGTGTCAAGTGTTGTAAAACAAGGCTGGAGAACCTTAGACCCTGAATAGATATCAACCATATACCAATAGATCATGAGTTTCATCTACATTCATCCATCAAGGAGAGGGGAATATTCTTCAATACCTTGAATTTCGAGTAGTGAAAACTTCTATAGTAATTCTAGCTCGAAACGGATGGCATCGAAAGGGATTATTATTCAATACAATATTCGTCGGAGGTGAGTGATGAGGGTACTAGTGGAGAGTATGAGAGATAACAATTATAGGTCTACATGGATCAGAATCTCCTCATGGAAGGATTTAAAGGTGCCACATAGGTGTAACTTTGTCACCATGTCATATGGAAAGTGTGACAAGGTGTCATGTGGATGCCATGCGATAGTGGTATAGCGGTTAAATAAAAAAGATAGACCCCAAGAACTTTGGAAGGCCATAACCTTCAATCTAGAGCTCAGTTTTGATAAAAATTTCCACCACTGGGAATATTGCGATGAGAAAACAATGATGGAGCTTGTTGGCCCTTGGGTATGGAAGCAAGCGAAGATCAAGGAAGAAAAGGCAAAATGTGAACTTCACGTAAGACACAGTGACTGTTACTGGGTCAAAGTGAACAAAAGAGTAGAAAATATGGAGCGAAGTCTGAGAAAGAAATCCGTTGGATGAGGAGATCAAGGATGACATATCAGCAAGGAAGAAAGATCGTGGAAAAATCAACAAGCGGAAAAATCCACTGTTGGATTCTTTGGAGCACCATGCGAGAAGAAAGGAAAGATAGGCTAGCGAAGCCTGGAAAATGCAGGTCAAGTTGACCTAGGGTTTTAGACACCTAGGGTTTTGGTATATAGGGTTTTGACACCTAGGCTTCGACCTAAGGATGTCAGTGAAGTGATTGTAATGTATAAATAAAGGTCATGAGGGCCTAGTTTGGGTTGGTACGATATTGTTGGCGATCTAGTGGTATTGTTTTTGTGAGATATTACTGTTGTGTGAGGGAGAAGTGCTAAGTGTGAGAGCCTTATGCTTTTGTAAGATGTTCAGCTCGATGTGAAGATCAAACCTCCAACTGGGTGAGCAGAGAGGGGAGAGAACGAGTGGAGAAGAAAGAGGATCTACTAGCTAAGAGCACAAATAAGAATTGTATGCTTCGTATTAATATATTATAAAGCACAGTTCTATGGACGTAGCCCTAGAGAGAGGGTGAAACACGTATATTTTGTGTTGTGTGTGATTGGTATTTTGTCTCTGTCATTGATATATTGTTATTTCCTTACTGTTTTAGATCTGATAAGTAGATGTGCAGAGTAGATCCAAGCTGATAAGTGATATACGAATGTTGTGTTTTTATTGTATTAGATCCACTTGATATTCCCCTTGGTTATAGACATCTTTTTATTTCAACCCCCTCATAACTACTTTGGGTGAGACTGCATCCTCTTCGCAGGTGTTGCCGAAAGGGCCAGTAGTTAGGGCTTGTTGGTGCACTCTTGGAGTTGAACCCTGGGTCTGCCCCTGTGCCAACAAATGGTTATGTTGCTGGGAAAAGAATCGTCTTGAGGGAATATCAAGGTGGTTCCCATCGAAGACAAAATTTCAAAAGTGGATAGAGGATCAAGAAAAGGACTTCATTGAAGCATAGAACAAGAACCCTAATCTTAGTACAGAGGATTGGTTGGATAAATATATCTTCACTGATATACACAAAATTTTCTTTGGGGGAATCCATCATGAACTGTATGAGTGGCTAGCTAGATTAGTAGGTACCTAGTTTGAGATCCGATCTAGACTTCCTATGGTTTGGACATTGGACTTGATCAATAAGGTTAAAAGAGTTGATAACACCATGTCATGAGCAGTAGATCACTGGTTTGATAGCACCATTGGAGGGTACATCACAGAGTTTTCTATTGACAGAGTAGAGTCATACAACCAAGCTGAGAGATATTTCTTTAAGGGACCCAGAGGGAAATTTTTACAAATCCTGAAGTTGAGAGTCAAGATGTTATTGCATGAAAAGAACATCTTGAAGATACAGTATATTGGTCGGATGTAGAAAGGCTAATGTTCAAGAATTCAGATAGCGACTGTGACACGGAAGTTGGACATACATGTAGTGGAAGAGTGTTCATAGAAGTTCATCTTGTGAACTTGTTCAAGTAGATATACGGGGACAAAGGTTTCTATAGTGGAGAAGAGGCAGATCTGATAGACGAGGAGCATTCAGAACCTGCTAAGATAGAGGAAGGAAAAGTTGAAGGGCTTCACTCGAGAATAACTTGAGACTTCAAAAACTACGCAAACCATTGAAGTAAGTACTATCATCCCTCTTGTTGATTCAACAGCACTAAGTAACAAGAATAGTCAGAGCCACCAGAGCGTCCAGAGTACTATTACTAGTAGCCCACCACATACTCAGTCAGGGACCCTAGGAATATCTATGGCAGATGAGATGAGGCTTTCTATCTTTAAGGTAGATGGATCTGAAGATCCTAACCAACACTGGTTCCTATGTGAATCCATATGGAATATTAAAAATTTAACTGACGAAGCTGTCAAAAGAACCCATTTTAGTACCACTCTAAGGGATCGCGCACTAATATGGTACATCAATCTTGTTCAAGGACTTGCACAGCCTAAGCCACTGAAGCAGATTAGGAATGCACTAATTGCAGAGTTTAAGAAACCCAAGTCAGAGTCATAGTGTATTACAGAACTGAAGGAGATCAAGCAGAAGGTGGCCGAACCTATTTGGGAATTCAATCAGAGATTCAAAACCTTAACCGATCGATTGCCTTTGTAGATCCTAGATGAACAAAACAAAGAATGGTTCATTGTTGCCCTCTTGCCACACATCATATTTCCTCTAATGCAACAAAAGATTTCTTTGTAGTCTGAGGCACTGGAGATCTCCATGAAGTTAGAATCAACCCTTATGGGAGAATCCAACTTAGGTATGAGTTAGATTTTGAGTCATCTAACTAGTTTGTCTCTGTAGGTTGAAGATATAAAGAAAGACAAGGGAAAAGATAAAAGAGAAGATATCCGGTGTGTCAGATGCAGATCAGAAGGCCATCACAAGGAACATTGTCCCCTATTCAATGAATACTTGGATTTTGGAGCTCCGATTCCTTTGAAGAAAGTCACCTTACCTTGGTGCGAGGTATGCAGAAACAGGCATCGCCTTGGTGAGTGCTTCTACATGCAAAAGTATGTTCAGATACCCACAAATTTGCATTGCACATTCTGTAAGTCTATGGGACATGATGGTAGGGATTGTAGGGCTTACAATCTCATGCATGAAAGGTTGAGAGACATATATAAGATTCAAGGAGAAGTACCGCAAGAAGGAAACACTACATAGTATAAATCCCCTGGGAGAGGAAAATTTAATCCTCACGGTGGATTTAGAGGAAGAGGATGAGTTGGAGGAATGGATCGAGGCCAAGGACAGATAATATATTACAATTGTGTACAACTAAGACACCTCACAAGGGATTTCCAGAACCCTTGTACGACTTGTAGCTACTGTAGCTCATTTGAACATGTTATATAAGATTGTCCTGTGCTTCTAGCTAAGCTTCAGGAAAGATGAGGACCTCAGCAAAACCTGCAAGTGCAACTGATATATTTTGAACCTTGTGGAGAAGATCCTAGAGTGGTTGTTATAACCAGAGGAGGCTCTATTATAGGAGAAGAAAGAATAACCCAAGGGAAGATTACATAAGACTCGGGAATCAGGAAAGCTACAAAGAAGACACAAATGTTTGATGCAAAGAAATAAAGACAAATGTTTGAGGAGGCAAGAAAAGAATTCAAAGGAGACCAAGGTTCCTCATTGAAGACAAGACCATAAGTGAGAGAATGTGGAATGCCTCTGGCATTTGATCAGTCTTCTTCTCCAAAAGAAGAAAAAGAGGTAAGCAAGCTCATGGAATTCCTATATACTTGTATTAAGTTGATTCAGGATGAGAGCGTTGTACAAGAGTTACAAAATTTAATCAGACACTATGAGCTAGGAAAGATAGACCCCTTACTAAATAGGGAAATACACCAAATCGGTAAGAAGATAAGGACAAATAAAGAATTACATTTGAATTCTCAAATAGAAGAGTATGAGATAGATTATGTAGTCCTCGACTTAGGGTTGGAGGTCAATGTCATGACGAATCAAACCTGACCACTAATGGGAAAACTGAAGTTGATCTATTCCCCTATCAGGCTTAGGATGGCCAACCAACAAGCTGTAAGTCCATTTGGTAGATTGGAACATGTCCCTGTGGACATTGATGGAGTAAGAACATTTGCAAATTTTGAGGTAATTGAGATAGTTGATGACAGTTGCCCTTACCCTGCACTATTAGGAATTGATTGGGCCTTCAATAATTTCACTATGGTTGATTTAAATAAGAGACATATGACTTTTGAAAGAGATGGCCTTAGAATCATCGCACCTTTAGATCTAGATGAAGGTCAATGATACACAGAACCTATCAAAGAAGAAGACCGTTCATATGAACTGGAAAATATATACAAATTAACATGAAGACAACAGGATTACATTAATCCCGTAGCTGATGGAAACTTAATCTTGCGAACTGACAGCGTATGCTCATCAGAATCATAAGAAGCACTAGAGAAATGGTAGAATAAAATGTATGAATTATCTACAAGAAGATGTGCTAGATTAACCAGATAAGTTCACTGGATTGGCACAACCATAGGTAACTTACCCACCTTTGATGGTCTAAATATTTTAGAAACCTTCTTGTCAGACTTTGAAGAGAGTGTACTAATGCAACAAAGACTGTTGGAAATGGAATAGGCCTTTAAAGAAACCCCAACAATATGGTGGGGGGCACACAAAAGTACTATTACAAATTGGATACAATGTCTCACTTTGAAGACAACGTGATTCTCAACACAAGCAGAAAGATGTGAAGTAAGGTACACCGGTCGAAGCTGCCCTAAGGACCATTTGCGAAGTTGCGAAGATGCCTGGAGCGACGTTCCACAAGAGCAGTGGGTGCACAAATTTATTAACACACTAGACATGACACCTATCAACTGGTACCTTCAAGCAGAGTTGTGCCTCATCACTACATATTGGGAAGGTATGAATCAGAATTTTGGAACCACCTTCTTATTTGTGAGTCAATATTTGTTAGTCGATCAAGCATTGTAGATTTTTATACATAAATTATTTGAAGGTGAATCTATCCTCTCTATGGAGCAAGAAGAGGACGAATGGACTGTGCCTCTCCAAAAACTGCAAGGTTGTTACAACATCAACGCTAATGAAGATGATGATCCGAGGAAGGTGAACATCACAGAAATAGAAGGATAAAGAGATGTGGAAGGACCAGGAGTTCAGTTACCATTTATTGGACAACCGATCAAGATTAATAAATTCAATATTGGAACAGAGAAGAAACCTAAGCTTACAAATGTTGGAGATTATTGGGATGTTACTACCATTGAAAAAATTACAGAGTTACTGCATGAATATTAGGACTTGTTTCCAAACAAGTTCACTGATATGAAGGGAATTAAAGGGCCTATGGGAGATATGAGGATTCCTTTAAATCTAGATGCTATACCATTCAAACAGAGACCGTACAGACTGAACCCTAAATATAAGGAAAAGGTGAAAATTGAGCTCGACAGAATGTTGGAAGCAGGGATTATAGAGCATGTCGAAGAGTCAGAATGGATTATCCATATGGTGGTACATGACAAGAGGACAGGAGAGATCAGGATATTCATAGATCTCAGGAAATCGAATGATTCATGTTTTCATGACCCCTTCCCTACACCATTCACTGACGAAGTGTTAGACAACGTGGGAGGCTAGGAGGTATATTCTTTTACAGATGGATTTTCAGGATACCATCGGATCCAGAATTCCAAGGAAGATAGCCATAATACCACATTTGCAATAGAATCGGGATCCTACAAATATACAATGATGCCATTTGGATTGAAGAATGCCCCAACCATCTTTTCCAAGGTGGTGGTCGAAGCATTCAAGGAATTTCTGCATAAATTTCTAGAAGCATATTTTGATGATTGGACTGTTTTTAGTTTATTAAAGAATCATATTGAATGTCTAAGGCTAATGTTGGACAAATGAAGGTAGTGTAAAATTTCGTTGAATATGAATAAGTGCATCTTCTTTTCACCATTTGGAGTGCTTTTAGGTCATATTGTATGCAAGGAAGGATTGTTGGTAGATCCATCCAAAATTTTCATTATAGTTGATCTACCCCCTCCTACTTTAGTGAAACAGTTGCGCACTGTGCTAGGACACACAGGATATTACAGGAAGTTCATCAAAGGATATTCTCAGATCACAACACCCATGGAGAAACTTTTGAAGAAAGATTGTCAGTTTAGTTGGACAGAAAAATGCCAGTAGAGCTTTGACACACTGAAACAAAAAATGGTTACTCCACCTATTCTGTTTTTTCCATATTGGACCAAGGAATTTCATGTGCATGTTGATGCGTCTTCCATTGCTTTAGGAGCTATGTTAGAACAACCTGGAGGAGGAGATATTGACCACCCATTAGCCTTTGCTAGCAGGAAGCTATCAACTGCTGATATTAATTACACGACCACTGAGCGAGAATGGTTAACCATAGTGTATGCATTACAAAAAATTCGCCACTACTTGTTGGGAGGACAATTTAAAATGTTTACTGATCACTCTGCACTGAAATACCTAGTCAACAATCCAGTGTTGGGGGGAAGGATATGCATATGTCTTCTTCTCTTTCAGGAATATGATTTTGAGATCATAGTAAAGCTAGGGAGAATGAACAAAGGTCCTAACCACTTGTCAAGTTTGGAACATGGTGAAGAGATGACCTATTTGGAGGATGCAATACTGGATGCATAGCTACTGGCCATTATAAATATCAATGACCACTAGGATCTGCTAGCTAAGAGCACATATAAGAACTCTATATTTTGTCTTAATATATTATAAATCATAGTTTTATGGACATAGCCCTAGAGAGAGGGTGAACCACGTGTATTTTGTGTTGTGTGTGATTGGTATTCTGTTTCTGTCATTGATATGTTGTGATTGCCTTACTATTTTAGATATGATAAGTAGATGTGCATAGTAGATCCAAGTTGATAAGTGATATATGAATGCTATGTTGTTCTTGTATTATATCCACTTGATATTCCCCTTGGTTGTAGACATCTCTGTCCTACAACCCCCTCATAAATTCTTCAGGTGAGACTACATTTGCTTTGCAGGTGTTTCCAAAAGGGCCAGTAGTTAGGGCTTGTTGGTGTGCTCTTGGAGATGAACCCTGGGTCTTCCCCTGTGCCAAAAAATGGTTTTGTTGTCTGGGATGATGAGAAAACGACGATGGAGCTACAAAAGAGAGAGTTTGAGATAGTTAAGAAAAGAGGAAATCCTAATATCCCTACCCATAGGGGTTGGATGTGTCACAGAGTGGTATCAGAGAATAGTTTATACTATAGGCTTGAATGGATCACCAAGACCACTTAATATTGTTTAAAAAGGATTTATGTTGTCTTGAATCCATGAATCAAAATAATGACATGAAATGTTAATGCTCATTGTTTTTTCAACATGTAGGATGAATTGAAAAAGTTCACAGAAGTGAATGATGCAACACGGTATGGATGACCTCTCGCATCTCAGAGATGAAAAATCTAATGGCCGAAGGGATAGGGAAACTCATACAGATTTGATGGCCATTGTGAGGAGTTTGAAGGTATATAATGAGAGGCTTGTGAGAGCCCATGCCAAATAGGAAGAGTTGAACGCATTTCTACTGCAAAGTCTATCTGAAATTCAAAAATATCCGCAATAAGGTCCTAGCAATGAAAAGTTACCTTCGGATTCCAAAAAGAATGGAATGGATCACAATAATGTGGGAAAGAGTTCTTCCAAAATAAAACATCAAGTCACTAAGAGAGGTGGATCGAGTGGAGGCATTTCCACAGATTCCTCTAGTTGGAAGACTAATTCAACAAGACAGTCTAGTAGTGGCATGGAATCCAATATTTCTAAGAAGAGAAAGAGGAAGAGATATCATATTTTTCTGACTGAAGAATTCAAGAAGGCTAAGCCACTTACCTTTGATGGTGAAATAAATAAAGGAGAGGAATTCGAAGCATGGTTATTTATCTTGAAAAAGTACTTATGAGTACATACTATTTAGAAAATACCAAGGTAAGGATTGTAGTGTTTAAATTGAATGGAGGGGATTCCATTTGGTGGGAAGACACCAAGGAAATCAAAAGGATAAAGGAAAGAAAATTGACCTAGAAATAGTTCTATAGATACTTTTGCAAAGCGTACCTATCCAAAAAGTATTATGATGAAAAAATGAATTCTATGAGCTTAAAATGGGGAAAATTACCTTGGAGGCATATGCAAAACAATTTATGGAACTATTGAGGTATGTTCCCTACCTTAAGGACAAGAAGGAAATAATCCAACATTTTCTCAATGGGTTACCAAAGTCATAACCAGATCAAATTGAGTTTGAAAAACCTAAGACATTGGAAGAAACCATTCAGAAGGATAAATGTTGTTACAGTGAGTCTAAGCACAAAAATGAGTCTCCAAAGGATTGGAAAATAAAGGAAAAGAGTGGATCCCAAAAGAATGGATTCAATTATTTTCCCTACAATAATTAAAGTAAGGATTCACAGTCAGGTCAGCCAAGTAGGAGTGTGCATTAACAAAATTTTCCATCTCAAAGTAGGAATAAGACAACAGAGAAAGTGTTATGGGACTTATCGGTAAATACGGACACAAACAAATCTCCCTAGATGCACCTAGATCTAGAACAAAACAAGACAGGATATGACACTTTCCCTAAGCTCTAAACATTGAGTTTTACTATCTAGCAAGAGATGGGCAACATATAGTTTAAATATCACTTCCTCTTCCTGTTGTCATCCTAGATCCACTCCAATGCTCCTGTGGTATTGGACCTGAAAAAGAACACAATCCAACCAAAGTGAAAGAAATATATCATACTCAAAGAGAACCTATGTATGTGATCAAGGAATCATACAATAAAACAAGATGATTTTTATGGGAAAGAAACACATCACTGCATTATATAATAATGAAAGTGGAGATTAGAACCATAGCCTTGATGTTGCAAGGTCCCCTTCTGATGACCATTTTCTCCAACACACACACTTGCTCCAAACTTGAATGGATAAAATCCACAATGACATGATGAACTAAAATGAAGCTCTCAAGAATGATCCAATGAAGAATTCTCCATACAATCTTAGCCTTATTCAACCTTCATTAACCTTACTTTCTTGCTTAACCTTTTCCATGAGAAACCCCTCTTTAAATAAGGGAAAGAGAGATGGTTAAAGAGATTAGAATGATCCCAACAAATTAGAGAAGTGAGTAGGATCCAAACCATACGTATTCCACCTCATATTCTAGAAGCTCCCCTTCTAGAACTTTCGTGAAGTTCGACCTTTTCTTAGCCTTTTGACATCGTCACACCCTAGCTAGAGAACAACCCGCAAAGACATCACAAACTAGTTTTAGGGCATCCTGCGATGACGAAACATCATCGCAATCTTCTTATGGTGCATCCTGCGATGACCCTCCTTAATAAGGTTTTTTGGAAGAGAAAGCCAATAACCTTTCTCATGAAGATAGGCTCTTTTGGGAACATGAACACATGTTTGTCAATGGATCATTAAGACGAACAAAATAATGTGTAACAACAAGAAAATGAAAGAGAAGAGGATCCCAAGAAATGACCTTTGCAATGATGAGGATGTGGAGATACACATCTATTGAGGGATTGTCTCCATGGCCAACATGATAGTAGAAGAGTATATAATGTACAGGGGGAAGCTATAGTCGACGACGTATCCAGGCGTTTACTGAGAATATATGCAATGGTAGAAAATAAGAAAGCATATCACCAAGCCTCTGTGGTGGAATTGGAAGGTATTATTATTGAACAACCAATCTCTATTTTAATTGATCCAAGATCTAATCTTATTTATGTTTCACTTCGAGTGGTTGAGGCATGTTCATTACATAGAAAGAAACACACCAAAGCAAGGTTAGTTTAGTTAGCCACTATTAAAAAGTGGAAAGTGGTGGAGGTCGTTGACGCTTGTCCAATTTGGATGGAGGGATTTTACACCCAAGAGGATCTGAATGATCTACCCATTGTTTCTTATGACGTTTTATTGGGAATGGATTGGTTAGACACCCATAAGGAAAAAATGAACTATTATGAGAAAATTATAGAATGTGAAGATGCATAAGTAAATACAAGAATTTTTCAAGGCATCCAGAAGCCATTCTCTGTGAGACAAATATCAACATTAGAAATCAAGAAGTTTAGCATAAAAGGGTGTCCTATGTATTCTGTAAAAGTACTAAATTCAGCAGAAAGAGGTGAGCTGAAGGTTCAATATCATCTAGTGTTATGGGAGTTTAGGGATGATTTTCTTGAGGAGGTACTTCGATTACCTCTGAAAAGAGACCTTGAATTTTCAATTGATCTTGTGCCGAGAGTGTAATATCCCTAGGTCGAACCCAACTGTAAATGTAATAATGTACTTAAGACAGTGAGCTGTTTTATATTTTTTTGGCATGCATCTTCCATGGTGTAGTGCGCACATGTACTGCGCAGTAAATTGATGAAATGGGCACATTCCAGGATACCGCACGCAACAAACTTAAGTGCGCGTGATTTTGAGGCCAGGAAGCCTTTGTGTATATATTGTGTTTCATAGGTTGGTGAGCTAGTTATTATAATGTAGGAGGATTATGTTTTTATTAGGCTAGATAGCCTAGATGTTAAAGGCTAGTGCACTGAATTTTGGCATATGTCTCATGATTAATATAAAATACATCATTGCACACAGAGCGACCATGATAAAAGAGTATGGGGGACTAAAATCCACTAGTTAGGGAAAGGGTGGGGATAAAAGTTAAGGAAAAGGGCTAAGCTAGGGAGCTTAAGCCAAAAAGTAATATTATATTAATATTTATTAAATCATAAAGTATGGATAATTATTTTATCCTAACTTCTAAAGTTGGGGACAAGTGGGCCAAAGTAGCTTCCAACATGACAAGTGTCAAGTTGGGGACATGCATACTTATTGTTGGGACTTAGTTCATTTCTCATCATTCTTTCCACAATCTCTTCCATCATTCGAACACCTAGGCATCCATTACAGCCATACCATGAGCTTTCACTCATGCAGTCATCTATTCTCCATACTTCCTGTCATTGTATCTGAACTTGTATCCATAGCCATACCGTTTGTGTAGCTAGTTAGTTTGGGAGATGGACTGAAGAAGAAGGTTGTCAGGCCCGTGGGATATTGAAGAAGCAGGTTTCCAGGCCCGTGGGATATTGAAGAGGCAGGTTGTCAGGCCCGTGATCAATTCTCTAGGTGAGAGAATTGATAGGAATTGATTTCCTGAAGGTGCTAAACTATAGCTACAGTGCTCTCAGACTTCTTGTCTGGTTTGTTGCTGAATCCCTGGGAGGGTAGTTGGGAAACCAAAGGAATGTTGAGAAGAGAAGGGGCACACTTCCTTGGGTGGGACATGCATGTGGGGATTGAGGGACTCTAGGCTGTTAGTTTGAATAGGCACCTATGACAGAGTCTTTCCTGTTGTCCATGAGCCATTAGCCTCATTGGGAATCCATTTACCCAGGTGGAGTTTAGTCCCAACTCGGGGGTGACCCACTGTTGAGAGTAATGAACAGTGTGGTCTAAGGATGGGAGATTCATGGAAGGTCTCCACGCAGTTGGTGATATTCTTACCAAGATAAGTGTCAACTATGTGATAAATTTACATGGTGAATTATTATTTCTCTATTTATTTTTATGGATTTGTCCTGTGTATGATTTATAACTGTGTTTATATTTATGGGTAGTTCCTGTATATGCCGCATGTATGTGTTTAGTGTTATTTCAATATGAATCTGTGTATTTACATAATGTATTTGTATGTTTACATTTTATATAGAAGCTTCCACAAGAGTTCTGTGTGTAAATGATTTAATTGCATGCAGTTCGAAAAATTTATGTGGCATAGCTCAGTCGGGTTGTTGGGTATGTTATAGTATGTTCCACAGAGAGAAAAGTAAGAGTTATTTGGCATAGCGTGGCCTGACCTGGATGGTTGGGGATGTTACAATATGGTATCAGAGCTTTAGTTTTCAACATTGAGCCTGAATGGGTTGAGAAAGTTGAGTTGAAGTGAAATGTCACAGAGGATTAATTTTGAAGTGGCCAAATTTTAGTTTGTAGAGCATCCATGGTAAAAGAGTAACAACAATTGGGCGAAATTGGGGAAAAGCCCCAATTTCTATTGTTAAACTCATGAGAAAATGGAGAAATTTGGCCATGTGGTGAGATATTATTGATTTAATATCTGTTCTAACAAATTTAGACCTGGAATTAGTTGAATTTTAAGTTACAGTGAAGCCATGACAGTTGGAGCAAGTTTTATAATTAAAATTCTCAATTCGTGAATTGAGTTAGGGAAAAATTCGTTCCAGAAATTTCAACCCACAACGATTTATTGTTACATAGGTTGAATTGGTGTTATTGGGGTGAAATTGAATGAATTTTATAGTTGCAAAATGTCTATGGTAAATTGGGGAAAACGTTAGGAAAAAGCCCCAATTTCTGCAGCATAATTCACGAGGAATTCATGCGCAGTGAAAATCTTGTGATAGGTAAAATTCGGCACTGCATGGAAATATATTTTCGTGTTGGTGCATGTGATAAATTTCAGTGCCGCGCAGAAAAATGTTAGTGTGCGGGTGTGTGCGCTAAATATTGGTGCTGCGCAGAAAAATGTTGGTGTACAGGAGAGTGCGCTAAATTTAGTATTGCGCGGTGTGCATACACATAATAAGGTGTCTGCAATGTGCACACACATAATAATGGTGCGTGTGGTATGCGTAGTATTGGCTGAGTGCAGAGAAACTTTGTTGGTGTGCACGCAATGTGGGTATATGTTGTGTTTCAGGATTAATCCGTAAGTGCGGACACGAACCGATCTCCCTAGATCCACCTGGATCTAGAACAAAACGAGACAGAATAATACACTTTCCCTAGATCTAGCCTATTGAATGAACTAAGAGATAAGGATAATGGACATACCTTATGAACGCTTTCCTTATGTCTCTGTTGTTCCAAGCTTTGCTCCAATGCTCTTGCACCGTTCAAATCACAACAATCCAAACCAATCGAAGTAAAGGTAGATTAATATATTCAATAGCTAGTCTATACATATGATCAAGGAGTTATGTAATAAAGTGACATCATCTTTATGGGAAAGGGACATATTACTGTATTGAATTAATTGAAAGTGAAACTTACAACCTGAGCCTTGATGTCGTAGGTCTCCTTTCGATGGATCCTAGTCCTGACACACACACTTGCTCATGCATGAAGAAAATCAACCACTTGTGATGACCTTGTTGTTGTCTCTTTCTGCTGTAGCATCAGTCATTCATACAGGATTTTAACAATTCTCCAATCAATCTCTTGCTAGCTTGCTTCCTATTAACCTTTCCCATGAGCAATCTCCTCAATATATAGGAGAAGATAATTTAGTTACTTGGATAGGAAATTATCCCAAGATATATGGAATGCCAGCCCCTGAACAACCATTCGAAGCCAACTCATGTTTCTAGAAGATTCCTTTCTAGAAGATTCGAGATTTTTTATCTTTTTCCTCTTTAAGAAGATGTTCGCACCCTGGCAGTTATTACAGTGCGAACTGTTCGC
>ML779496.1:118872-137614 GCA_009831015.1 Picea engelmannii | reverse complement strand
CATAGTAAAAAAGTAATTAAAACAAACCCATAACACATTTTACCATGTCATTTTACCCTTTTATCATTTGAGTGCAAAAACTTCCATTTTACCCTCTACCTTCATCGTCGATTTTCGGGAGCTTCGGGCCATCATTCCACAAGACGTCTGCGGTATTTTGGTAAGATCTCCATTCTTTATCTTTTTATGGTTCAAATTCATGATTTCATTGGTTAAATTTCAAGTTTTTAGTTGAAATTCCTCATTTCAAGAATTCAAGAATTCCTCATTCTCGCAGGTGGGATTAAGGTATCATGCGAGAAGTTCACACTGTGTGCCATAATTCACCCGCGAACAATGCAGAATCCAAAAAATTTTGTAATGTTTAGCCAATAAAAAAGGTTTATTTCATGAATGAGAGTTTTAACCATCTTCATATGTTTCCCATGCAGGTTTATAGCCATCATCATGGTGCTCGAATGGAGAGAACGAGAACACGAGGAAGATAATAAAAACACCGAAAATCACCCTCAAACCATTGCTGCCTTAAGAAATTGTGGTCTACTGAAATATTTCCGCATCACGGGCATGAGAGCCCAAGTTTGATTGCTAGAGTACTTGATCCGAATGTGGGACCCGGATCAACAAGTCTTCATCGTGGGAGCTCATACCTTGACTATAGACATCGAGGACATCTATTTCTTGACTGGGTTATCCAGACGAGGGTCCTATGTCAGTTTGACCAGTAGCCGAAGGGGTGGTTTAAAAATGAGTGAGTATTGCAGGCAGTACTGCGTGCCTAAGGCTGAATGACAGAAAGGGAAAGTGGCCATTTGGGGAGTGAATGATATAACTCTATGTACCATTCTCTTCACTATCGCTCGGATGGCAGGAAGTGTTGCCCCACATATGGCTCTGCAGAGCTATTTTTAGTATGCCATCGAGTGTACTGAGCCCCGGGTATTCAACTGGGCTGATGCAGTTTTACGCAGTCTTAAAAAACAACTGACCAAATGCAGGCGTGGAGATCTAAAACAGTTCGGGTATGGATCTATGTTAGTGTCCTTCTTCTGCGAGAGGGTCCCAGTGTTTAGGCTTCAGGCTGAGTGGCACTTTTCAAGTCCCAGGGACCCAAGGATGTTACGATGGTGCCGACTCATGGCCAGACATGTGGCAGGACCGATTGTCAGGTATGACGATATGTTCTTCGACTGGCTTCAAGGCTAAGTGTTGATGGTAGAAGATTATGCATAAGATGGCTTAGATTTTCGTGGTGATCCTGACCTTGCACTGCCTGAGGATGCACAGTGGGGAGACCTCGGTAAGAAGTACACCAATTTTAATTTTTTAAATGTTTTTGTATTTTTAACATATTTAAATGTTTTTTGTTTTATAGATTTATCCAAAGACTAACACCAAAACTTGTTGACAACACAGACGTCGGAGCATATCAACCTGCAGGTAGTTCTCCTGTTCAGCGTCAAGGAGAGGCAGCAGTAGCAGTTCCACAGTACGCCGAGGATTACTTGACGGTGGAGCAGAATTTAGAGGGCCTTATGGAAGATGTTCCAAATATGGCTCTGGAAGAGATTCCCAGACACGATCAGTGTCACACTGTGAGAGTCTCTGCATATATGGGTCGCTTGCTCCAAAGAGTTGCTAGGACATTAGTCTGTTATCATGAACGTCATCTGTGACGTCCTTATGTAGAAGCCATGAGATTCAATTTTTGATATTTTGGTCTTCGGACAACCATTTTGTAAAACAAACTCTGATCGTTATATATATATACACGGCTTCTACCGGCTTACTTTACATTGTGTACAATTTAAATGTGTTTGATTTATAGATTGTTCAAATGCCTGTCCCATACATAATTAGCTAAAGCATATGTTAATGTATTAAGACATCTAGGAATATGCTGATATTCAATGTGATCAAAGTATCGTTCCAAGAGGCGAATCCGCAAATATACCCTTAATAGAGTAGGACTTTGAATAGAATATACATTACTGAGTTGTAGTACTACCAGCTGCAAGTCAAGTCGAACAACCAAATGACGAATTCCAAGAGAAATAGCATCAACCAATATTTCAACAACGACGCTATACTCTGCGATGTTGTTGGTTGCTCGGCCAAGACATATACCTCATAGAGATATGAGTTCGTTTGTCGGGGCATAGATTGCCCATGCAGCGGAAGTTAGGTTCCGAGTACTACGACTAGCTCCATCAGCAAAGCCAATATAAGGTAGCGAATACTCCGACATCTGGAAATCAAACACAACGTCACGTAAGGGCAGAGACCAAATAACGTCAAAAGCAAAACTAAAGTAACACACACACACAGTATAATACATAAAATACAAGTACTCATGCACAAATAACTTATGCATAGTACTTATTTAAGTACAACCCATTCCTGGGTTCACTCAAAGGTACACCATCATAATCAACTAGTTCATATGCTCCTTTTTCCAAAACTTTGCTGACAATATAGGGACCATGCCACATAGGTTCAAATTTCCCGGCTCCTAGGACATCTTTATCCTGTTCATACAGAAGAACAAGATCACCTTCAGAGAAAACACGAGGTTTGACATGCTTGTCATATTGTGACTTAACGCGTTTCTTTTGGGCTTCTATTACTAAAGTGGCATCACGTCGGGTCTCGTCTAATTGCATCAAATACAACAGACGTTCCTCTTCGACAGAAGTATTGGGTAAGAGCTCTACAGCTAGCTTCAAAGAAGGTATTTCACATTCTATTGGCAGAATGGATTCCATGCCATAAACTAATCGAAAGGGTGTAAATCCCATGGCGGATTTAACAGATGTCCGATACGCCCACAATGTTGAAAACAACATCGTGTGCCAGCTGGTTTTATGTATTCCTATCATCCATCGAATCATAGTTATGAGAACCTTATTGATAGCTTCGACCTGGCCATTAGCCTGTGGATAATAAGGTGTTGAGCTGTCATGATGAAGGCCCAACTTCTCTGTAAGTTATGACATCATATAATTCCTAAAGTGACTACCGTGATCTGTAACGATAGCCTGAGGAACACCGAAACGAGTGATGACATGGTTGAAAAGAAATAACGTTGCAGTCTTCCCAGTATTATCGAATTTCGACATTGCCTCGGCCCACTTTGTAAAATAATCAACAGCTACAATAATATAACCATGCCCCCCGACCGAGTGAGGGTGACATGTCATGAAATCAATGCCCCATTTAGCAAAAGGACCTACTGAGACTACAGGATGAAGGGGAGAAGGATGCGACCGAATCTTCTGTTGATAGGTCTGACAGGCATGACACTTCTGAACAGCAGTAATGCAGTCATTGAACAGAGAAGGCCAAAAGTATCCTGCACATAAGATCTTCTGGGCAGTAGCATACCAGACATATGACCACCACATGCTCCTGAATGGCAGTCATTCAAATCTTTCTCAGCTTCGTCAAAATTCAAACAACATCGAAAGACAGAGTCAATGCCTCGACGGTAAAGAGTATCGCCGAGTATAATGTACTAGCAAGCCTGATAACGTATACGACGTCGTTCATTACTGGACAAAGCAGGCCGAAAAGTTTGAGTTTGGAGATATATAATGATATCTCCGTACCAAATATCATCAGTACTGATAAGGAAAAGTGATTCGTCAGGTAACGAATCCACTGCTACACTTTCCGTGGCAGGGTGGGGGAAATCACAAATTAACTCAGCAAAAACTAAGGATTTCTTCGACGTGGCACGATCGAATTCCAAGTCGAACTCCTGGAGAATGACAATCCACTTGGAGTACTTGCCCCCTAGCAATTGATGTGTCAATATATGTTGCATGGGGTTACAATGTGAAATCACCGTAGTTTTTCTGGAGAGAATATAATGACGAAAACGTTGTACTGCTTGAACAACAGCCAAAGACAATTTCTCAACATGTTGGTACTTGACTTTCGTTGATGATAGACTTCAAATCAATTAATAGATAACATGTTCATCGTGGTTATCATCCTCTTGAACAAGGACCATGCCGATAGTATACTCGGAAGAAGCCAGATAAAGAAAGTAATCTCGATTATAATCAGGAGGGAAAAGAAGAGGAGCTTTTGTGAGGGATAGATTTAAAGCTTCGAAAGCGTTGTTGGCAACTTTATCCCAAAAAAACTCAGAACCTTTCTTTAAAAGACGTGTGAAACCATGAGTAATCTCGGTGTAATTCGGGATGAAACGACGAAGAAAGTTTGCTTTCCCCTGTAAACTTTGTAACTGGCGCAGCGAAGAAGGAGGAGGAAGATTGAGAATCGCCTCAACCTTAAGAGGATCTACCCGGATCCCCTGACGTGAGACAATGAAACCGAGAAGACAACTGGACTCTACGTAGAAAATGCATTTATGAGGGTTTAGACGAATGCGATAGAACCGACAACGGACGAAAATTGCTCAGAGATGATTAGGGTGATCGACTCGGCGTAAAGAATGAGATGGAAAATCGTCCAAATAACGCTGAACGATATGCTTTATATCGTGAAACGCATAAGACATGGCACGTTGAAACATTGCACCTGCGTTCTTAAGATCGAAGGGAAGTTTTCTGTAGGCGAAAGTACCCCAAGGACAAATAAAAGCAGTTTTATGTTGGTCCTCAGGAGCGATGTTAATCTGGTTATAGCCGGAAAATCCATCCATGAGGAAAAAGATTTCACTGCCAGCACAATCATCGATGATCTGGTCGACAAAGGGGGTCGGAAAGTTGTCCTTCGGACAGGCTTTGTTAATATCCTGATAATCGACACAAACACATATACTACCACCTTTCTTATCAATCAGTACAGGGTTGGAAACCCATTCTGTCAAAGCCACGGGGTAAATAAACTCGGCTTTGAGAAGTTTTTCAACTTCGAGCTTAATGGCTGCCTCTTTACGTGGATGGACAGGACGGAGGCGCTGCCGTACTAGTTTAGCTTCAGGGTAGGTTTTTATCTCGTGCACAACGATAGACGGGTCGATACTTGGCATCTCTTCGTAACTCTAGGCAAAAACATCACAAAATTCCGTGAACAAAGCAGTATAGGTAATAATTTCCTCTGGAGAACACGAAGCTCCAATGTGAACATTTTCAACTATCCCAGGTTTGACTGAAATATCAATGGGTATCGTGGGAGAAATATTAATGAGGTTCCCTTCCACAAACACATCATGTGTAGATCCGAGAACGGTCATTGTGACAACAACGGTCGACGGAGTCGAAATCCGTTGGTAGTTCTCGAGAGTGTGTTGTTCCAGAAACAAAACGAAATGATGATGCCCATCGTCCCAAGGCGTATTGGCCATGATGGACATGATCATCTCGTCAGTGGGAAAGATAATGTGAAAAGGATCAGGAGACAACTCCTCAAGAGAGGGTGTAGAAGGTGTTGCCGATTGAATCGTGTGATAAGCAGACTCAATCGGACTTAACGGCATAACGTCGCCGAAACGAGAATGATCTCCTGGATCAGGGACTATCCAAGGGTCAAAAGACACGGGAAGTTCATGAGGAATGGCGGAGATCATATTAATCGAAGCAACTGACGGGCGTAGAATATCGGGTGGCGGTGGTATGGGAAAAGTACCCATTAAGGAAGAGTCTTTCAAGAGATCGACTCCAACATTCTCGTAACCCGGCGGGGTTTTAGCTATAAATGATACGTTCCCCGTGTGAGTATCGGAATTAAAGAAGGCAAGTTGATCAACTGTAACAACTTTTCCCTGGTGAGGAAATCGTAAGACCCGAAAAATGTTGACACAATAGCGCGCATAGAATCTACCCAGCTACGACCAAGAAGAAGATTATAATCTAAGGGAGCATCGAAAACTTCTACTTCAACTTGGACGGTCTTACCTTCTAGAGTGAAAGGAAATGAGGAAAGAACGCCGTAAGTCTTAAAACCAGAGCCATTAAAGGCTTTCAGAGTATTTTGTGATTCTGTTAACGGAGGAGAGCCAATGGCTTTCCAACAAGTAAGAGACATCACACACGTAGAGGCCCCTTCATCAACAACTGTCCGACAAATGTTTTTGTCAGCGACAATAACTTGTATCTGAAAAGAAAGCTGAGGGGGCAACCTTGGAACATCTTCGTCCAAGTCAAAGACTATCAAATTCGAATCAGTAGGATCAATTCCACCTATATCTTTCAACAGATCCCTTCGTTGCGCAGGACAATACTGAAGGACTTCAAGGGCAGACATCGTTGAAGGTGCTTGGTCCAGATCTTCTACAATACTGTAGTTCTGGGCCACACGAGCATGAGGATTGAAAGCTGACTTGCAAACAACACCTTTAGGGGGTTGTAGGACTGTATCAAGACTCGATCGTTCGATATGAAGAGGACCGTTCGTAGGCGGATTCGGTGGAGAGGCTTGTACATGATCAGGAGGTAAATCGTCAACCTTCTCCTTAGAAGAAGTATAGTCTTTAGCTCTAGTTGCGATTGCAACGTCATTCTTCTTAGAATCACCAGTGCACATCAAAACATATGATGTCGTGGAAGTAGAGGGTTGGTCTTAGATGACCAATGAGGCCTGTTGCTGAGATGGGAAGGGTTGAGACAAGACAGCCGATGTAGGTGGTTTTGATGTTCCTTGAAGGAACTTAGAAACTTTGGCACGTCGAGGACAATCCTTTGTATAGTGATCATCACCGCAGATAAGGCAAGGGTACCTCGGTTTGCGCTTATCCCACTCTTCAATAGGAGCATGTGTAGTTTTTTCGGTTGGATTATTATTCTTACCCCCTTATTCTTGCCTCTCCCTTTCTTTGATTTATTTTTACCGGTCGGTGTAGATTGAACAACGTTCACTTCTGAGGTTTTATTGGTGGGAGGAGCAGGAGACAGGGCATTTTGGACATTAGAAGAGGTGGGTTTAGGGGTTGTGGTTGAAACGGAATGTGAGTGGCTATGAGCAGTACCAATCACACCATCAGCGGCATGCGAGGTAGCTGGAGTAGTCGAAGCACTGGAAGTACCAGGATGGGGTAGGTCAGGTAGCAAATCGTACAATGTTCCCGTTTGCGAATAAACAAGATCAAGATATTGGGCACGACTTATAGCCTGCTCCTCTGTAACAACACCACCCATGGTGATTTCTTTACCAATTTCGTTCACAAAATATTTCGTGAACCATTCGGCCAGTAACTGATCAGGGAGTTCAAGCTTGATGAGACGTCGTCTCCATCTCCACTCATGTATATGATCCGAGATATGAGTGCCTTTATATTGTTTAAAAGAAGTTAAAATCTCAGTCCCAGTATCATAACGGATCGACAACTGGTAATGTGTAAGAAAAGCCATAGCCAGGGTGTTTAAATCAGAAAAGAAACCTCGTGGCAATTCAGTATACCACTTCGCAGCTGAACCGGTAAGGGTTTGTTGAAAAAGATGAAGGCGAATGGAGTCATCCATCAGAGAGTTGGACGAACACCATAAATGAAAAGTCATGACATGATTATTTGGGTCCTCTCCCGGCTTGCCATCAAATTTTGGAATATCCGATGGGAGTTTAGCAAGGATAGCAGGCCATTGGGGAGAGTGACGAATAGGATCATCGAGGATCCTAGACAAATCTAGCAAATCCAAGGTAGCAAAAAAAGGCAACTGTCGGTTTACTTGCGGGTACTGATGGATTTGGGGTGGAAGCCCCATCGGCAAACCAGTACGAGCGTAAGCAGACTGTCCATAGAGGGAATCCCCTGGTTGATTCGGTGGTGGGCGGATAGGGTAGTAACCCCAAGGGTTATAACCTTGAGTTTGAGCAGGGACCTGGGATTGAGTATTATGACTCGAACCCCAAATAGGATTAGTTACCCCTGGATAAGGTTGGCCAACTGTAGGGACAACTTGCTGCCCCCCAGCACTCTGAGAAAAACTTTGTAAAAGTTGAGTCCAATACTGGGCCAATTCAGGAGGTATATTTTGTCCAAAGGGTGAGGTTGGACCCCCTACTGTAGGTATAGTTCCACCCGGAAGTTGTGTGCCAACTGTAGGTTGTGCAGTAACTGTGTTGTGTCCGGGAAAAGGAAAAATAACCATACCACCCTGTCCACCAACGGGAATCTGCGTGTTGGGTGCGACAGTTGGAATGGTGCCACTAGGATTAGGATTACCAGAAGGAAAAGGTGGGAGTGTCGGAATAAAACGAGGAACCTCATACCCAGGAAACTGAGGACCACCTGGAGAACTGGCAGGGGTTTGCGGAGGTGTTGGATTAGGAGGATTCAACAGAGCATTCAGCGCATGGTAACCGGGTGGTAATGTCGGGATGAGATTAGGTATTCGCTGTGTATTAATAGGAGGGAGAGTAGTTGCAGTAACCTCAGTTTGGACACTCGTAGTATTTGCAAGATGGGCCATCTCGGGAGGGAGAACAAAATGGTAAGTGGTAGTCTCAGGTGTAGTCGTTGTCTCAGGAGACACTAGAGGGTTGATTGCGTAAACAGGGGGTGACTCTGTACCAAAAAGAACTCGTCGGTAATTACCGGACCAAAAAGGATCTTGGCCCACTACATCGTGAGAAGGCCCAACAGTTGATTCAAAAGATGTAACAATGGTTTCTTCAGAAGGATTTAATCGCCCAAAAGGTCGTTCACCACGACGAACGCGATAGTCTTCTATAGTATTGGTAACTCGAAACTCGTCAAGAGAATCAGTTCGTTCGACTTGTGGAAGTGGTGTGGTGACAACAGGAATGTCACTGGTTTCCCCTTGTGGTGAAGTAACCATAGGGACTTACGTCTGATGGGGTGAACCCTTAGGTGTACCAGTAGGTTGAGGATCGTCCAGATGCTCTGGAGATAATCCTTGCATTCTACGAGAACACCACGGGGGAGAAATTGTAAACAAGTGACAAGTTCTGCGAGAAAATTCCTATGGTCAGCTTCGAGAAATAAACAACACTCACTAGTAAACAAAATCTAGAAGCAATCACCAAGCAAACAATACCTTCTAATTTCGAAGCCACTAGTTGGTGATGAAATCCAACGTCGCAACAATGAGATGAGAAGGGGCGGGGCTAAGGTGGAAAAGTTACGTTGACGACCTGCTTAACAGACTTACGCCCTGGTGCAAGCTCCTACACATAATCATGGGTATACCCTCCAAGGATCCCGAGTGAGTTTGATCAACGTCAATTCTAGGTACCGTGAAGACTTTCCCCTCCACAGTCACCTTGGGTAAGAACCTAGAGAGATAAGCCACTAAGGTTACCACAAACAATAGTACAGCCTGGGGAAACAGTCGTCAGTCCGATCCACACGCAAGGGCAGGGTATCAAGCCCAAAACCAACTCAAAGGCTTCCACTCATAATTGTGGGTATACCTCGGAGTGATCCCCGTAATGCGTGCAATCTCTACATCGATGTCAACAAAGCAGGGTTAGTAACTCTGCCAACACCAATGCGACCTAGTGCTTAACCCTTGTGTTAGAAGGGCATCCCAGGACAATATGCTGCCAATGGAATTTAACACTCCCTAACTCAAGATACTATTGTTTGTTTTTGAGCTTTTGGAGAGTGTGTCTCTCTTCCTACTCCAAAGCACTAGCCTAGCTAATATGTTGGTGTAAAGAGCCCTAGAAAAAGTTACTAGATCAATTTTAAGATTACGCAATTTTTTTAAGAGCTGTTAATTACTCAAAGGTAACAGAAGTGAAACTCATGATGTGTGACTCTGACTCAAATAATGCAAGGATGACAATGAAATATGATTATTTTCATTCCATGAATCCTAGCTATGGGAGAGAGAGAAAATTTTCCGAATCAATCTCAATACTACAATGCAAATGCAATGCTCAATTTCCTTTCAGATGTCAATGCAAATAATCACTTATCAATGAACAATTTCTAAATGTCTTTTCCAATACTTCAATAAGCTCTAAAATTTGATTTTACAATGTTTTCAAAATGTCAAAAACAAAATATTGAAAGAAAACTTATTGTTCACTTTCCAAGAAGAACTCTGATTAATGAGAAAAGAAAATCAAATCATACAGAATCAAACAATGACAACCCAACCAATTCTTTCAATGAAAGTAAAAACAAAAACCAAACCAATGAGTCTTCCCAAAGCGAATGAAAAATGTTCTTTCGAACCACCAAGCAAAAGAGAAAACCACAAGCACTTAACTCTCTACCAATCACTGGTTCTCATCCACTCAGACACATCCAACTCCAGAAGTCAGAGAGAAAGAAAATGCCAAACAGAGCCAAGAAAAGAAAGTCAAGCTAAGAAAGACCTAGAAACCCTAAATCTGTTCAAGCAAGCAAACTAAAGCAAGAGATGTATAAGTCAATGATCCAATAAGCCAAAAAGACACAAATCAACGGTTCTAAGCAATTGAAAGAGTCAAAACTTAAATTCAAAATTTTCAAAAATCTTGCTCGCAGGCAAGAAGTGTCACACAGTGCGAGAAGATATGGTTCTCGCATGCCACTTTGAAGCAAAGTGCGAGGTGTTTGCACTCAACCCTATAAGCAGGGTGCGAACTTGACTGGTTCTCGCAGGCGGTCAATGGACACAGTGTGAGAACTCCTGAAGATACTAAAAATTTTGAAACTGCAAGAAAAAATCAAGCAGGCTTATAGACACAGAAGGTCTCTCAGGATATCCTGAGGACTCAGACACTGACAAAACAGGAGAATAATAAAAATAGAGCAAATGGCCACAGAAAATTCAAAAAAACATAAAGACAAAGGGATAGTTCCCCAACGGAGTCGCCAATTTTGTTTCAGGATTAATCCGTAAGTGCGGACACGAACCGATATCCCTAGATCCACCTGGATCTAGAACAAAACGGGACAGAATAATACACTTTCCCTAGATCTAGCCTATTGAATGAACTAAGAGATAACGATAATGGACATACCTTATGAATGCTTTCCTTATGTCTGTGTTGTTCCAAGCTTTGCTCCAATGCTCTTGCACCGTTCAAATCACAACAATCCAAACCAATCGAAGTAAAGGCAGATTAATATATTCAATAGCTAGTCTATACATATGATCAAGGAGTTATGTAATAAAGTGACATCATCTTTATGGGAAAGGGACATATTAATGTATTGAATTAATTGAAAGTGAAACTTACAACCTGAGCCTTGATGTCGTAGGTCTCCTTTCGATGGCTCCTAGTCCTGACACACACACTTGCTCATGCATGAAGAAAATCAACCACTTGTGATGACCTTGCTGTTGTCTCTTTCTGCTGTAGCATCAGTCCTTCATACAGGCTTTCAACAATTCTCCAATCAATCTCTTGCTATCTTGATTTCTATTAACCTTTCCCATGAGCAATCTCCTCAATATATAGGAGAAGATAATTTAGTTACTTGGATAGGAAATGATCCCAAGATATTTGGAATGCCAGCCCCTGAACAACCATTCGAAGCCAACTCATGTTTCTAGAAGATTCCTTTCTAGAAGATTCGAGATTTTTTATCTTTTTCCTCTTTAAGAAGATGTTCGCACCCTGGCAGTTATTACAGTGCGAACTGTTCGCACTCCAGCTTAATGCAGCCTGCGAGAATCAGGAATTCTCGCAGGTAGATATATAGGTAGCCTGCGAACATCCCTTAAAAGCATGATTTCTGGAAGCAGACAAATGTAACTTTTATCAGGAAAGTGTTCATAGTGAAGAGCTTGATTTTCCCATCATCATAGCATCATCATGATGACCAAAATTGTGGATAACATGTTGTCACGCGACAATTTAGTTAATGGTGCGCGCAAATTATTGGTGGGCGGTGGGGGCGTACTAAACTTTGGCATGGTGCAGCGCATAGAGTGAAATGTGCATGAAATATCAATGCACGATACAAAAACTGCACGCAACATGTAATAGTGGAAGAACCAAAACTGTTCATGGTGGATATTGTCACGCGACACAAAAGTAGTGTGCGCAAGTTATTGGCGTGACAGAGAAGTGATACACAGTGGTTTTAGAGTGCGTGAAGCATGATTTACCTTGTGTTGTTATTGTGCATGGTAAATATGGGTTACAGGTTGAAATTTATGCACATGAATTCATTTGGAGGGTGAACCACAATAGAAAACCAGTGAATTTCCGCGATATTTTATACTATCTGAAAGTCATCTTTTTACAGCGCGTTTTTGAGGCCCTTAAGAGCGTTTTTAACTACTCAAAAACCACAAGAACAGAGTGTGCCAAGGTTGACTCTATCTTTGCAACTCAAATAAAAGAGCTTAGAGAGATATTTCTAATGGTGTAAATCATTTGTCAAATAAATCTTTTATGAGAAAGTTACAACGAAAACAATGGAGGGTAAATTTTAATACCCATCTAACTTCAAAGAGCCATAACTTTTTGCTCCAGAATCAGATTGAGGCACAGGAGAAGTCAATGGAAAGATATTAAACCATAGAAGATATTCCAAGAGATTAATTAAATTTCTGGGCATGTTAAAAGTGTTTAATATGGAAAATAAGGTACCTATAGCATACCAGTTACAATATGGTATTCTGGTCTGGAATTTCAACAGGTTGTAACTAGCATCCCAAAACCCCGAAAGAGGTGAAACTTGGATAGAGTGTCCATGATATGTATATGAAGAAACCCAATTGATATCCTATGAAAAATCCAATGGAGTATGTGCGGAATTTCTTAATTACAGCGCAAATTTGCGCCAAGTTGAAGTGTGAACAGGAAAAATTAATGGGCAAATTTCAAATAACCATAATTTTTTGCTCAGGACTCAGAATTGAGCATGGGAGAAGGTGATGGAAAGATATTGGATAGAGGATTCTAATTATACACCCATAAAATTGATTTGGGCAGTAATTTTCACAAGAGATCAGAAGAAGAATTATGATGCATTATTGGAACAGAATTGGACATAATTTTAGAATTTTGTTAAATTATTTAGCACAACAAATTTAGTTGGCTGCACATTTTTTGCAGAGTCCAAAAATTTAGTTCTTAAGAAGGGGGAATGTTGTATTTTAGTTAAAAATAAGCAGAGGTACTCAGAGAAAGAGCGCTATGACAAAAATATTTCATAAGATGATCAGAAGCCAAGACCTCAAAATGTCAAGGTATGAATCTGAGTACAGCCATAAAGTGTTCAGAAGCCACTACAACAAGTCCTCTCATGTTAGTCAAGTATTTAATGGAATCTGGGCAGAAGAATAGATCATGTAGTGAATGAATTAGTGAAAATACATTCACTCCTAAAGAAACCAATAAACAAATTAAGCAATGCATTGGAGTCCGATCTAGTATAAAAGTAATTGACTATCATAATGATACTAATCGGATAAAGAAAGAGGATTAATGCATATATGGATAAAAGTGCATCATATCCAGGGATTAGCTATGAAATTATAGAGTAATTCTTTCCCTTATGGTTATCAAAGTGCGTAGTGGAAGCATGGTATGAAGGGCATCAATGTGGCATGATAGAAGTGGATTGTGCAAGGCAGGTTGAAATCATATTGTCAGGACAGGGAAACATAATAGCCAGCAAGCAAATCCAAGTGCTGATATGATCAGTTAAGGAGGGGATAAATCAAGTACCTTAAGAAGGAAGTTGGTGTTAACTATCAAAGGGTACTCAGAAAAAAGGACTAGAAATATAATTGAGTCATGTAGGAGTTGGATCAGAGGGATCCAAATAGTAGTGGAATGCTGAAAAATAATATCAGCATAATATGTAATTGCAAGTCCATGAACATGCTAGGATAATGGAAGAGGGAATCATGAGGTAGATATCAAGATAATGGGAATGCAGGACAACACTCCAGGAGGGAAAGAAATAATAATAGAGGATTGTTGATGCATTCCAAGGGTATTGAAGATATTTCCACAATAGCATGAAGGTGTCAAAGCCAAGAAAGGATTAAAAGTGAAATGGATTTATGATGAGAGTCAACAAAGAACCATGGAGAAGAAAACGGTTTTGTGCATGGTTTTGAATATAAAGAGATGGTGCCTAAGAAGAATCCATCTCAAGTGGCATAGATACATGAGTGAAATTTCCAGGGAGTGGAAGTATCACTTGAAATTATGATGGTAAATTAAAAGCAGTATTTTGTACTTGTAATTAATCCTATGCAGCTAGAGAAGGAGGCATATGTGAATCCTTACAGTATGCTAAGATATTGGCTATGTAAGCCAAGTTTGAGGCTAGCTAGCAAGGAGAAGATAAGAGTGAAATAAAAACTCAAATACTAAAGTATTCAGCCAGGAAAGAGCTGGAATAGTTCAGTTCGAAAATTAAATGGACGTTGAAGATCCAAAGTCTATGAGGCAGGATGATTGGAATTATAATTCATCCAAGTACGAGTAGGGATAGATGGATCCAGAAATAAATTAAAAGCTTAAGGTTAATATCAGTTTAGTATTGGATGGAAAGGCAAAGGAATCCAAGAGTTATTTGGCTAGAAAGTGCTTAGATCAGAAATAATCATGAATAGTGGTTGCAATGAAGAGCACATGAAGATTCAGGAATCTGGAAGAATGGAAGACTTCTAGGATAACAAGGAAACGTGATGCAAGGAGGAAGAAGTTGCTGCAATTTCTATAGTAGAAAATATTTTATGGCTTGTTGGGATAACCATAGGGTGAGAATCATTGCATGTTGGAAAGGGTTGTTGATAATGTGGTTGTGCATGGACAGAAGCAACAGAAGGTTGGAATGTTGAAATATAAGGCTGATAAAGAGGCATGAGAACTTCTATTATCATCATCTATTCAAGTAGCATTAAATTTGTTTAATGGACAACATGTAGGTAAGTATTTATTTCTTGAAATTATGTTGCATAATTGCCAAACAGAAATTCAGGTAAGAATTTCCCCAAATTGAATTCTTACAATATGCAATATGGTATTGTTTAAGTGTCATAATAGGATTAACTTACCACTAAATGTGGTAAAGGCTAGAGGCATGCTACAATTATCAAAGCTTTTAGATTTTGATTGCACGCACTGACATAGTAGCATGTCATGTTAATTTGGTTATGAGGCAATAACCAAAGAAAATAAAAGATAAGAACTTGTTATAGGAATGATGCTAGGAAATCTAGTCATGTATGAGACCAAGACATGGTTGGATATGGCAAGGTATGGTTATAGAAAGGTTATGTGCCACACAAACACCCAATGAGATTCCTACCTTTAAATAAAACATGGACTGCAACCTTTTTGCTAACACTAGTAAACACCACAAAATTGTATTCTTGGTATAGTGTTTGGGTCGAAAAGGAAGGCATCCAAGTAATTGTAACAACAATGGGAAGTGTGTGGAGATGTGTCAATACATTGGCTAGATTTCCAATTTATGGATGGTGAGATACATGGCTTAGATAAAGATCATTCTGAAAATCGATGCAAAGGTGCATTGTATAAGTAGGCATTGAGAGTTGCACTCATGCCTGGTAAGTGGTAGAGTTGCACTCATACTTGATGGAATTGTATACTTTAATGCATTTTGTGAGTGCATGTATATATGTTTTTGCATGGAAATAATTATACTAATGGATGAAATGTTGCTAACTCATGAAGTTGAGAACATTTCAAGAACTATTAAACATTACAACAAGAAAGTTGCAAGTCATGTAGTCATAGGAATAGTGACTACAAAAAATTTCCTATTCAAAAAATTGAAAAATTGAACTTACTGTTATTAATTATGAACATGCATATTCATAGAATGATGATTCATTCTATTTGGTTAAATTGTTTGGTAATTGTGATTGAATTTCTAGGTGCATACAATTCTAAGATCATCGTACAAGGTGTTGTACATGTTGAATTATGATGTATAGAAAATACTGACAATTTGTTGGTTGTATGCAATATATAATCATTGCAAGAAAAATGGTATTTAGCATGGTGTTTGTTGAAAGCCATAAGGAAAACTACATCCTATTATTGCAACAACAATGAAAAATTATGAAATAGGATTTCATATTTTGGGAAAAGTAAAATTCATTATGAAATTAATTTGATTTCTAAAATGGAACTTTTATAATTCTCTATCATGATAAATGCATGTTTATGATGTAGATGAGATTATAATGATTAAAGTTGGAACTCCTAGAGCCACAATGCTCTGAGACTTCCTATCCGGCCTATGCTAGAGCCCTGGAAGGGAAGTTGAGTAGCCGATGAACTATTGGACAATGAAGGTGCATACTACCTTGGTTTGTACAAGCATGTGGGGAAGAGAGACCGTTGGTTGGAGTGTTGCTGAGGTTTGGTACCTTGGCCTAGACTATGTTGATATTGATTATGGGTCATGGTTATCTTAGGAAGCCATTACCCTGATGGAGTCATAACCATGCTCAGGAGTGGTACACTACTGAGAGTTTATCAGCAGTGAGAGATAAGGCTGGCTGGAATGTCATGGATCTACATCCAGTTGTTGTTGCAATGAGGTTTAATTGAAGCATGTAATAAGGAACAATGAGCTGAATTAGTTCTTGAGGCAGCTCTATGGAATAGAGAAATTGACTTCCAGCTACAATATGAGTACCGGAATTGGTGCTAGAAAGTAGAGCACCAGATGGATAACAAGATTTCCATAGCTAAACCTTGGAAATTTCAGAGAATTGGAATGGTAAATGGTATATAATGCACTGAGGACAATGCATAAATAAGGGGAGGGGATTGTAATGTCCCTAGGTTGAACCCAACTATAAATGTGATAATGTAATTAAGCTGGTGATATTTTTTATATATTTTTGGCATGCATCTTCCATGGTGTAGTGTGTGCATGTACTGCACAGTAAATTGATAAAATGGGCACATTCCAAGATACCACGCGTAGCAAACTTAAGTGCGCACAATTTTGAGGCCAGGAAGCCTTTGTGTATCTATTGTGTTTCATAGGCTGGTGAGCCAGTTATTATAAGCTAGGAGTCTTATGTTTGTATTAGGCCAAAGAGCCTAGATGTTAAAGGCCAATGCGTCGATTTTTGGTATATGTCTCATGATTAATATAAAATACATCATTGCGTGCAGACCGACCATGATAAAAGAGTATGGGGGACTAAAATCCACTATTTAGGGAAAGGGTGGGGCTAAAAGTTAAGGAAAAGGGCTAATCTAGGGAGCTTAAGCCAAAAAGGAATATTATATTATTATTTCTTAAATCACAAAGTATGGATAATTATTTTATCCTAACTTCTAAAGTTGGGAACAAGTGGAAGTAGCTTCCAACATGACAAGTGTCAAGTTGGGGACATGCATACTTATTGTTGGGACTTAGTTCATTTCTCATCATTCTTTCCATCATCTCTTCCATCATTCGAACACCCAGGCATCCATTTCATCCATATGTTATCCATAAATTTGGTCATTGTGATGATGTCATAATGATATCATGATAATGGAAAATCAAGCTCTTTACCAAGAATACTTTCCTGAGAAAAGTTACAGTTGTCTTCTTCCAGAACTCACATTTTGAAACATGTTCGCATGCTACTTATATATTCTCCTGTGAGAATGCTTGATTCCCGCAGGCTACCTTAAGCTGGGGTGCGAACTTCTCACACTGTACTCATGGTTAGGGTGCGAACATTCTCTTAAAGAGGAAAAAGATAAAGATCTCGAACCTTCTAGAAGGGTGAGTTGGCTTTCGAGTGGTTATTCAAGTACTGGCATTCCAGATATCTTGGGATCATTCCCTATCCAAGTAACTAAACTATCTTCTCCTATATATTGAGGAGATTGCTCATGGAAAGGGTTAAGTTAAGCAAGCAGCAAGTTAGCAAGAGATTGATTAGAGAATCAGTGCAAGACTATGTGGAGGACTGATGCTACAGCAACAAGAGACAATAGCAAGGTCATCACAAGTAGTTGATTTTCTTCATGCAGGAGCATGTGGTGGTCATATGTCTGGGTATGCTACTGCCCAGAAGATCTTACGTGCAGGTTACTTTTGGCCTTCCCTATTCATTGACTGCATTACTGTTGTTCAGAAGTGTCATGCCTACCAGACCTATAATCAGAAGATTCGGTCGCGTCCTGCTCCCCTTCATCCTATAGTCTCAGTAGGTCCTTTTGCTAAATGGGGCATTGATTTTATGACATGTCACCCTCACTCGGTCGGGGGGCATGGTTACATTATCGTAGTTGTTGATTATTTCACAAAGTGGGCCGAGGCGATGCCGACATTTGATAATACTGGGAAGACTGCAGCCTTATTCCTTTTTAACCATGTCATCACTCATTTTGGTGTTCCTCAGGCTATCGTTACCGATCACGGTAGTCATTTTAGAAATAATATGATGTCTGAACTTACAGAGAAGTTGGCCCTTCGTCATGATAGCTCAATGCCCTATTATCCACAGGCCAATGGCCAGGTCGAAGCCATCAATAAGGTTCTTATAACTATGATTCGACGGATGATAGGAATCCATAAAACCAGCTGGCACACAATGCTATTTTCGGCATTGTGGGAATATCAGACATCTGTTAAGTCTACCACGGGATTCATGCCTTTTCGATTAGTTTATGGCATGGAAGCCATTCTACCAATAGAATGTGAGATACCGTCTTTGAAGCTAGCTATAGAGCTCTTACCTAATACTTCTGCCGAAGAGGAACGTTTGTTGTATTTAATGCGATTAGACGAGACTCGCCGTGACGCTACCCTTGTAATAGAAGCCCAAAAGAAACGTGTTAAGGCACAGTACGACAAGCATGTCAAACCTCGTGTCTTCTCTGAAGGAGATCTTGTTCTTCTATATGAACAAGATAAAGA
>ML779496.1:52227-106141 GCA_009831015.1 Picea engelmannii | reverse complement strand
ATTTAAATGTTAAAGTATTGGAGAACTTTCTATTTATGGAAAGTGGTTAACCCTAAAATAAAGAAAATAGGTTAAGTGACCTAGAAATGGGTTAAGTGACCTAAAAATGGGTTAAGTGACCTAAAGGATGAAAGTATAAATAACATAGCAATGGTATCTTGTAGATCATCATTTTTGTGGATCAATGAAGAGCTTCTTGTGGGAATATATTTTGGAGTATTGATGGAGAGCTTCTTGTGAGAGCTTCTTGAGCATTTTTGGTGTGGAACACTTGAGGATATTGAAGATCTATAGGTGACTAAGGTAACCAAGGATATCTAAGCCGAAATGCTGAGGAAAGTGAAGAAAAGAAGGCCGAAATGCAAGGAAGGATAAATTATTTTGATGGTGCTTTCTAAGGTATGTTATTTACAGGTCATATCACCATTTTCGCTATAACTTTTTTTCTATAATGATTCAGATCCTGAAATTGCTATGAAAGTTACAAAAAATAGCCAAGTATATGTGGTTAAAAATTCATCTTTTGGGTCTTTGTAGTTTGGGAGGAAAATTCCATGGAAAATAGGGTTTGTGGCTAGTCTTGAAACTAGTCAAAATCAGGTGTTTTGGGTACAAAAGTCATAACTTCTTCATAACAGATCCAAATTACGTGAGACCAATTGTGTTGGTTATATTACAGTCTTTAGTATTGTTTGTAATAGTTTCATATTTATTCATCAAATATTTTGTGCGGGCATTCTCTACAAGGTCGCTCTCTAGAATAAGCCAGAATTCAACAAGGTATGGCATTTTTGCTATAACTCCTTTTATGAGAGGTTACAAGTAGTTCCACTTGGAGGAATTGCATAAAACACACTGAAGAACATTGTGTATCAGTTTCAAATCTTTATTCAGTATAGGTACACAGTTATGATTATTTCAAGTTAGGGTTGTTGACTAATCCAAAACTAGTCATGGTTGAGACAAGCAGTTGATGAGTTGGCACATACATGAGGTGTATAGTTGATGTTGTTGGTACATATTGATGATTCATTGTTGATGAGTATTTGACACATGATTGGTATATACTTGGTACATGGTTGGATGCACTTGTTTATGGTACAGGTTGATTACAAGTTGTTTGGCATAGGTTGGTGCATGGTTGATGCTCTTGTTTATGGTAAAGATTGATATCTGTTGAGGATTGTTGCCTCATCTCAGTTGGTGTTGAGAATGAAAGCTGATTCTTGCATATAGAGATGGTGCTCTTGTAGAGTTGTACTCTATTCAGTTGTTGCTGATAAACCCCAAGGATTGTAGTCCGTAATAAAAAGAAAATTGTGCATACATCTTGTGTTCTTTGTGTTCATTGTGGTGATGACTTGTTGATGATATATTGATGTTGTTGATATGTGCTCACATCTAACTGGTTATAAATGAAAACAATGGGTAATGAATAAATGTTGAATGCTAATTGATGATTTTTTGTGCAAGAGGGAAGTTTTGAGAAAAGGAGCCCCACACTCATTCACCCCCCCTCTAAGTGTGGTAGGTGTGTCCAACAAGTAGTCGAATCGCTCAACCGGAGAATTTAGACAATACACTTAGAAACAACAAGTGTAGGAGAGTCCAAAATTCAACAGAGGATTAAGACCCTCTTGTCGAAAGATGACTTCTTCAATAAAGTGAAAGAAAAGTTGCATCAAGAACCTAAATAAAATATGTACGAATGATATCAGCTAAGGGATGATAATTTGTTGGTGTACATTAAGAGGCTATATGTACCTAATTGAGATGATATGAGGCAATTGATTATGGATGAGTTCCATAGGAGGGAATATGTTGGTCAACCTGGTTACTAGAAAATGGTGACAACATTCAAGAAACTATATTATTGTCTTGGGATGAAGCAAGACATTTCTCATTATATTTCAAAGTGTTTAGAGTGATAACAGGTGAAATTCGAGCATCGACAACCTGCGAGACTATTGCAACCCATAAATACACCAAAATGGAAATGGGAAGTGATTTCCATAGATTTTATCATGGGTTTACCGAATACATTCAAAAAACATGATGCAATCATGGTTTTAGTGGACAAGTTGAGAAAGGAAACTCATTTTATTCCCATAAAGTCTACTTTTGAAGCCATAGACGTTGTCATTGTTTTCATGAAAGAGATATTCAAGTTTCATTGTTTTCCCAAAACCATAATTTCAGACAGAGATGCTAAGTTCACCTCAAATTTATGGTGAAGATTATTTGTAGGTTTAGAGACACAATTGGCATTTATCACACTGTATCGTCCTCAAATTGATAGTTAGACAAAAAGGGTGAACATAGTGTTAGAGGATATGCTACGAATGCATGTTATGCATAGACCCAAGCAGTGGGAAGAATATCTACCTTTGGTAGAATTCTTGAATTATAATGGTTATCAAGAATCATTAAAGATGAGCCTGTTAAAGGCTCTATATGGAAGGAAGTGCATATTTCCAATTATTTGGGAAAATCGAGTGGAAAAAGTTACATTTGGACCCGAATTACTGAAGGAAATGGAGCAAGCCATAGTTTAGATAAGGAAGAATCTGAAAATTTCCCAGGATAGATAGAAGAGCTATGTTGATAGCAAGAGAACCCCTAGAGATTTTAAAATAGGAGACCATGTGTATCTCCAAGTGAAACCCAAGAGAATTTCCCTAAAAATGGGGATGTGTTCTAAGTTGGCTCCCAGATATTTTGGAGCATTTGAAATCCTAAAGAGAATAGGACCAACAACATACATAATTGCTTTACCACCTACTATTAGAGAACATAATGTATTCTTCGTGTCTTTGTTAAAGAAATGCGTACATGATTATAATCATATTATTCATTCGACTGTAATACAAGTGGAACTAGAGGCATAATTCTAGACAGATCCCCAATTCATTCTGGACAGGAAAGAAACAATGCTTCAGAACAGAGCCATCATCTAGGTCAAGGCACAATGGAATCACTTTGGAGCTAATGAAGATACATGGGAGCTAGAAGATGCCATGAGATTGGCATACCCAGTTTTTTTTATTGTATAATTGTAAATGCATGGTGTTTTAAATATTAGGGACAATGTTTCTTTAAGGGGGAGGGGAGTGTAACACCCTATTTTCTCCCAAGACTATAATTATGCCCAAACTTCATATGTTAACAATATGAGGCATGTAATTGTGTTTTGATTTAATATAAAAACCAAATTTTTGACTAAGAGGAAACAACCTTGATAAGTGATAGCCATGATACACCTGATCTAGATGGATTTTGGTGGCCTCCCACCTATTCCAACTGGCTCATTTTGGCATTTTTCCACTTTGGCAGTTTTTTCCTAGTTTTTGGGTCCCTGACTTCCAAGGTCATTTTGAGGCCCTAAACAACATTTTTAGGGCTCTCCATAGTAATATTGTAGACGAAGTCATATTCTAATTCCAATATGTGTATTCCTCAGATAGACCTTTACAACAGGCTATCGTGCTCCTCAAACGAGATCGTATGAAAAAGTTATGACCCTAGGAAGTTGATGTACTAACTTACGCAAACGGGGCCCACATGACTTTTGGCGCTTCATCTCCTAGGGTTAGGTTTTTGGATGTCTATGGTTTTTGACATTATTGTTTATTGTAAAAAGGCCTTCATATCCTCATTGTAATCATCTTCTTGTGAATGAGTGCATCTGTCACATCTCTTCTTAGAGATAAGCCACCACCATTCTAGCAAGCTTGTTTTCTTCTGCATTTTACAGTTTCAACATATATTCTTATTGAATAGAAACCAATTTTACTGTATATATTCTATTCTTTGTTAAGCATGTTTTGATAATAATATGTATTCATTTCATTCTTCTCATAAAATATGGATCATTGGTATCATAGCGGTCTGCTCCTTGTCATTCTTAATGCATGTCCCCAACGAGGTCAGGGTACAAAGAATTGGGTCTCGAGCTTGTTTCTCTTGAGGATAAAATCTCTCGCGTGCCAAATATACCTCTCATGGTGGGAGAAAAAAAAGACAAATTGACAGGACATCCCTTCAAAATGTTTCTCTAGGAATCCCTCACGCAACAAAGGAACACGATGATGGATAGTTTTATGCAAATCCTTCGTTGACTACCAACATGCGACGCATATTCCTCGAATAAAAGTGCCACCCCCTTCAAGGTACAAATCAACTTCGATATTCCTATATTTGAAGGTCAGATAGACACAGATGTTGTAGACAAATGGTTGAATCTTCTGGAAGGGTATTTCTCTATCCATAACTTCTCGAATAGAGAAAATATTATTTTTACACTCCTCAAAGTCGTTCCCCATGTCAAAGATTGGTGGGAAACTTTATATGAGAAGAAGGAAACAAAATAACCCCCATTATTTAAAGTCGTGGTCACCTGGGAGTCCTTTAGGGATGCTATTAAGGAACAATACCACCCTTTTGGATGTTATGATGACCTGTACACAAAATGGACCACACTCCGACAGGAAAGAGACCAAGCAGTGTCCGAGTTCACAAATATTTTCCATACCTTGCACACCAAGTTGGGTATCAAATATTCTGAGCGACATATCGTGCTCAAGTATCAGGATGGTATGCATAGATACATCCATATTGAAATGTAGTTCCTATAAATCTCATCCTTGGGAACAACCTACCGATATGCCATTAAAATTGAGCAGAAGCTCAAACAAAAGACACAGAAATTTGGGCCTGGGAATCCCTCACAGCAAAAGCCAAGAAAGGGCGGCCCCAACCCACAGAAAAAAGGACAGAGCCAATATGGACTACCTCAGGAAAACCAGTCCATCCCACAAGAAAAGAAGCACACTGGAAAGCCAAAGAAATATACTGGGAAGTTGTGTGACTTCCATAAGAGCCCCTCACATAAAACTGTTGATTGTTGCTCAAAGTAGTCGCTGGTGGCTGAGGTGAAATCCTTTGAATCAGATGTGGGTTTCGACTCTAAGTCAGAACCATAAAGGGGGAGATAGATCATTGATGCAAAACCCAATGCTACCATTTCTACCACCAAGCTCCATTTGAGTGAACCAGATGAGCTAGAGGAAGGCAAACTCCTTTTTCATTCATGGATGTGGGTGAAGGGTAACCCACTGCACTTCATCATTGATAGAAGTAGCCAAAATGACCTCATCTTAGCAGAGGTTTTCAAGTGACTCACCCTACCTAAAATGCCGCACCTGCATCCCTACACCATCGGATGGCTCCGCCAAGAAAGAGACATCCGCGTCAGCCAATAATGTCTCCTTTCATATGACATCGTGCCCTTCAAATATGAAGTATTGTGTGATGCTTCCCCTCTCGAATTTTGTAATGTTCTTTTGGGCCAACCATATTTATGGAAACATCAAGTTGTTATGAGTCTATCCCTTGCAGTGTTATTATTACTTTGGACAAGGAATTGTACAGGATACCTGAGGCAGTCCCACCTATTACTAATTTCTTGATTCATGTAAGGTCGTCTCTAAGATGGGGAAGTTTTTCTTCTTTGTGATTCAATATTAGAATGAACGAAAGATCTCAGCCACATCCAGGGTATTTGCGTTCGACCTCTCCACCCAATAGAAGCAAGTGGATAATATCATGGAAGAATACTCAGATATCTTCTCCTCACCTAAGGGGGTACCTCTGAACTATCAGGTCAAGCACCCCATCAATCTTACCCCCAGCGCACTGCTACCCAATGGGCCAGTCTATCGCCACTCTCGGTTAGAGAATGAGGAGATCAAGCAGAAGATCCAAGAAATTCTCCATAAGGGGAAAATTCTTCCCATATCATCACCTTGCGAGAGCCTGATCATGTTGGTATATAAGAAAGATGGAACCTAGTGACTTCGCATTGATTATTGGGTCCTGAATAAAATCACAGTTAGAAACCGGTACTCGATTCTCTAAATCGATGACCACCTTGATCATCTCATGAGGGCCAAATAATTCAGTAAGATTGATATGAAGTCTGGCTACCAACAGGTCTCGATAGAACAAAGATATGTATGGAAGACTGCCTTCAAGTCAAAGGAATGTATTTTTGAATGGTTGCTCATGCCCTTTGGTTTGAAAAATACTCCAACCACTTTCATGAGGAAGACAGACTATATCCTATGATCAGTCACCAATACTTTTGTAGTGGCGTATCTAGATGACATTCTCATTTACAACAAAACTTGGGTATAACACTTGCAACATATTCAACAGTTTTTTCACACCCTCAGCAACACAAGCTATACGCCAACTTGGAAAAATGATCCTTCAACATGGACATGGTCCATTACCTGGGCTACATCATTGATCAACATGGCATACATGTGGATATAGCCAATATCCAATTCATCTATAACTGACCAGCCCCAACCACACTCACTAAGATTCGAAGCTTCTTGGGCCTTTCCAATTTCTACCACAAGTTCATGTTGGGATTATCCCATATTGCATGGGCCCTTAGCCTAGTAGACAGGGGTGGTGGTAAGGTGAAATTTGTGTGGAGTTAGTCCCAACAACAAGCGTTCGATGATTTGAAGAAAATATTGTGCTCAACCCCAGTAATTTCACTACCAGACCTGCAACAACCCTTTTACATCGAGACAAATGCTTTAGACTATGTTGTGGGTGTAGTTCTCACTCAGCACGGCCACCCCGTGGCATATCATAGTGAGACACTATCAGATGTTGTTTGCAATTACCCTACTTATGACAAATAAATGTACTCCATTGTGCAAGCCTACCTCCAGTGGAGGCATTACATTCTTGGGAAGGAGACAGTCATCCACACTGATCATAAGCCACTGCAGCTCATGTAGACACAAAGCAAATTGTAGAATGACCTCCAACAAAAGTGGTCCACATACTTGCAACAATTCCACCTGAACATCAAGTATAAAACATGAAGCACCAACCACATCGTTAATTTCATTAGTAGACCGCAATTGACGACACTCACAATAATGCTAGACTCTTGTGGCCATGAGACCTCTGGATGGACCCAACTCTATGAGACAGACCCAGACTTCACCACCACCTACCAAATGTTGGGCGCAAATGCATTTTTCTCTAATTTACATATTTAGGACGAGATGTTGTGTCATCTGGTCCATATCTTCATTCCATCAAGAGAGCGAGCAAATATGATCTAGGAAACCCACTACAGTTCGGTGGCAGGACACTTTGACATTGAAAAGATAGTGGCAATGTTGTAGAAAAATTTCTATTGGTTGAAACTTCAACTGGAGGTCAACAAGTATATCAGGTCCTGCACTGCTTACATTATTGCCAAACCGACCACTAAGAAACAGGGCATGTAAACCCCTATGCCTACTCTCGACAGGCCATGGGAATCCATCTCAATGGAATACATGTCAGGCCTCCCATCCACTAAGAGGGGAAATGACTATGTTTTTTTGGTTGTTGATCACTTTTCTAAGATGGCGATTCTAGCCACCTGCAAGAAGAGAATCATAGCAAAGGCAATTGCCAATCTCTTCTTTGAATGAGTCTGGGTACATTTTGTAATCCCACAAACCATTGCCTCATATCGGGACAATCGATTTCTCAGCACATTCTAGTCGATCCTCTGGTCATTGCCGGACACCAAACTCACCAAATCCACGACCTTCCACCCACTAGACAAATGGACAAACTGAGGTCATAAATCAAATGATTGTGCATATCCTGTGAATGTATAATTACAAGAACCCTTGCACATGGGATGAGAGTATTCTATATGCCCAACATAGCTACAACTGATCCCTGCATAGCTCAACTGGCCACAACCCCTTTCAGGTCGGGTTGGGATTCCAACCATTGGGTCCCATAGATGTTGCACTACCCCTTGTGGTCACCTCGACTGACTCATATCATGATCCAAATGAAGCTAAAAAAGAAACCCAGTTCATTGAGAGGATCTAGTACATCCACCAATAGGTTCAACATATCCTATAGAAGTCCAATGACAAGTTGATCAACATCGAGTGCCACATAAGTTTCAGATGAGAGAAAAAGTTTCTTTCACTTGCAGAAAGAACGCCTTACAGGACCCCATTGGAACCTTCTCCCACTCTATTATGGATCATACACCATCACCAAGGTTGTGGGTGATAACACTTTTGAGATCAACATTTCTCCTTTCCTTGGCATGTATCCAGTGTTCAACGTGGATATCCTTCAACCTTATTTCCAGCCATTATTGGACACCTCATAAATAACAGAACAATTGACACCAACAAAGCTCAACCCAGACTGCATACAAAAAGAATCCAATGATCATATTGTGGAAAAAAAAAATCAAGGGCACTCACCAACAAAGGATCCAATTTTATTGAGTTGTCAAAGCAAGGAAACTCCTGCACCAAGGAAAGTGGCTCACCCGGGGCCAAATTCAACAGAAATTTCCTCATCTGATGGAGGAGGTAAATGCAATGGAGACCACTACTTCCTAAGGGGGGGGAATTGATCCATATGGATTTCAGTGGCCTCCCACCTATTCCAACTAGCTCATTTTGGTAATTTTCCAGTTTGGCAGTTTTTTCCTAGTTTTTGGGTCCCTGACTTTCGGGGCCGTTTTGAGGCCCTAAAAAACGTTTTTAGGGATCGACATAGTCAAATTGTAGATGGATTGAAATTATGATGGGAAAATGTGTATTCCTTGGATATACCTTTCCAACGGGATATCATGCACCTAAAATGAAGATTGCATGCAAAAGTTACAACCCTGGGAAGTTGATGTACTAACTTACCCAAACGGGGCCCACATGACTTTTGGTGCTTCATCTCCTAGGGTTAGGTTTTTGGATGTGTAGGGTTTTTTTCATTCCTGTTTATTGTAAAAATTCCTTCATATCCTCATTTTAATCATCTTATTTTGAATGAGCACAATCGTTGCATCTCTTCTCATAGATAAGCCGCCACCTTTCTAGCAAGCTTGTTTTTCGCTGCATTTTATAATTTCAGATTATTTCCTTATTGAATAGAAACCAATTTTACTGTATATCTATTATTCTGTGTTAAAAATATTTTGATAATACTCTATATTCATTTAGTTCTTTTCAAAAAATATAGATCAACACCAGAGGAAATTGATGGGTAGAGGGACTGATGGGATGGTTGAGTGAAATGGAGATGAGATGCATCAGTGAAAAAAATAGGAAGCTTGCACAAAAAGGTAATCTATGCTTACAAACATAATGAATTCACCTACCGGCACACCAAACTGATGCAGGAGACCTTGTGATAATTAAATAGAATTTCGTAGAGGTGTTCAAGTAGTAATGATTGTGGTAGTTGAACCATATAAAGAGAGAATTTCCAATTGAATAACTAACAAGGGAATGTACCAAAAACTGCCCCTTTTGATTATGAAGGGAAGACTGTAGGTTACATCTCCAGGATGTTGTAGAGATACCAAGTGGATGGAGAAGAATACCAAGGAAGGAAAAATGCAACGTGTGTAGGAGGGGAGAGTATGGACAACACATTCACACAGAGGAGAGTAAGGATATAGGAAGAGAGACCCTATAAACATATAAATGAAGATGCCACCTAGGGACAAAAGAATGCAACAAAAGAATGAGAAGGAAAAAAGTCTTAGAGATGAGAAACAAAGTGCATCACCGTGGATGTGTTGATTGAGAAATAAAAGAATAGATTTCTAGAAGAAAATAGGAAGCTTTTCTGAGTTGTTGATGATCACCCTGAACATAGATGACCCAGATTTATGAATTGAAGAAATAGTGGGTTGCAACTTGGTGCTTACTGGACATAAATCGACACTGGTAAGAGGAGGTCACCGAGGGACTATTGAGAAGAGAAGGGACCCCCTTGTGAAAAGGAAATCCAATTGAGAAACCACCTAATAAACCTGTACAGACCCAAATCTCAGTGAGAGGTGTAAACTTGTGCTATGTCAGAGGAAGAAGGAGAGTAACCTTCTTGGATCATCGCAGACTCACAACCCTTCCAAGTTAATTTCCTTGGTGGTATCATGGATTGGCATGGGGGTGGTGTGTTGTAGGAATTGAACTACAATAAGGCCTAAGGTTGGGAGGAAATGATTCCTATCTCATTCAGTTGGATTGGATTATTTCCTTATCAGATAATTGTTCATTTGTACTAAAACTGTCTGTGAATGATTTATGTGAATTCTCATGAATGGAACAATTGTATGATAGTACATATGAATGTCTAAATCTAAGAGACTGTTTGTGTACTTAACCTATTATTTTGAATTCTATAATATGAGCAATGTTATGATGTTTACTATTTCCTGGTCAAATCGTAAAAATGAATAAACAAAAATTGTTACCTACTTGAATACTCTATATGTTCCATGTGTGGAGATCCTGCAAATGATGTGAGGCTTTAACCTTAAGTTTGACTGTTTGTAATGGCCAAAAAATCATTTTGAGTTATCGAAAGTTAGAATCTAAGTCTTGTAGAACTCAATAAAAATGGCTAAGTCCTTAAAGAGAACAATTATGATTTTGCAAACCCTGTGTTGGTCAGTGGAGAACAATGATCATTGATCTGAAGAGACCTTGACCATTGATTGGTGGGTTGTTCAATGTTAACATGTTGGATGGATCCCTCGAACGTCGTGGGATATACTCCTAACGAGAGACTCTAAAACACACCTTTCAGAGTGAGGCCTTCAAAAGGAAATCTCATGTGCTATGAAGATAACCAAAAATTTAAGACCTCAAAGTCAATCTAGTGTGAGCTATAGATCAGGAAGCGGGAGGGATGAATCCTTATCCATTGATCATTACAGGTCCCACTTAGTAAGTCATAAGGGCGAGAGATGACTAGGACTATTAGTGTGAAGATGTGTTTCAGTAGTTGATTAGGCAACTGGATTGAGTGCAAGTCAAGTTGGATCATCCTTGACTGTCTTTAGAGTACGACTTTGAAGCATTCAAAGTAATCCTCTGATGGCTTAGGAGTGTGAATCCAATAGAGGGAAGATATCGACAATAGGTCAAGGTATGGAGATATGGAACGATAGCCAAAAAAATTTCGTGAGTCCCTTCTAAGTCAAGGAATGGAGTCATAACATCATGGTTGGCGTGGCATGCTAGCAGAGAAGTCGAAGTGAATTTAGAGTGAGAAGTGTCACTCACCCATTAGTGGATGAGTCAAGTATGGTCAAACGAGGCTAGAGAACCTTAGACCTTGAATAAATCTCAACCATCTATTGGGAGATCGCGACTTATGTCTACGTACATCCATCAAGGAGTGGGGAATATTCCTTGATACATTGAATTTAGAGTAGTGAAAACTGCTCAAGTCATTCTAGCTCCGAACGGATGGCATTGAAAGGGAGTATTCTTCGATACTATCTCCGTCAGACGTGAGTGATGAGGGTACTAGTGGTAGGATTTACATGCACCACATATTTGCAACGTTGTCTCCATGTAAGATGGAAAGTGTGACAAGGTGTCATGTGGACACCATGTGATAGTGGTATAGAGGTTAAAAAAAAACCCAAGAAATTTGGAAGGCCATAACCTTCGATCTAGAGCTCAATTTTGAGAGAAATTTCCATAATTGGGAATCTCTTGATGAGAAGAAGATGATGGAGCTGTAAAAGAGAGGATTTGAGATCGTTAAGAAAATAAAAAAATCCTAATATCCCTACCCGTAGGGGCTGGGTGTGTCACAGTCCAAAGGGTTTTTGATGCAGGAGCATCTCTCCACGTCAGCCAGCCAGCCAACCAGCCACGTTGAGTGCGTACATTCAAAGATGAAGAGAGAGGCGCAATCCTCATTTAAATATGAATTGAATGTAATTAAATGTTTAAGCTATTGAGATGGGAAGTCGTTCCTTTGTGTAGACATTAGGTAGATCGGCCTTTAATGTTTGTATGGTTGAGATCTAGATCCGGATGCGGACTAGATAGCCCATTCAATGCAATTGAATAGGGTAGGTAGGTTGGAGGGAAGAGCTCGAAGAGCCCCCTCAGGTAAAATGGATTTTGTATCTCATTTTGTAGTAGTTGAGTTGTAGTTGAAGAGGATCTGCGAGTAGAGAGCACAAGAGAAGAGCCGAGACCTTGTTACAGGACGTTCTCAGGAACACCTTGTAAATAAAGTCATTTGTCGTTTTAATACAAACAAAACAGTTTTCCTACATGTATTATGTGTTGAATGAATGTCTGTGAGTGTTCCATTGTATGCTATGAATGTATGTTGTTATCATGCATTTTCAAGAGTGTGTTTGATTTCAGGTGAAGGTCTTTGAGGCTTCACACCAAGAGGGTGTGACAGAACACTGCGGGTTCTGATAGTTGTGCACAGAGGATGCACTTCTGAATTCTGCGGGTTCAGACAAGGATGTGTTGTGGCACAAGAACTGGAATCAATGACACGGGAGAAAGACCTCAGGGTTGTTGAATACCTTGGAGGTAAGGCTGTGGGAGAAGAACACAGTTGCAGACAGAAGCTCTGAGGAGTTCTATAGAGCTCTTCCAGGTGGGCATTGAGCACATTGATGCAGGAGCATCACCAACTCATCAAGCGAGCCAGCACAGAAGTGGAAGACAGCTAGAAGGCGTCCAGCACAAATTTTTGAAAACACCTTGAAACTGTTGCGCGAATATTAATGTGATAATTTAATGAAGCGCACTTGTGTATTGTAATAGACCTTGAGCTGATAGCTCTCATCCTTTAGTAGATAGATGGCATTTAAGATAGTTAATGCAGGTAGATAGGATTTTAATTCTAGACTAGACAGTCTGAGAGCGCTGGAGGGAAAACAGATATAGACACCCTCATTGTACATTGTAACATTATCCAGGAAGAGAGAGAGCATTCAGGGAAGAAGAGCATGCAGAGAGCTATGTAAAGAACACCCATGTACTGATATTTGAATTAATAGAAGAGTTTGATTCAAATTCATGGTTTTGTGTTTGTTCTCTGTGTAATAATGTGGATATGCTCATGAATGTTTGCTTCCTGTTATACATTTGCTTTTATATGTTGTGTATGTGATTTCATGTTGAGTTTGGAATCTAAAAGGAAGAAGGAATGAGTTTCAATTGTTTCTTTATTTGAACCAGAGAATTCCTGCAAGGAGTGCAGTCGAATTTGTCTGCAAGGAGTGCATTGAGAGAGGGTTTAATAGAGATAACTTTGATTCTCGTTCACCCAGAAGAGTGCTTTTGGGCACTGGATTCATGCAAGGAGTGCGCAGGCCAAGGAAGGGTCTCAGGGTTGCGAACCTGAGAGAAGGAATTAGGGCTTCTGCTGCAGGAGTGCGCAGAGTCTGAAGACTTCAACACTTAGACGTGGTTGAAGGTTTTCCGCAAGGAGTGCGAGTAAGGAGTTCCTTTTGAGAACTTAAAAAATGTGGGAAAAGCTCAGGAAGGATAGGCCTTCGAGTTCATTGAAGGAAAGTGCAGGGAAGCTAAGACTGGAAGGTTAGCAGAAGCATCACATTTTTGCACACAGGGGGAACACGTTCCATAGAAGGAACACAGTCATTTCGTAGAATCATTAAAGGAGGAGCGGAAGGTCGGTATTCTCCGAGGAGAATTCGTGACATCCCGTGAGCCGTCAGATCTCACGGAGGTGCAAGGGAGATACGACGTCATTTTCCCTAGAAGTATAAAGCTCAGGAGGGGCAGAACCATCGATCCGAGCCACAAGGACCGTCATATCTACACGTAGTATCGTGCATCGGGGTTCGGCATATCAGAGGTCTTGAGGATAGGATACTTAGATAGTTGGGAATCATGAAACGTGATGTCCCGACAGTGACGTAAAAAGGTGTGGGACCGCAGGGGTCGGTGGAAGACATGTGGCACACTGTATCGGAGTTCAGGGAAAGTAAATTCCCTAACATTTTGGCATTGGGATTCATGATCCCGCAAAGTCTGATATCTCAATGAAGGGACAGGACCGTTGAGTAGTCAACCCGTGCGCCCATCGGAGTTTCGGCGTATCAGGTATCGGAAGTCGGGGATACAAGTAGTTTGATATCATGAGTCACGAAATCGTGAGAGGGAAAACTCCGATGAAAGGAAGGGAGGTCAGCGTTGACTGATCATTGCATCTCAAGGATTCGAGAGCCCAGTGTTCGACCTTTGACATCGCGAAATCGCGAGGTCTGATTCCCCGATAAGCAAAGAGAGGGGATCGCACGGAGAATTCTATGGGTGCAGATTTCCTGATAGGGAAATAGAAGGACGTTTGGGTTCTTCGGGCCAAGAGAAGAAGAAGATCCTGTGAGCGGCGTGCACTGAGGAGTGTGGCTGCGTCATAGTGGTATCAGAGCTCAGAAAGATTCTTTACTTTCTGTGGCAGAGAAGAAGGAAATTCACCATGCCACCCAGGAGATGGGACACGCAGTCAAACGATCCAGAGGATAGGGAAATGCTACGACAAAGAGGCAGGAAGATGGCAGATCCAACCATAGAGAGACAAATGCGTGATCTCCGAGCCAGACTCGAAGACATGGAGACAGCGCAAAGACGCGTAGCCAGTGCAGGGGATCTGAGTGATTCTGACAATGAAGTTGAGGCTGAACGAGAAGAGGAAGTTACAGCCGAAGATGCATCAAATGAGTGTTTGATCAAATCTATTGCCAGGATGGGTGCAAGAGAAAAAATGGACATTCCATTTTATGAGGGAAACTTGGATGCAGAAGAGATTCTAGATTGGATTAGAGCTCTTGACACTTACTTCGATTATGAAGATGTTGAAGAAGATAAGAAAGTTAGGCATGCTGTCACAAGATTGAAAGGACACGCAACATTATGGTGGGATGAGCTACAAGCAGAAAAACACTGCAAGGGCAAGTAGAAGATCAAGAGCTGGGATCAAATGATTGCAAAGATGAAAGAAAAGTTCATCCTGAGAGACTATCAAATCACTCTGTTCAGGAGGATGCAGAACCTGAGACAGAAGCTGATGACAGTGAAGGAATACATGGAGGAATTCTATCGACTAAACATCAGGGCAGGTCATTGGGAGAGCGATGATGAGAAAGTTTCCAGGTATATGAATGGCCTGAGATATGATATCCAGGACGAGATGAGTATGGTAACCATCCGAACGGTGGAGGATGCTTATCAAATGGCTTTGAAAGCTAAGGAGAAGATGAGCCTTAAGCAAGGACAAAGGGGATGAGGCAGAAGTCAGCCTAGAGGCAAGTCAGTTGCCCAAGAAAGAAACCAGAAGCCCAAAGAGGAATGGAAGAAACCTCAGGGTAAATTTGAGAGAGGTGGAACCTCACAACGAGGGCCATACGTTGAACAGAGAGGGCAGCAAACAGAGCAGAAAGGAGATTATGCTGACAACAATACTTTTCCTCGTACTAGAGGTAGAGGAAGAGGAAGAGGTGGAGTAATCACTTGCTTCACATGTGGAAAGAATGGGCACAAGTCTTATGAGTGTCCAGAGAAAAGGAAGGACATTGGAGAAGCTCACATCACCGAAGCACAGAGGTGGGATGTTGAGGCAGAAGATGCAGAAGGTGGAAGGTCATTGATGATGCGTAAAGTTATCTTGACACCTGAGAAAGAGGTGGAAAGTTTCGTCCAAAGGACCAGACCTTTCAGAACAGCTTTCAAGACCAAGGACAGGTTGTGCAAGGTTATCGTGGACAGCGGTAGCACAGATAATATCATTTCAACCGAGATGGTAGAGAAGTTGGAGTTGGAGACGACTGATCATCCAAGCCCATACAGAGTTTCGTAGTTACAGAAAGGACACCAGGTAACTTTTACTAAACAATGCTTGGTTGAATTCAAGATAGGAGGGTATAACAATAAATTACTCTGTGATGTTATTCCTATGGATGTTTGTCATTTATTGCTGGGCAGACCATGGAAATATGATAGGAATGTGATTCACGATGGGAGAATGAACACATATACCTTAGAGAAGAATGGGAGAACCCATATGTTGCTTCCAATAAAGGATAAGGAGGTGAAACCGGAAGTAAGCAACACAGTAATTCTCATGAGTGGGAAGGAGCTTCTTACAGAAGTTAAGAAGAAAGAAGATCCACAGTTCTTTGTGGTCAGAAAACCAAGGATTGTTCTGACTAGTACAAGAGTGGATGATTTACCGGATGAAGTTCAGGAACTGCTGGAAGAGTTCGCTGACATCATAGTGGACGAACTACCTCGTTCGTTGCCACCAATAAGAAGTGTGAGTCATCATATAGACCTCATACCAGGAGCTAGTTTTCCAAATAAAGCCGTGTATATATTGACACCACAAGAGAATGAGGAGGTTAAGAAGCAGGTCCAGGAGCTTCTAGACAAGGGATTGGTCAGGGAAAGCTTGAGTCCATGTGTTGTTCTGACAGTACTCAGTCCGAAGAAAGACGGAGGCTGGAGGATGTGTACCGACTCGAGGGTGATCAACAAGATAATCATCAGGTATAGATTTCCATTGTCGAGGATGGATGATCTGATGGACTACTTGAGCGGAGCCAAATATTTCTCGAAGATTGATCTGAAGAGTGGATATCACCAAATTCGCATGAGGGAAGGTCATGAATGGAAAACAACATTCAAGACAAACGAAGGTTTGTATGAATGGCTTGTCATGCCGTTTGGCTTGACAAATGTGTCGAGTACCTTTATGAGGTTAATGAATGATGTCCTGAAAGATTTAATCGGAAAGTTTGTCATTGTGTATCTGGATGACATATTAATTTTCAGCAAAACAAAGGCAGAGCATCTGAAGCATTTAGCTACAGTGATGAGGAAGCTACAGTGGGAGAAGCTATTGATAAACATGCATAAATCCTCGTTTATGAAGACAGAGCTCATTTATCTGGGTTTTGTTATTTCGGCGAATGAATTGAGGATGGATCCAGATCAAGTGGAGGTAATTAAAAATTGGCCATCACCGAGAAACATTTTTGAGGTGAGGAGTTTTCATGGACTGGCTAGTTTCTATCGAAAGTTCATTAGGAATTTCAGTGGAATTATTGCAACGATGATGGACACAGTGAAGAAAAGACATAAGTCTTTTCATTGGACTGATGAGGTTGAGAAAAGATTCAAATTGTTGAAACGAAAGATCACGGAACAACCAGTTCTGGTGTTGCCGGATTTCCAGAAAACATTTCAAGTGGAATGTGATGCAAGCGGGTTTGCCATAGGAGCGGTCTTGAGTTAGGAGGACAGACCAATTGCATATTTCAGCGAGAAGATGAATGAGGAGAAATTGAAGTACTCCACGTATGATAAGGAATTTTATGCTATCATACAGGTGTTGAAAAAATGGAGGCACTATTTGGTTCCAAAGGAATTTTTTTTGTATAGTGATAACCATGCATTACAATTTGTGACTCAACAGGAGAAGTTGAATCAGAGGCATGTTAAATGGGTCGAATACATGCCGAATTTCACTTTTGTAATTAAGCATATTTTTGGTACTGCTAACAAAGTGGGTGATGCTTTGAGCAGGAAATGTTTGCTGATGAAAGAGTTCAAAGTCAGGACATTAGGCTTTGATGATCTCAGGGACATGTATGCAAATGATCCATATTTTAAGGAGGCGTACGAAGCAGCTGATAACCCAATTCTTAGAGATAGAATCCCTTGGACAGACTATATGATCCAAGAAAGATTATTGTTCAGAGGCAATCAATTGTGTATTCCAAATTGCTAAATGAGGGAGAATCTGTTAAAGGAGAAACACAGCGGAGGCTTGGCAGGGCATTTTGGTCACGACAAGACATTTGCAAAGCTGAGTGAATCTAACTTTTGGCCAGGGATGCGGTCAGAGGTCAAGAAGTTTGTGGATAGATGCATAATTTGCCAACATTCTAAGGGAAGAAATAAGAATACATGATTCTATCAACCATTACCCATACCCGAGAGGTCGTGGGATGAAATCAGAATGGATTTTGTATTGGGATTGCTAAGGACGCAAAGAAGATTTGATTCAGTCTTTGTGGTAGTGGATAGGTTTTCCAAAATGGCATATTTTATCCCATGCCAGAAAACCAGTGATGTGACTCACATCGCAAATCTGTTTTTCAAAGAGGTCGTTCGACTTCATGTCTTATCGAGAAGTATAGTTTCAGACAGAGACACAAAGTTCGTAGGACATTTCTGGAGGACATTATGGAAGAAGCTGGGAACTAACTTGTTATTTAGTTCAGCTTATCATCCTCAAACGGATGGACAAACAAAAGTGGTGAACAAAATCCTGGGAGACTTGTTGAGGAGCTTGGTGACAGAGCACCATAGTCAGTGGGACACCATATTACCATAGGCGGAGTTTGCATATAATGACTTAGTGAACAGGAGCATAGGCCAAAGTCCATTTCAGATTGTGTATGGCGTGCAGCCAAGAGGAGTTTCTGAATTAAGGGATTCAGAACAAACTGCTACTAGGAGCGCAAGTGCCGAAGAGTTCGCAGAGGCGATGAAGGAACTTCACGGCCAGGTGAAGCAACGACTGCTAAATTCAAGTCGTGAATATAAGCGCAAAGCCGACCAGCGGAAGAGACAACTTCAGTTCAAGGTTGGTGAATTAGTTCTAGCGCACTTGAGGAAAGAAATGTTCTCGAGGGGAACATACAATAAATTGAAAATGAAGAAAATCGGGCCATGTAAGGTCTTGAGGAAAATGGGACAAAATGCTTATGAGATTGAATTACCGGATGGGATAGGAATATCTCCGATATTCAATGTCGCAGATTTATACCCATATAGGGCTGAAGAAGTAGAAACTGGAGATGAACAACCAATGATCCAGTGGATGAAACAGATGCCAGTTGCAGATAAACCGCAATTGGAATGCATACTGGAAAAGAGAGTGGGTAAGAAGACCAGGAGGAAAGAATACTATGAGTATCTGGTCAAATGGAAGGGCCATCCAGTGGAATATGCCAGCTGGGAGATGGAAGTGGAAATACAAAAGCATGGACAAACCGTGCAGGAGCTCATGGATAGGAGCCCATGAAAATTTTCAAGCGAGGGAGTATGATGCAGGAGCATCACCAACTCATCAAGCGAGCCAACACGGAAGCGGAAGACAGCTGGAAGGCGTCCAACACAAATTTTTGAATACACCTTGAAACTGTTGCGCAAATATTAATGTGATAATTTAATGAAGCTCACTTATGTATTGTAATGGACCTTGAGCGGATAGCTCTCATCCTTTAGTAGATAGACGACATTTAAGATAGTTAATGCAGGTAGATAGGATTTTAATTCTAGACTAGATGGTCTGAGAGCGCTGGAGAGAAAATGGATATAGACACCCTCATTGTACATTGTAACATTATCCAGAAAGAGAGAGAGCATTCAGGGAAGAAGAGCATGCAGAGAGCTGTGTAAAGAACACCCATGTACTGATATTTGAATTAATAGAAGAGTTTGATTCAAATTCATGGTTTTGTGTTTGTTCTCTGTGTAATAATGTGGATATGCTCATGAATGTTTTCTTCCTGTTATACATTTTCTTTTATATGTTGTGTATGTGATTTCATGTTGAGTTTGGAATCTAAAAGGAAGAAAGAATGAGTTTCAATTGTTTCTCTATTTGAACCAAAGAATTCCTGCAAGGAGTGCAGTCAAATTTGTCCGCAAGGAGTGCGTTGACAGAGGGTTCAATAGAGATAACTTTGATTCTCGTTCACCTAGAAGAGTGTTTTTGGGCACTGGAGTCGTGCAAGGAGTGCGCAGGCCAAGGAAGGGTCTTAGGGTTGCGAACCTGAGAGAAGGAATTAGGGTTGTTGTTGCAGGAGTGTGCAGAGTCTGAAGACTTCAACACTTAGACGTGGTTGAAGGTTTTCCGCAAGGAGTGCGAGTAAGGAGTTCCTTTTGAGAACTTAAGAACTGTGGGAAAATCTCATGAAGGATAGGCCTTCGAGTTCGTTGAAGGAAAGTGTAGGGAAGATGAGACTGGAAGGTTAGTAGAAGCGTCGCAGTTTTGCACGCAGGGGGAACACGTTCCATAGAAGGAACACAGTCATTTCACAGAATCATTGAAGGAGGAGTGAAAGGTCGGTATTCTCCGAGGAGAATTCACGACATCCCATGAGCCGTCAGATCTCACAGAGGTGCAAGGGAGATACGACATCGTTTGTCCTGGAAGTATAAATCTCAGGAGGGGCAGAACCGTTGATCCGAGCCACAAGGACTGTCGGATCTACACATAGTATCGTGCATCAGGGTTTGGCATATCAGAGGTCTTGAGGATAGGATACTCAGATAGTTGGGAATCACGAAATACGATGTCCCGACAGGGACGTAAAAATGTGTGGGACCGTAGGGGTCGGTGGAAGACAGGTGGCACACTATATCGGAGTTCGGGGAAAGTAAAGTCCCTAACATTTTGGCAGTGGGATTCATGATCCCGCGAAGTTCGATATCTCGATGAAGGGACAGGACCGTTGAGTAGTCAACCCATGCACCCATCGGAGTTTCGACGTATCGGGTATCAGAAGTCGGGGATACAAGTAGTTTGATATCGCGAGTTGGGAAATCGCGAGAGGCAAAACTCCGATGAAAGGAAGGGAGGTCAGCGTTGACTAATCATCGGGTCTCGGGGATTCGAGAGCCCAGTGTTCGACCTTTGACATCGCAAAATCGCGAGGTCCGATTCCCCGATAAGCAAAGAGAGGGGATCTCACAGAGAATTATGTCGGTGCAGATTTCGCGATAGGGAAATAGAAGGACGTTTGGGTTCTTCGGGCCGAGAGAAGAAGAAGATCCTATGAGCGGCGTGCACTGAGGAGTGCGGCTGCATCACACAGGCACAGGGTGCTGAGGAAGAACTCTGCTGTGAGTTCTTAAGGAGGACCAGAATCACTAAGGATTCTGAGGAGCTCTTCCAAGTGGGCATTGAACAGCTGCAAGGAGGGCACAACGGAAGACTTCTGTTGAGAAGTTCAGGAAGAAACAAAATCACTGAGGATTCTGAGAGCTCTTCCAGGTGGGCATTGAGTGGGTGCATACGTGCACAGAAGGAAATAGAACTGCTGGAAGTTCTGAGAAGATACTCTGCCACGAGGGCATTAAGACATTGCGTAGACAGGCACAGGGAGAAGAGAACTCTTTTGAGTTATGTGACTTGAAGAAGAATCCATTGAGGGATCTTCACAGGGTTGTTGAACACCCTCCAGACTCAACAAGAGGTTGCTTGAGTAGAGGGATAGCCAGGAGGGCATCTAAATTCTCCATCTGTGGGAGAAAGAAGAAGGATTTATTTCCTTAGAGAACTGAGTGTTTGAGAAGCTCAGGAGAGATAACACTTTGTGTACATGTGAATACTCTGCAGAGGTGCATGAGTTGAAGAATCCTTCAAGGATTCGAAAGGAACAAGATCAGGAGGAATAGCGTTGTTGAAGGGTGCAGGCGAGGACTCAGAGTGTGGAGCTCGCAGAGAAAGGGAACAAAGGTTGAGGCCTTTGGCTTTTGAAATCCTTCCAAGGCCGGAAGAGAACGCGCAAAAGCTCGGGAGGAGCAATATCGGTCGTCGGATCAGCTGATAGATCTTGGACTGTCGAATTTCCCACGTCTAGGAAGGAGCAGGAGGAGCGCACAGGAAGAGACGGTCAGAATTCTCTAAGGAGAATTCGCAAAATTCTGTGAGCCGTCAGATCTCACGAAGGAGCAGGGGAGATACTGCGAGTAGTCCCGAAAGGATTCAAAGCTCAGAAGGGGCAGAACCATTGATCTGAGCCACAAGGGTCGTTGGATCTACGCATGGATTTGCATATCGGGGTTTCGTGGTTTGAAACTCCGTAAACTCGTCACAGAGATCATGAAATCACGATACGCGATATCCTGACAACTACGAGAATGGTGTGGGGCCACAGGAGTCGGCAAGTGGACAGGTGGCACATCGCATGTCGGGATTTCATGAGTAGAAGGGCTGAAAACTTGGTGTCAGGGGTCGTGAAGCGCGAGGACAGGAGATCGGCGAAGTGGTGAGAAGACCAGGAGTCGTCCATCTGAGGAGGACAGGTGGTAGAGATCAAGAGATCTCGTGGACTCGGAAGTTCACAAGGTGAGAGACCAAGCATTGGGTACTCCAAGTTGCGAAGACGCGAGGAGCGAGGAAGAAGGATAGCCGTTGGATCTAGGTCATAGGAGGATCGTTGGATTGGGAACCCCATCGCCTATCATGCATTCGGGGGTTTGGAGGTTGAGAGGGGTCACTTTCGACATCAGAGTCGCGAAGTGCCGATAGCGGAGGCTCGTGTGGACACATGGCATAACCATGTTGTGGGCACAAAGAATGGACGGGTGTACACGTGTTTCCTGGAGAAAGGAGTCAACACTCCGTTGAATTCTTGCATCTCGGGGATTCGCGGGATAAAAGTGTGAAGGCTCAATGCTTCAACCTGCGAGGTTGCAAATAGAAAAAAGCGTCAAGGGAGGAGTCAACCTGGCGTTGACCTATCGTGTCTCGGGAGATCGCAACAGGAGGGCACGAGAGTTCAACTCACGAACTCACGAAGGTGCGAGTTGCGAGAGGCGCTGACATTTAAGCCCTAGCCTGTGGTTACATGTGGGGAGGGCACTGACAAGGAAAGGAGCCATAGCTGTATCGTCGGTTCGGGTATCGTAAGATTTGAAAGGAAGAGTCGGAAGCTTCGACACACGAACTCGCGAGGTCGCGAGATTTCGACAAGTGACTTTGGGATAGGCTCTTGGTCATAGCGATGTGGTCACTTGGGAAGATATGAGCTCACGCCTAGTGTTGTTCACACAGGGGAGTTCTCGAAGGACCTGTGGATCGTGTTTCATCAGATATTCCAAAAGGGAATCGAATGAGCCGCTTTGGCTCAAGGAGCTGAAAAAAATCGATCCTGTGGGCGGACGTTGGGCGCGTCTGTCATCATTTTTTTAAATCTTGGAGCCATCGATCGTACTCTCTAGGATCCGAGTTAGTGCTTCAAGTGACACATGTAAAATGCACAAAAAAAAATGCTAATGACATGGGTATTCGAGAAGAAACCAATGCCTAAGGATATAGAATGGTGGGAAAGCCACTCTTCTTATTGAGAAAAATTACATGCACTTGGCTTAGGGTTTAGATGCATAACATGACAGGACTCTTGAGACTCTCACTAGGGAATCAAAATGGGTGTTATTTTAGACTTGGGTTATGAAGAAAAAATAAAATAGTGGAGGGTCGGCTAGGGAAAGAGGGAAAAACCATAGAAAGAAGGGAATTAAAAGACAATTCATGATAACCCTAGACACAAAAACATACCAAATATAAAACATGGTGAGATTCAGGATTACTTGTAACATAAGACATTTGGATAGTTGAATGATGAAAGCTCTCACAAATGAAATGGCTTGATTTTGGTTGCACAATGCTCCTTTCATCTTATGAACTAAGCAAATGACAACAAATATGAAAATTAAAGCAACTGGTAGGGTTAGGAGGAACATGACTGATGTTAAAGTTTTTACCAGAGGTGAAGTTTGTAAGTACTTCAGTCACACCAGAGATAATGGTTGAAAGAGCTCCAGAGTACACTGGATATGTTAAGCAAAACTCCTCTGGTGGCACATTTTTGTACATCGGTAACATTGGTGTAAAATCCTCCAAACAGAATTGGATCATATAATAGGAATTTTGTCAATGGTTTGATATGATCATCAGAGGTGATCAAGGGAATTTATTTGGTTCAACTGACGGAGTTTGTAGGAACTCCTCCAGTTGAATCGAATAAATTGATGTTAACTTTGTCAGTTACAAAGTATGCTTATCGATAGGCTTTAGGGAAATCCATTTGGTTCATTGGAGGACTTAAGTGTAACTCGTCAGGTATGTACCAGAGGACTTGAGGAGAACTCTACTGGTATGGATTGGAGGAGTTAAAAGGAACCTTTCCAATAGCCCATAAATTATTCTCAAAGATTTGTTTAAGTGTTTAAAAAAAAATCAACCAAACCAAGATTTGAAAAATAGAGTGACCTGATCAGATAGAGATAACCAAAGATTTAAAACTCATGGTAAATTTCATCAAGAAGCCAAGAAGTTCTTATGTAGAAAAGGAGGGGTCCCATTTTCTTGAAGAGAAGGATTTACAAGCTAGAATAGAAGAAAAGGGGAAGGTGTTGATGCCTTACACAATAGGTATGTTTCAGTTCCTTCTTTTGTTTGTATAAAAAATAGTATGATTGACTATAGGAGAAAGATATAGTGGTGTATCCTCATGTTTATCATTGACTATAATCCATCCAATGAGGGGATTTGTTTATTTGTAGAAAAATCTTCCCACAACACTTAAAAGGAAGTAAGTCTTTCTCTTTGTAAAGATCTTGATCTTAAGAAAGATCTTGGTTGACCTTGGGAAGATATTGCTTGAAAGATAAACTTTTGGTTGACCTTAGAAGCATCTTAATTGAAAGGTCAAACTTTCAAATAGATGGTAAAATCTTAATATTGAAAATTTTATAGGGTTTGAAGTTGTACATAACTAAAGTGGATAATGGAGCATTAAGAATAAAAACATAATTGTTAGAGCTTTATAAAATGCATTGAGTTAGTAGTGATATCAATAGTAGTTTTCTAATTGTTGTAACGTGATTGGAGATGGTAGGGAGATGATTGGTACATCCATTCTTAATGTTTTTGTTGATGAGTTGGTATAGTGTTTTTATTTTCAAGATGATACCATTTTCAATTAAGTTAATAAGTGGGTAAACTCAATTTTTTTTTTATTATTTTTTTTTCAAGTTGAATAAGAATTTTGTCGTAAGTTATTATTACATTTGATGGCTGAGAATTTTGACAATGAAATTTTACACTTAAGGATTTTGATTTAGTTTAAGACACTCAAAAGCACTCAAATTTGAAAAAAATAAATAAATAAGGTAAAATAATGTCTTTTCAAGAAAGAATAAAATCACTGAAAAAAATTAAGTTTGTTCACTTATTAACTCACTTTATTTCCAACTAATACACTCAAATCCTCGAAAATCTCATGCTTACCTCTTGCTTACATCATTGTTTTCTTAATAGGGGTTTGAGCAATTCAAAACTTGAAATCTCACCACTTTTTATATATATATTTATATATAACATGTCGCATGAAAAACAAACTCAAATCTCAGTGGGGTGTATCAATATTCATCCACAATGCCACATCGCACTTTCGTGTGTGGACTTTTATGTTGAACTCCTTCCTTGACGTAGACTTTCTTAATACTTAATTCCCACCTTTGACATCGCTTGCCTCGCTAGATGGGTGGACAACCAATATTTTGGAATATTTAATCATAAGGGACCCTATGACATACAAGGGATCCTTGACAAAATCAAAGTAATAGTCTCAACAATATAATTAAATTCCATGACGAACTACACCTTGACTTCATAATGCACTTTCCAGTGGTACAAATCCCNTTAATTGAAAGGTCAAACTTTCAAATAGATGGTAAAATCTTAATATTGAAAATTTTATAGGGTTTGAAGTTGTACATAACTAAAGTGGATAATGGAGCATTAAGAATAAAAACATAATTGTTAGAGCTTTATAAAATGCATTGAGTTAGTAGTGATATCAATAGTAGTTTTCTAATTGTTGTAACGTGATTGGAGATGGTAGGGAGATGATTGGTACATCCATTCTTAATGTTTTTGTTGATGAGTTGGTATAGTGTTTTTATTTTCAAGATGATACCATTTTCAATTAAGTTAATAAGTGGGTAAACTCAATTTTTTTTTTATTATTTTTTTTTCAAGTTGAATAAGAATTTTGTCGTAAGTTATTATTACATTTGATGGCTGAGAATTTTGACAATGAAATTTTACACTTAAGGATTTTGATTTAGTTTAAGACACTCAAAAGCACTCAAATTTGAAAAAAATAAATAAATAAGGTAAAATAATGTCTTTTCAAGAAAGAATAAAATCACTGAAAAAAATTAAGTTTGTTCACTTATTAACTCACTTTATTTCCAACTAATACACTCAAATCCTCGAAAATCTCATGCTTACCTCTTGCTTACATCATTGTTTTCTTAATAGGGGTTTGAGCAATTCAAAACTTGAAATCTCACCACTTTTTATATATATATTTATATATAACATGTCGCATGAAAAACAAACTCAAATCTCAGTGGGGTGTATCAATATTCATCCACAATGCCACATCGCACTTTCGTGTGTGGACTTTTATGTTGAACTCCTTCCTTGACGTAGACTTTCTTAATACTTAATTCCCACCTTTGACATCGCTTGCCTCGCTAGATGGGTGGACAACCAATATTTTGGAATATTTAATCATAAGGGACCCTATGACATACAAGGGATCCTTGACAAAATCAAAGTAATAGTCTCAACAATATAATTAAATTCCATGACGAACTACACCTTGACTTCATAATGCACTTTCCAGTGGTACAAATCCCTTTTTGAAGTATATCCCCTGTCCCTCTATTGAGCAACATTCATTTGTCATGGAATATGAAATTAACGTTCTAAGCCCACAAATACGACGAAAATTTATACGAATTTAATAATCCCCTCAGTGAGTGACTATCCCTCTCACTACATATAATAACATTTAATGTTGATTTCTCTATGCTCTTATTCTTTAAATTAAACTCCAATCTCAAAGTCCACTCTATATAATCCCCTCTAGAGTTTATAATTCCCTAATTGAAAATTTGAGGCACGAAGTCCATTCCAATATTTAGATTCCAGATAGAATTGATGTTTTGGAATGCTAAAAATTTAACCCCAAAATCAAAGAATTGAAGATTTAGATTGATACGCACGCATACATCAACCAATTGGAGGCCTATATCATCTTGGACCCAATCTTAAATATTTTGTTCCAATGAAAAACATAATATTTTATCAACTAGATGGGGAGCATTAAAACTTGTGCATGGAAAACATGTGTCCATGTCTTATAGCTTATTTGGTAGACTCTTAATGATATAGTTAATTTATATATAAACAAGGAGATTTTAAAGTAACCAGTTCTTGTCTGATCTTTAATTTCAGTGAAAGAGAAGAAAAATAGAAAAGGGAAAAAATATGTTTCACTATTTTTATTTTTTTTTAATTTGAGCACTTATAGATTATATTGTACATGCCCTTGCAAGATAGAAGCATAAGCATTATTTAATTACTCTTTTTTATTACCTTGTTGATTATACATTATGATCAATACTAGAGTTGCATGTAGATGGAGGTATCTCGCTTAATTTGAAAAGCATTGCATAGATTGTTAGGATGCATTAAAGTAACTATGTATAGTTTGACTAGTATGTTGGTAAAAAACTATGGCAATTGTATGTGTTGTTTTAAAGATGTTTTTCTAATGTAAATACATGTATGCATTCCTCGTTGCATAGTTTTATGTGGAGGTTGTGCTAACACATTTGTTTACTCAATAACCACCTTCCATATATGCATAATGCAATCTTTGTATATCTCTATTTACTTATTTGTTTCTTTGTGTAGATCCACCAATGAAACATATTAGGACTCCATTCCATTCATTTTACCTATTTTATTTTTTAATATGTTCAAAGGTCTTTAAAACATATTAAATCATCATTGTTATTTTTTCATTACCTACTATTACTAGATATAGAAATATTTCAATTCAACCTACTATTACTAGATATAGAAATATCTCAATTCAACGAAACTAGGGGAGGTTTGTGCTAATGAAATGTTAATGAGATAGAGAGTGAATGTTGATACACATAAGATGGGAATGGAGGACATAGAGAAGTTGAGACTTTGATAATTGTAGAAGCCATTGGGTTAACATCTATCATTGAGTGTGTACAACTTTGGGACTATTCCCTTGGCTATTGCAAGTTATCTGGTCATTGTAGGTTTAGGTGTAAATGGTTGTTTACATTCTCTCTAAGAATGAGAAAGTTCTTCCAAACTTGCAAAAATATAAGGTGGGGGTCTCTGATTCCCAATAAACTTAATGATTACCCCATCGCAACTATAATACCCTATTTTTGACCCTTAAAATATATTAGATTAGATTATGTGTAAATTGTAAATTCATGTTTATAATGATGGGAGTCAAACCATGTGAGTTTAAGTAAATAACCCCTTGTGTAAATGATGTAAATATACTTATATGGGCTTGTTGCAATGAACTCAAACTATGTACATATTAAAGTTGGAATATATTATATAATCCAAGAAGGTTATGGAGAGCACAAGAGGGGCTATGATTCCACCAAAGGGGACGAGGAATCAGGGTCCATGAGAAAGTAAATCCTTTATTGCTAAGCATCATTCTTAGATATCATTTTTTTTTCTTCCATGTGAGTTAAATGAATCCATTCGCCTCCATTGAATTATAAAAACAATTATTGAATGCATGTAAGAGTTTGGTAGGGAAGTCTTTTCACATAGTCATAGAAGCATGTATTGAGTACAATCATCACAAGCAAGTGTAAGAGTACTTCATTCTTCTACCAAAAGGAATGTTAGCAATCTTTTACTTGAACTTTCTCATTGAGCCACTCCATTCATTCTATCATTCTTACATTCATTCTCTATGTTGCTCTTGTCATGTTCTTCATTGCTAAGCATTAACCAATCTACAAATTAACCAAAAATCAACACAATTAAGATTAATTTACAGACCTTGGGTAAAAATATAGATGGTTGTAAATGAGTATAGAAGTTAGAAAAGTTAGGAATCCATCAACGACTATGCATTTTATACTCTTCAGATGCTTGAGATCTAAGTATTACTCTTACAAGCAATTCCTAGAAAGCATGTGATTGATTATGCTCTTTCTACCCACACTAATTTAAAAGAACTAAAGGGAATAATATTCCCAAGGGGATGTGGATCAGAGAAAGGGAACATCTCCCTTTTGTTTTGTGGGGCTATGGTAGAGAGTGCCATGACTGCTTAATGGCTTGATGAGATGTCGAGAGTATTTTGTAATGTGTAGATTGGTTGATAATGAGAAAATGGGTTGGGTTGAGAGATATAGAACCTTGTAGCTCAGTTCCTTCATGCAAGTGACACCATAGCCTAGATTGCAGGTCATATATACACTAGATACCTATGCTTGGGTGGAAACTTTCTCATACACGATAAATTTCTTGGACTATCTTTTATTAAACGACTAGTGTTCTAACATCATTTATGAATATACAAAGTGGCAGTCCTTGATAACTAAAACATTATATTTAGAACAATCTATACAGAAATATAACTTACCAAAGAAAAAGAAAAAAATAGAACATGGACATAGAAATAGTAAGAAGACCTTTATTGATATTTAGAATTGAGATCGATGTTCATTTTCCTCCCCAAGGGGGAAAACTCCAACTAAGCAAAGTTCCAAATACAATAACATAGACTTGAAAACTAATTGCATAGCTTCTTCTACTATTTATAGTTTCCAATAGGCCAAAATACCTAACCACCTAGTGGAGCTCCATTAATTAGGCATCAACCACTAATTAGTGAGACTTCTTTAATGAGGCCAACTTACATTTATTGATTTCACACTCTACTACCTGATGGGCCTTATTTAACAAACATGGCCCCAATATATTAAGTAACAACCTATTCTCCTAACTATGGAGTTAGGGTGGGAGCATAACATTCCCTCCCCATTAAAAAGTAGCATTTTCCTCAAATTTGAAGATGAGGGAGCTGGTGGAAAATCTCTATTGGTTCCCATGTAGCATCTTTGGGTTGTGTATTTTTCCATTAGATCAAGAATTCTTGGATAGTGCACTAGTGATTACACCACTCTCATTTGTCTAAAATGGCCTTTGGTTACAATGAAATGGTATCCTCCCCATCTAGTTTAGAGGTTGGCTTGTACTCTACAATTGGATCCAAGAACTCTCTTCAAGCAAGACACATGAAGTGACTGGGTGGAACTTAGGATGTCTAGGAATAACCACTTTGTAATCCATTAGGATTTTACGTTTGATTATAGTATAAGGTCTATAAAACTTAGATCCTAACATTTGATGGCTAGAAATATCCTTGAGTAATGTCCACTTATAGGGTTGGAGATGCAAGAACAATTGATCCCCTTCTTGAAAGTGGTATTTGGAGTGATGTTGATTAGCCTATTGCTTCATGTGGTTTTATGCCAACACCAAATTATCCTTGAGGGTGTGAAGAATATCAGTATGAGCTATCAATGTTTTTTCCACCTATTGAACCTTATAGAATCCTAGTAAGTAGGAGATCATTGATGAGGGATATTATCCATATATTACATCAAGGGGGGTCTTTTTAGTAGCACCACGATAGGTGGAATTATACCACCATTTGATCAAGAGTAACCAATGGACCCATTGTGTGTGTCTGTTAGCAGAAAAAACATTATAAATGAGCTTCCAAACACTTGTTGATTGCTTCCATCTAACCATCTATTTCAGGGTGATACACCATGTTGAGACTCAATTTGATACCTTGAACAAAAAACAACTTCTACCTAAAATTGCTAGTGAAGGTAGGGTTATACGATCTATCACAATTGATTTAGGCATGGCATGGAGTTTAAAAGTATTGTCCATGAATACTTGAGTGGTATGTATATCATCCAAACCATTATTATAGGTTGACATATCTTGTTGTAGAATATCATTTTGTTTTTTAATAACAAAAAATACCACCCATGTGTCATATACATATCAAAGTAGTAGTGCATCAAGATATCGACGAGCACATCACATTAGAATAATTTTTTTTTTTTAAATGTCCAAACCATTTTTTTTGTCACATTCACTCAGTGCTTCACATGCATTTAAACACTAGTACTCAATATTCCTTGTGACTACCTGGTTGTTTAATGTTATCAAATTTCTTGATTTCTTAATTATTTTGTTTCCTTGATTAATTTGTGAACATTTTGGAATTTTCCAAACATTACAAGATTTTTCATTTTTCTTTACAAGGAAACCATGTCTTGTTGGTGGAGAAAAGACTAAGTAAGTGAATTATTATCATTTAATTTACATTTTCAATGAATTAAAATTTACACTTAAACTTTAATTTGATTGTTTTTTTATTTTATTTTATTTTATTTTGCTAATGTGGCATTGACTTTTGGCTTGATCGATTGGTTGATGCTTTTATAAGCCACACCATTGGTGGTGCTCCTTTACATATTTAGTATACTTGAGATATTTATTATAATGCTTGTGGAAATTTCTCGTGCTCTTTGGTGCACTTTCACACATAATGTCACTCCAATGTGGTGCTCTTTTCAAAGCACCATGGTGATGCTTTTATTTTTCACCACTATGGTGTGCCTATACATACTAAACAAACTAAAATATTTATAGTTAAATTTGTCAAAATTTCCGGTTCTTTCCAATGCACATTCATAACATTCAGGTGTTCCTATCAAATCATTATTGTAGTGTTTTCCATTCTGCATTTTCCTACAACGCGCATGTACATATTTAACACAATGGAAAAATTTATAATAATGTTTGTAGAATTTGTTTTTCTCTCCAATGCACTTTTAAATGTAATATCACCTCATTGTGGCGATCCTATCAAAACACCATGGTGGTGCTTTCTAATCCGCAGTGTACTATGGTGCCCCTATACATATTAAGTGCACTATAAATATTTATATTTAAATTTGTCAAAAGTTTCCATGCTTTTTGGTGTGCATTTGTATTTACTATCGCAACATCACAATGCTCTTGTAAAAGCATTATGGTGGTGTTTTTCTTATTTGCACCATGGTACGATGCACCAAAATATATTAAATGCACTGCCAATATTTATAATAGTTTAATAAAATTTCATGCATATTCACTTATTGATGTCTATATGCATCATGGTAGTTCTTGAACTTTTTGAAAAGAGCATCATAATATTTATAATAATTTAATAAAATTTCATGCATTATTTGATTCACTTATTGTTGTCTATATGCATCATGGTAGTTCTTGAACTTTTTGAAAAGAGCATCATTTCTAATGCATTATGTTAAACTTAGTAGCACCATCATTTATGGTGTTCCTGAAAATGATAACGTACCAATTATGGTGCATTGATTCAATTAAGGTGCATTGTAAATTTTTACATCTTTTCTAGGTTAAAAAAAATGAAGTTCAATATTGAATGAATATTACAAATAATAATTTAGGATATATTGTTTATTTAAGGGATATATTTTGTTGGAGTAATTACATACTCACATAGTGATTAATTTTATTAAGTTTGATAGTCTAAGGTTGAGGGTGCTAGCCAGAGATAGAATATTCTTTTGAGAGCATATTTCCTGAAAAATAGGGTGCCTTCCTCTTTAGTTTGACTTCAGTTAGGATTTTTTTAGACTAGTAGAGATTATCTTACGGATGATCTTTCCAAGCATAGAGGGACAAGATTCCAATTTGATGGAAATCCACATGTGCTCACATCCACAGAAACATCAATGCACACACATTGCTACATATTTCGTTCATTTAACCCTCATGCCTCTCCAGAGGCTGAAGGGAATCTGTATTGGAAAATTTGTATGAATGAAGGGGATCGGGATATTATTCTTTCCAATAAGATAAAGTGGATAAATTCAATTCATTAGATCTATACATACATCTACATCTTCAAAAAAATCTTCGTCGAGCATATAATTGCACATTTTCAATGTAATATCCCTAGGATGAACCCCAAATTGTAAATTTACATATTCTTTATAGGTTGGTGAGTTGAGATGTTTTGGGCTAGAGCGCCTTTGTATATATGTATATATTTTAAGGCCAGAGTTCCTTGTGATTAGGCCAATGAGATTAAAAAACATTATTGTGTAATCACACTTTCTTTTATTAATAAAATATATCATTGTTGCAGACCAAGTCTGATGAAAGAGTATGGGGGACTACGACTCCACAAGAGGGAAAGGGGATAAGTCATGTGGGCTTAAGTCAATGAATAAAATAATATTATTCCTAAGTAATAAGCTTTACATTATAATTTTTTCATAGGTTCCTAAGGAAGTGGAACAAAATACCAAGTGGAGTCAAAGGCATTTCCTAGAGTGACAAGTGTCAAGATAGGAACATGGCATATAATGTGGGGAACTTAGTGTAATTTTCATCATTCATAATTCTTCCAATTTTTTCACTCATCCTTGCATCCATCATATGTACCTTTGTTGAAGTGTGATTGAAAGATAGTTACCCTATAAATCCTTTATGGATTGGGTTGAAGAAACATGTCGCTAGGCCTTGTTGATAAAAAATTGGTCACCTCTATTTTCTCACTCCTGGAATAATAAAAAATTTACATCATAAGAATAAAATTTATGAACTATTTTAAATTCATTGCATATCCCTTTGTCTCAGCTTTGTCCTACATTTTGTGTATTCAAAATCTAAGTTTGTATGCTCAAGATATCCAGGTTTTTGTCTAACCGACAAAAAGCGCTTCCTCAATATGCAACGAAGCTATTTTTTATTGGAACAAAGAATTCTCGAAACCATGTCCAATTTTTCAGAACCGCATTCATCTCTTGGAACCATTTTGGAACCATTCATCTATTAGATCATCTCTTGGAACACATCATTCCACACTTATATTTTTCTTGAATTTCACTTCCCCACACTTCCTCTTCCACATATCCTCTCCTCTCCATACTTAGTTTCTTTTTCGAATTTATTACACACTCCTTCCTTATATCATACTCAACACTTATATTTTTCCTTATCTTCCTACCCCTCCTTATCTCTCTACTCTCCTCCCTAGTTAATTCTACACTCCACACTTAGTTTATTCTCTATACTCCATTGGACAAATGGACCCCCACTCCTCCTCATCTTCCCACCCCTCCTTATCTCTCCACTCTCCTATCCCCTTACTTCCCAACTCCACACTTAGTTTATTCTCTATACTCCATCGGATGGATGGAACCCCACTCCTCCTCACTTCCTTATCCCTCCACACCCCCTCACCCCCATCTGCCCACTTTTTTATACTTAGATAATTTATTAATTTTCCCCTCACTTCCATATTCCCTCACCTCCTCACTGCAGTATGCGACTCTCCTTTTCTCTATGATCTCCCTTTTTCTGTGACCCCCCCCACTTCTCCTTATGTCTTCATTTTTCTCTCCTTTCTTACCTTTCTTATCATCCTCTCCTCCCACACTTAACTTATTTCCAAAGATTTCATTACCAACCTATCATATCATGACATATGGAAGTTATATCAGCCAATGAGACTACACCATGTGGCAAACCTAATATCGAATCACTCGAGGACACATGGAAACCAATCAGAGTATTACATGTGGGAACCAATCGGGTGGTGACATGTGGCAGCTCATGGTAACCTATCACACAATGACATGTGGCAATGATGTGGACTACTGACTCATGTTGATTCTTTGTTGACTGAGTGCCCATTGGATGATGACTAGCCACCTATTGGAGGATGATTGGGCAACCAAAATATTTAATTACTTCATTAATTTCCTAAGGATAGAATGTCCTAGTCTTCATAATATCTTATGCTTCACATGTAAATCATAATACACATTTTAATATATACCACAAGTTCTCATTACCAAAAATGAATGTGGGATATATATTTCCAAATAAAAAGTCTATTTAAAAAAAAATAAGGATGAATTAGGATCAAGGGCTAGGATTGACCCATCAAAACTAATCAATGACTGTTGAGTCTTGATGTTTTGGAGGCCATATCTTGAGATACGAGCGAGGGATTTGGACAATTTATACCTCGCTAGAAAATTCATTTGACGAGAAAGATGACAGAACATGTTTAAAGTTATGAAATGTTCCATATTTTTCTCATAAATTGAAAGAACATTAGTTGTATTTTTATTCTTTGCTGATAAATCTACTTGGTACCTCGACTGCACGAGCTCATATCTTGAGATCCAAAAATAAAAATGTCACCTAGGAGGACTCGTTGGAAAGATGATTTCATATCTAAATTGGTTTTCATGGTTGATAAATTGAATATCACACCCATAAAATTAAAATGCAGTCATATATTTTAAAAGGTAGCAAATTTCAAAATTTCAAAATAAAAAGTTTATTTAAAAATGTTTATTAAATATGAAAAGGCCCACTTCAAGATGCATATGTCAATGATGAAAATTCATTAATGATAATTTATTGAGGCATTAATTAAAGTGATTATTTCAAGAAAGAAAAATACCTAACTACTCAAGAAGTTAGAAGACTTGGTTTTAAAAGCCAAGAAATGGCTTCATCAAATGGTTAGATAAAGTTCCATTATCATAGTAGAAGATCACAATAGAATGGTCCAACCATCAGATTGCAACCAAGCTTCTAATAAACAAAAAAATATTTCCATCTTCTCCATTCTTTGTCTTCTACACTAATTTCTCAAGGCTTTTTGTTTGTATTTCTAAAATTAATAGAAGGTTGAATTCTTGAGTGTTCTTCTTGTAATATTCCAATATTTTCTTATAGGATAATGGAGTATTTACAACCATATTTTTGACTTTCATATGTGAGCCAAGATTGTCGATTAGATTGATGGGAATTTATTTTTTGTTTGAAAAGTTTTGTTTTTGAGTCACTGGTCAATTGGTTTGCAAAGATTTTGTATATTGTTGAATATATTTTATGAATAAAATTCCATAGAGAAATACTTCAGGGTTTTACTTTAATGATTTCTCGGATCTTGAGATCTCTGATGATGAGATTTTTGAAGTGTTCCCATCAAATTCTTTCAAGTTATGAATGCATAACTCATTTAAAGTTCTTTGAAATGATCAAAACTATTCCTCCTATTTATTGTGAGAAGATATGTATGCATCCACTATTTATATATGATTTAGAGGGTTGTATATATGATGCGAAGCACAAAGGTATTCTCATATTGAACCATTAATTCAATATTTCTATTATTGAGAAGCAATTTGTTGCACATAAAGATCAAATAATGTTATTAAGAACCATTTCAATATTAGAATAAGCAACAATATTTTAGGGTTTGTTGTTTAGCATTTCTCCTAATTCAATACATTCAAGATATATCTTTCATCCAAAGAAGAGTACCACCTCTATAAAAATTCAAGGGGAATCATGTTCTCGTGAGGTTGTTGTTTCGATCTTAACTGATTCAATCATCAAAAGTTTTGGAGACTCCACTGGGGAATGATTTATTTTAAAGAAATATGATACTTTTAGAATCATATAATATTGGAACATTAGATGCATTTTGGTTGAAATTTTGAAAAAAGATCAACATATTTATTCAATATTAATTGGGTTTTTGAAAACCTTGTTCAAAAATCATTAAATGGTCTTAAAGACGTATTCTTGAAGTTGAAGTCACAAATAATTTGTGACCATTTCCATAGAACGAAATAATCATTCAAGATTTGACAGGATGATCTCCTTGGTGACTCCATCATTGATACTCAAGAAAGATGCTCGGGTGACTTCACTGAAAATATTCCAAAATTTCAAGAAGATCAATATGAAGACTTCAAGGAATTTATTTCATGCTATGAAGATATTTTTATTTCTCCACCAAGCCCAACAAGAGTTTCTCAAGATACGATAAAGATAAAATGTATTTAAAGAAAGAAATAGCTGCATATAATTCCACTCAATTTGCAAGGAGAAGTTCATCCCTTTCCATATATTTCCATGAACAAGTTTCCCATATTCTTTGGGAATACTTCAGAGGATGTAGAGAAACATTTGATTAATTTTGACAGTGCTTGTGAAATTTTAATGTGGTTGAAAATGATGTTACATGTTGTCTTTTCATCTTAACTTTAAAAGAAGATGCTAGAGAATGGTTTTATTCATTGTTTCCCAGAACCATCACTAGTTGGGATGCATTAGAAAATGTATTTGCGGAGAAATATGTTCAAAAAAAGATCCATATTCCTTTTTTTTTATGTTGGTTGAAATCTATATGAATGAGGAAGAGATAGTCAAATATTTCACTTTCATATTCATGAAAGTTCTTTATCAAATTCCTCAAGAAATGTTTCCAAATGGTGTCATCACTTTTAGTTGTTATGAAAATGCTTTACCCATGAATTTAAGATTTCTATTGAAGCAAAAGGGAAAGTGCAATTGGAAAGAATTAATGCAGCAAGATCAAGTCATTGAAAGAGATGTTCTTGAAACCGGTGTTGATATATTAAACTTCCCAATATCTTTTCAAGACAATAGAGTAAGGTATTTAGAAGAAAAGTTTGATGAAATACGTGATTTTGTTTTCCGATCTTTTTCTTGAAACTGAAAATGAGATCACTAAAGTTTCAATTTAAGAACATTATCCTCTACATTATCCATTGGAAGGGAATTTCAACCTCTCATGTGCTAAATTTGAGAACAATGATCATAATGAGTTCAAATATGAACACGAGGATTTCATTCAATTTAATCATGATGAAAATGTTGCAGCAAATTATCAAATGACACAACCAGTTTACATCAAACCAAAAGAACCATGTCTAAATTGGATGAACATAAATATTATTAAGAGTCATCAGTTTATGTCATACTTTTATGATGTTGATTGCTCATCTGAAAAAAAAAGTTTAATGAATAAGATATCCTCTAAACATCAAAAGAAGGGCATTTGCAACAAGAGGATTCATGGGTGATATGTTTTATTTATGAAGATTGTGAATTTATTGATGAAGAAAACAACATAGCCTTATATTTCCCAACAAATGTTCAACAACAATCCATCATTGCAAATTTACCATGGAAACATGATCATTGCACAAAGGAGGAATTATTTCAAGATATTGTTGACAAATACAAAATCTTGCATGTAGTTGATGATAAGGACAAAGATGAAAGTATTCTCGAATTAGAAACTCCTCATCCAATTAAATACAACATCATTATTGAGAAACCGAGAATTAATTATATTGAAACATGGTTCCAAAGCATTGTTGGCTAAGCAATACCATTAGATTTTGAGTACATCCAGTTCAGTTGTTCCTTAAAAAACTTTGGACATGCCCCTGGTTATTTGGTACCGGCCTCGATATGTTTCACATTTGTAGAGTTCATTCCATAGATCATATGGATGCTTGAATGGCTCCATTGGAAGTCTACCTACACCTAAAAGTGTCCCTTTCTTTCAAGTAAGATAGGGTAGGTATATTTTCTTTATACATAGTTTAATTTTTCAGTCAATTTTTTGCATAATAAGCAATTGACAAGTGAAGACAATATTTGAAGATAACTCCATGGAGGAAGAATTGCAATAATCCATTTCGAAGATGACTTTGTAGCCCAATGGAGAAGGCAACCTGGATTATTTTCAGGATGTAAATTTATTTTAAAATGTAGAAACCTTGGTAAATCGTACTAATCCTTCATATGCCAACTATAAAATGTTTAGCGATATGTTTTTAAAAATATTCAAATTTCTAAGGATCTTATATAGTTTGTAGAAAATTTTGGAAATTTTTAAGGTAAAATAATTTTATCCTATAGAATTTTGGAAAATCATTTTTAGAATAGTGAATTTTTTTGGGGGAAAAACCATGGAAAATGAGCCCATGAGAGAAATTTGTTCCCTAAAATCATCCATGGAAGGAAACTGGTCTTCAAATTCTGGTGTTCTCAAAAACCCATAGGGGGTTAGTATCCTGCAGCTGGAGATAGTTCTTGATAAAAAAAATTGGTCACCTCTATTTTCCCACTCCTGGAATAAAAAAAATTAACATCATAAGAAGGAAAATTTTGAACTATTATAAGTTCATTGCATATCACTCAGTCTTAGTTTTGTCATGCATTTCATGGATTCAAAATATAAGTTTAGTCATGCATTTCACGGATTCAAAATCAAATAAAGATTGAATAGGAAGACAAATATAAGACTAATTTTGCAATAGATTGGGGAAGCTACCAGTACACAGTAATTCCTTTTGGGATGAAGAATGAACTTGCAGTTTTTTCAAGACTAGTTGTCACAAATTTTAAGGAATTTATTCATAAGTTCCTTGAAGTGTAATCAAACGATTGGACTATGTTTAGTCTATTGAAATATCACATAGAATTACTCATGTTAATGTTGGATAGGTGTAGAAAATGTCATATTTCACTCAATTTGAAGAAATGTATTTTTTGCGTGCCTTTTGGAATTTTGTTGGGCCATGTGGTATGTAAGCAATGCTTATTAGTGGATATTTCCAAGATTGCAGTGATTTTGGACTTACAACCACCCACATCATTTAGATATATGAGAGAAAACCTAGGTCATACAAGATACTATATGAATTTAATTAAGGGTTATGCACATATTACAACACCTATGGAGAAGTTCTTGAAAAAGGAAGCTAAGTTCCAGTGGAATGAGGATTGTCAGAAAGGTTTGAATACATTGAAGAAGAAATTAGTGACTCAACCAATTTTGATCTTCCCAGATTGGAAGAAGGAGTTCCATGTTCATGTGGATGCGTCATCCATAGTTTTAGGTGTAATAATATTTGAGCTAGGGGAAAGAGACATAGACCACCCAATTGCATTTTCAAGAAGGACACTGTCAACAACAAAAAATAATTACACTACCATAGAATGAGAATGATTGGTAGTGGTATATGCATTGCAAAATTTTAGACATTATTTATTGGGGTGTCACTTTAATATGTATACAAACCATTATTCACTAAGATACTTAGTGAACAAGCCAATGTTGGGGGGGGGAAGAATATGCAGATGCTTGTTGTTGTTCTAGGAATATAATTTTGAATTTGTTGTGAAACTAGGAAAGTTGAATGCAGGACCAGATCACTTATCGTGCATACTATCAGGAGAAGATGTAGGAAATATAGATGACAACTTGTCATATGCGTAGTTATTTTCAGTTAAAATGGTGGACGATTACATCGCAGACATTGTGTAGTTTTTAAGTACAAGAATGGCCATGTCAGACATGAAAGTTGCGTAGAATAAACAATTAGTGGTTAAAGTAATAGACTACCAAGTAATTGCATGGAACTTATACAAGTTAGGTGCAGATGGAATATTAATATGATGTGTGTTAGATCATGAAATACCAATGATACTCTCAGAAGCATAATAAGGAATTGTAGGAGGACACTACGTAGGTAGAGAAACAACACAAAATATTTTGTGTGTAGGGATCTGGTGGCCCATGCTTCATAAGGATGATAAAGAATACTGCCAGGCATGTGATGTTTGTAAAAGGGTGGAAAATCCATATAGAAGGGATGGGATGCATTTCTACCCAAACGTTACATTGCAGGCATTTTATAAATGGGAAATAGACTTTGTTGGACCGATCAACCCAACAGTGAGAAGATCAGGAGCTAGGTATATAATCACTGCGATAGAGTATTTGACCAAATGGGAAGAAGAAACATCAGTCATAAACTGCACCACATAGATCGTTGCATGGTTTCTATTTGAGAATGTACTTACACGATTTATATGCCCATGCATTCTACTCAGTTATCAAGGGACACACTTATTGAATAAGATGATTGTAACATTGACTGAGGAATTTCAAATTCATCATAAGAAGAGTACGTCGTATCACCCTTAGGCCAATGGAATAGTAGAAGCCTTCAATAAAATTTTAGAGACTCCGTTGACAAAGATATGCAATGTATGGAGAGATGATTGAGACTTAAGGGTTCTTGCAGTATTATGGGCATATAGGACTACAAAAAACAATTTGGCAGGATAGTCACCTTTTAGGTTGGTCTATGGGAAAGAAGCAGTAATTCCGATGGATTTTATTGTGCCTAGCCTGTGCATTGCAACAATTAATTATCTTTCAAAATCTAGAGTAGTAGAGGAGATATTTTCACCATTGCTACAACTTGAGGAATATCTATTTGTTGCAGGATTCCATCAACAATTTCAAAAGGAAAGAGAAAAGGCATGGCATGATATACATATTAAAAAAAAAAAGTTTCAGGTGGGGGACTTAGTATTACTATATGAAAGTAATTTTATGCAACATCCAATAAATTTTTGAATGCATTGGTTAGGACCATATGTGATTAAGCATGCAATGGAGGCAGGTGTTGCATAGTTAGAAACATTGAATGGAGAAGTCCAAGGATGAATGGTGAATGGCGTTTGACTGAAACTCTATAGAGATGACCAATCATCTGCGCAATAAAACCTGTACCATAGCAATTGTATTATAGTAGGGAAGTAAAACAAAGAAAAAAAACAAAAAGTGGAAAAAGGAAAAAGAAAACCAAAGGTAAAACAATAAGAAGTAAGGGAGATACAACAACAGGACCCACGAAGATAAAGTGAGTGTTGTGAAGATAGAATAAATGATGTAGAGACAATTAGGCACACATAGAATAAATGTGAAGAATAGGACCATCATGAATGTTAAATGCATTAAAAGGGCGGAAACGATGTTTTAAAGAACGTTAATGACAAGTCATAAAGACAATGCATAGCCATAAATGGAAAAAGTCTTTGGGAATCGTGACAAATTGACGATATGAGGCACAAATCCAATGAAATATATGGTAAAAAAGCAACATTAAATCATGCATTGAGTACACAATTGGTGGATTAGACCATTAATTTAGGCATGAATGTACAGGGAAAACTGTCGAAGGGTCATAAAATAACAACAAGGGATAGACCGGGAAAGGATAATTGCCTGCATAAGCACTGAGAGAATATAGAACAAACCAAATCTGAACCAGAGCCTCCATAGAATAGTTGTAGAGTCAAATAAGGGGAGCATCAATAACAGAGAGTAATGGAACCACCAAAAGTTGGGGCACCAACTGTCGTAGCATGAAAGACATCCCAAATGAAACCATTGTTCACACCAGAGTTTAAGGAAGCACCCGAAGCTTTGGCTTTGCAACCAACATTTCCTAGGGATTAAATAACATCGAGAAAGGACATCTTACCATAGGTTTAACTTCCCAATGATTCCAAATACCTATTGGTTACACTAGAAATAACACCTAGTCTCATTATTGAAGGGGACATGATTGGCAAGGTCATTGCATTGAATTTTTTAGACCATGACATAACAGATGCACAAAATTTTCCTGAGATAGCATGGTATAAGTATTTATGCACTAAAAACATGCCAGGGATAGGCACAATACTAGTTGAGCCACAAGGCTGGGTGACCAGGCTAGAAAAATCAGGGATATTGAACTTGTTATAAATCCCACACTTTGGTCGAAGTCTAGAAATAAACTCCTACGTCAAGATGTTATTGAGATATGTCAATGGAGGGATGTTATGGATATATCCTCTAGTATCAATCAACACACAACTGATTGCATGGATAATGGGCTTGTCGATAGTAGGGGAGGAATCAACAACATTATTCACAAATAAGGTTGGGGAGAGGGAATTATCTGAAAGAATGAAAGAGAAGTTCAACACCTTTAGAGGAAAGCGAGGGTTGGACGTCACTATCATAAGCGATGATGCAGTTCGATTTGCAATGAAGGTATTGACCTGCAAATTACTAAGGAAATGTTAGAAGGATGAGGTGTCAGCCATAGTAATAGAAACTATGGATAAGTCCTCATAAGGAGTCCATATGAATTGGGCCACATTTTTGGTCAATTAGTTTCTAGTAGATTTCACTGAAGCCTGGGATAAAGGCATGGAATTTCACTATGCCTGACTTCTCATATTGATAGCATTGGTCACCTAGAGGGATCCTGATGAGTGAAAAGTTTTGAAGACATCAAGTAGAGATCATGCGTTGGTGCAATATGTTAAATTATGGCATACTTCACACAAGGGGAGACAACAAGACAACAACATCACCTTCTATGTCTACTTTGACACGATTAGGTACATAAGAGAGCACACACCACACATCACTTCCTAGAGTGTGGAGAACTATTATGATATTGTACGCTTCAAAGCATAGATGCACCACATGTATATCGAAGCTAAAAGAGACCTAACGTGCCAATGGATGCCAACGAGATACAAGTTGATAGAGGAGGATGTATGCCTTATTTCCAATGATTGGGAAGAAGAATGGAAAATCCCAACTGAAGAAATGGGGCAGCCTAATGAAGAGAAATGAGATAATGAATATGAAGAACTAGATGAGGCAGAAGGAATTGAACAAGGAAATGGTGCAACGGACACATAGTAGATAGTCCCAGAAGCAGGGCACAAGAGGAAAGATAAAGGTAAGGGGTCGAAAACGTCTCCACGCAAGAAGATGAAAGAACATAAACCACCTAATATCTACACCTTGACAGTTGATTATATTGATAGGATTGGTTACCAAGTGATGTATCCCATAGTGGAGGTAGTTCAAAAGGTGTCCTAGCTACAAGAAGAGATGAATAGGAATGTGCAAGAGAAGTTGACAGCCTTGCAACAATGGTTGGAGGTAGTGAGCATAGCGCCAGAGAGTAGATTCATTGAAGACCAACCAACAATCATGACAGGAGAAGCAATGAAAACCACTTTGTACCTATCAGAGATCACAACAGGATGAAAAGTTGTGAATATCTCACCAGACACAGTTGAGTTCCCTACACCGAAGATGAAGGAGTAGGCACAAGGACTCAACCATATATACTTAGTTGTTTCACACATTCCCACAGGAGTACTACAAGGCCTAAATGAAGGTATTTCATAGGAAAGATGATTCCTCTCGGAGTCAGCGTCAAGTGAGTTGACTAAGGTAATGACCAAGAAGGAAGAACTACAAAAAGATTACATGATTTCTTTGCAAAAGAAACATGAGGTTGAGAAAAAGGTCGAGAAGAAAATAAGGGAGAAGGACGAGATTGATAAAAAATCATAATAGATACAAAGAGGTGTCCAAAAACTCTACAAGGATATTCTAGAGTTACCGATGGTGGTAGAAGCCACACTGGAAGGCTAGGTCTAAAAAATGAGTGAAGTCATCAAAGGATACCGCACTTGAATCAGAGAGTTGGAAGCATGCACCACACCAGGTACACAACCTGTGGAGTATGAACAAAGAGCCATAATAGCCACAACCTCAGTACAAATCTTGAAGAGTATAGATGAGGAGTGCATGATGATATGTGAATAAAGAACGCAAATTTGGGCATAGTTGATAGTGAATCTGGAGTTGAAGGAAATAGAGAAAAGAGTAAGAAGTGTGCAAGAGAAGGCACATAAATCCAACAAAACAATAAATACTTTACCACCAGTTGAATGCATGACAACCATCCTTGCAAACATACATCTATATAATGACATAGAGTATATAAGGGTAGAACAAAAGACCATCACATAGTGATTGGAGCCCCTCTAGGATGAAGCATTGAAGAAAATAAGGGGTTTGGAAGTGACATAAAGTATGGTGAAGCAAGAAGAGCAATAATTTGAGGAGAATCTTGCGATGTTAATAGAACAAGTCATAAAATAAATTTTGGAGAAGGAGGATGAGGAAAAGAAAGAAGTCACTACAACCAGAGAGACATTGCAAAAATTTCTAGAGTCATGGAAGGGAGTGACACAATAGGCTTGAGTGGCTTTGGATGAGCCACATGTGAGTGTTGGGGGCCTGTTGGACAAGCATTTTGGATGCATTTTTGAGAAATATCCTAAGGGTTGAGGATCTACGCAGTAGCATAGGAGATAAGAGATGGCATTATAGGAGTGTGCATCAAAGGAATATTCAGGATCGAAGTGCATAGTAAAAGCACATTTAGTGGCACAAAAGGGAATAAAGAAAGGAAATAAAGAAAGAAGATAAAGTAGGAAAAGTAGAATGCATTTGTGGCACAGAGCCCCAACCCTAAGGTCAGAGTCCACACAGGATCTTTCAATTTCGACCCCTTAGAGTCTGACTGGCTCTTCAATTTCCTCTTTGGGAAATTTATTCACACACCCAACTGAGTGTATGTCACAAGTCCTTCTGAGTTATGCTCACGTGATCTTTGCACTGGAATGAACTCCACGATCAACACCCAACTGACTGTGGGACTTTCCCCTTTTCCTTTCGGGATACCGAATTTCGCGAGTTCGTGAATCCTGTTGTCGAGCGCCTTACCTCTTAGACCTCCAAAACCTAAAATACCAAACACTAGACCCTTCTCGCCACTGAATTTGGCTTTCCACTCATTTTGATTTTGGGAGTTGCGATGATGTGCAACACTGTCTCTTGACTCCTGGAGTCCCAAAATCTGAATTGCCGAAACGCTCCTCCACAGTTCCTTCGCGTTTCGCGTTTTCGGTACTTCTTATGTGGAGTGATCTACTCCTTATCAACGGGAATGCCAAAACACCGATTCCTAAAATGCCGACAAATATCCTACCGCGATTTCTGATTTTGAGGTTTCCTCCCCACTGTGTCCCGATCACTCGCCCTCGGGACCTTCGAAAGCCTAAATTCCAAAGTTCCAAAATTCCAAACTTGTCACTCTTCGCCTTTATACATGAAAACCCTTTTCACATTTCGGGGATTTGATCAACCAAAAGTTTCGTCTACACTTCAGACTTATGACCCCCGAAATACTGAAATGATCTCGACGGTCCAATCATCGAAATCAACGGTCCATGTTAAATCCTGCCTTTCGAAGGTGGATTTGTCCAACACTTAACTTCCCCCACAACTTTCTTGGATCCTATGGTCCTCTCTATTTTGGGAGTTCTCCTCGGAGAATTCTGACCATTCAGTTTCCTCCTCAAGAACCTCTGGCTCAAAATTGACTCTACGGTCCTTCTCTGGGGCGTGACTTCTACATAACAACTTGAGCTTCCCTCTTTCTCTTGAATTATTCAAAGCCCTAACCCTTCTGATCTTTATTCGCAAACTCAGGTCTTCAAGGAGACTCCTACATGCACTCCTTGTGGAAATCCTTCAAATACTTCAGCGTACTTGAACTCCCGACTCTATGCACTTTCTCTGCAATAGCAGTCCTTCGATCTCTCAACCTTAGTTGATAAGTTCTAAGGTCTCGACCAGTCTGCGCACACCTTGCATGACTTATGTGCTTGTCTTGCACTTCTGATAGAATGAGAACAACGGTATCTCTCCTGAGATTTCAAATATAAACTTTGAACCTTTGTCACGCACTCCTTGCGGATGTTTCACTGCACTCCTTGCAGGAAATTCTCTTAGGAAGAGAAACAACTGAAACTCATTCTCTTTCTCTCTCAGAATTTAAAAATTCAACATGAAAACATACATTCACACACAACATAATAAAAAATTCATGACAGAGAGAGTAAGAAACTGTAAGCAGACCATTCAACAAGTATACACAAAAAACATCATAACACCATGAGTCTGAATCAAAGCTTCATATATTAATTCAAGCTTCTGTACATGGGTTCTCCTCTACAACTCTTCTACTACAACTCTCTTCTTCTCTATGCTAATGTGCTTGATGATCTAATTCTGATTGATACAATGATACAAAGATGAGGGTGTCTATAGTCGTTTTCCCTCCTGTTCCTAAAACTTTCTAATCTGGAATTTAAATCTACCTACTTTCATTAACTAGGCATAAATTCCTTTTACATCGATAGATGAGAGAAGATTTCTCAATATATGTTTATAATCACTTATTCATAAATGCGCATACGCCTTCCTTAACTATTTCATTAATATTCCTTCCTTAGTCTTTCAAAATATTTCAAAACATTCTCAACATGTGAAAAAATGCATTGCGCTCATCCCAGCTGTCTTCCGCCTCCATGCTCGCTTGTTGTTGGTGATGCTCCTGCATCATACTCCCTCACTTGAAAATTTTCATGGAATCCTGTTCATGATTTCTTGCATGGTCTATCCATGATTTTGAATCTCTGCTTCATTCTCCCAACTAGCATCTTCAATTGGATGTCCCTTCCATTTGACCAAGTATTCAAAATACTCTTTTATCTTGGTCCTCTTGCTGATTCTCTTGTCAAGTATACTTTCCATCTGTGGATTTTCAGCTATAGGAATTTATTTAGTCCACAGAACCTATGTTTGCTCACTGTCTGCTCCTGCTTCTTTAGCTCTGTAAGGGTACAAATCTGAGATGTTGAATATCGGTGAAATTTCGATTCCATTGGGTAATTTGATCTCATATGAATTTACCCCAAATTTCTTTATGATCTTGCATGGTACAATCTTCTTCATTTTCAGTTTGTTATATGTTCCCCTTGGGAACCTTTATTTCCTCAGATGTGCAAGAATCAAATCACCAACTTCAAACTGAAGTTCCCACCTGTGTTGATCTGCTCTGCGTTTATACTCTTGACTCGAATTTTGCAATTGTTCCCTCACTTGGCTATGAAGTTCCTTCATTGCCTCTGCAAAATCCTCTACACTAACACTTCTAGTTTCATTCTGTTCTGAATCATTCAATTCAGAAAATACCCTTGGCTACATTCCATACACAATTTGGAATGGACTCTTCCATGTGCTTCTGTTAAGTGAATCATTGTAAGCAAATTCCGCATGTGGCAGAATGTGAACCCATTGACTGTGGTGTTCAGTCACTAGGCTCCTTAGCAAATCTCCCAAGCTCCTGTTCACAACTTCTATTTTCCCATCCATATAAGGATGATAAGCTGAGATAAATGACAAATTTTTCCCCAACTTCTTCCATAAAGTCCTCCAGAAATGTCCCACGAACTTGGTGTCTCGATCTGAAACTATACTTCTTGGTAAGCCGTGAAGTCTGACAACTTCCTTGAAAAACAGGTTCACAGTATGAGTTGCGTCACTAGTTTTCTGACATGGTATAAAATTTGCCATCTTTGAAAATATGTCTACCACCAAAAAGATTGAATCAAATCCTCTTTGCATTCTTGGCAGCCCCAATATAAAATCCATGCTCATTGCATCCCACAGCCTCTCAGGTATGGGTAACGACTAGTATAACCCTGTGTTCTGCCTTTTTCCCTTTATGTGCTGACAAATTCTACATCTGTCCACAAATATTTTGACATCTGTCCTCATCCCTGGCCAAAAATATGAGCCATTTAATTTCGAGAACATTTTTTCATGACCGAAATGTCCGACCAATCCTCCACTATGTTTTTCTTTCAATAGATTCTCCCTCATTGAGCATTTTGAAATACATAATTGATTGCCTCTGAATAATAATCCATCCTGGATCATATATTTGGTCCACTGGCTTCTGTCCCTGAGAATTGGATTCTCAGATGCCTCATACGCCTCTTTAAAATATGGACCATCCCTATACATTTCTTTGAGATTATCAAAAACCAAAGTTTTGACTCTAAATTCTTGTATAAGCAAACATTTCCTGCTCAAAGCATAAACAACTTTGTTAGCAGTTCCAGAAATATGTTTAATTACAAAAGTAAAATTCTGCATGTATTCAACCCATTTAACATGTCTTTGGTTCAACTTCTCCTATTGAGTCACGAATTGTAAGGCATGATTATCACTGTACAAAACAAAATCTTTAGGAACCAAATAATGTCTCCATTTCTTCAACACTTGTATGACTGCATAAAATTCTTTGTCATATGTGGAGTACTTAACCTTTGCTTCATTCAATTTATCACTAAAGTATGCGATCGGTCTATCATCTTGGCTCAAGACTGCTCCAATTGCAAACCCACTCGCATCACACCTGACCTGGAACGTCTTGTTAAAATCTGGCAAAACCAGAATCGGTTGCTCAGTGATCTTCTTCTTCAGCAGATTGAAGCTCTTCTCTGCTTCCTCTATCCAATGAAAATATTTGTGTCTTTTCTTCACCGTGTCCATCATCGGTGCGCTAATCCCATTGAAATTTCGGATGAATTTCATGTAGAAACTTGCATAACCATGGAAGCTTCGAACTTCAAATATACTCTTCGACGATGGCCAATTCTTAATTGCATTTACCTTTTCTGGATCCATCTTCAACTCATTTGCAGAGATAACAAAACCCAAGTAAATGAGTTTTGTCCTCATAAATGATGATTTCTTCATATTAATCAACAATTTCTCTTGCTATAATCATCTCATCACTGCAGGTAAATGCTGCAAGTGTTCTGCTTCTGTTTTGCTGAAAATCAATATATCGTCAAGATATACAATGACAAATTTCCCAATGAATTCCTTCAATACTTTGTTCATCAATCTCATGAAATTACTGGGCGCGTTTGTTAAGACAAATGACATAACAAGCCATTCATACAACCCCTCATTCATCTTGAAGGTTGTCTTCCATTTGTCACCTTCTCTCATACAAATTTGATGATATCCTCTTTTCAAATCAATCTTTGAAAAAAAAATTGGTCCACTCAAGCAATCCATCAAATCATCCATCCTTGGCAAAGGAAATCTATATCTAATGGTAATATTGTTGATTTCCCTCGAGTCCATACACATTCTCCAACCTCTTTCTTTCTTTGGGCTGAGCACTATCGGAACAACACATGGACTCAAGCTTTCCTGAACCAATCCTTTGTCCATTAAGTCCTGTAATTGTCTCTTGACTTCTTCATTATCCTGTGGCAACAATATATATGTTGTTTTGTTTGGTAAATTGGCTTCAGGTATAAGATCAATATGATGGCTTATACTCCTAATAGGTGGCAACGAACAAGGTAATTCGTCCAATACTATATCAGCAAATTCTTCCAGTAACTTCTAGATTTGTTCTGGCAAATCATCTACTCTTGTACTGGTTAAAACAATTCTAGGCTTCCTGACCACAATAAATTGTGTGTCATCCTTTTTCTTAACCTCCTTAAGAAGTTCCTTCCCACTCATGAGAAGTACAATGTTTCTCACCTCTGGTTTTACTTCTTTATCCTTAATCGACAACAACATGTGAGTCCTTCCATTCTTCTCCAGGGTGTATGTGTTCTTTCTCCCATCATGAATCACATTCCTGTCATATTTCCATGGTCTACCTAGCAATAGATGACAAACATCCATGGGAATGACATCACATAGTATTTCATCCTTATATCCTCCTATTTTAAATTCAACTAAACATTGTTTAGTGACATTTACCTGATGTCCTTTTTGTAACCACGAAACTCTGTATGGGCTTGGATGTTCAATAGTCCCTAGCTCCATATTTTCTACCATCTCTATAGAAACGAGATTGTCTTCACTACCACTGTCCACGATACCTTTGCATACCCTATCTTTGGTCTTGCAAGCAGTCTGAAACAGTCTGTTCCTTTGGGTTAGGTTCTCTGCCTCCTTCTCTGGAGTTAAGAGAACTTTTCTCATCATCAGTGATCTTCTGCCCTTAGCATCTTCTGCCTCAACATTCGGTCCTTGTGCTTCGACAATGTGAGTTTCACCTCCTTCTTTATTTCTATCTGGACATTCATAGGATTTGTGTCCATTTTTCCCACAGGTAAAGCATTTTATTTCTCCACCTCTGCCTCTTCCTCTTCCTCTGGTTCAAGGAAAAGTATTTCTATCAGCGTACTGTCCTCTTTGTGAGCTTCCACCTCTCTTAGTTTGAGTTTGAGGTTTCTTCCACTCTTCTTTAGGTTTCTGATTCTTGTCTTGGGCAGTTGTTTTTCCCCTGTCTTGACTTCTGCCTCGACCTCTTTGAACTTGCTTTCGGCTCAGCTTCTCTTTAGCTTTCAGATCCATTTGATAAGCATATTCCATCATCCGAATGGTCATCATGCTCATCTCATATTGAATGTCATATTGTAGACCATTCATATACCTAGCAAATTTTTCATCATCACTTTCCCGATGACCTTCTCTGATGTTTATCTTGTAGAATTCCTTAGCGTATTCTTTTACTGAACTCAACTTCTGCCCCAAATTCTACAATCTCTGAAACAAAGTAATTTGATAATCCTTGGGTATGAATTTTGCCTTCATCTTTGCAACCATTCTATCCCGCTTTTGATTTTTTGCTTGCCTTTACAGCATCTGTCAACCTGCAGTTCATCCCACCATAATGTTGTATGTACTTTAAGTCTTGTGACAGTATGTTTAACCTTTTTGTCTTCCTCAATATCCTCATAATCAAAATATTTATCCAAAGCTCTAATCCAATCCAGAAGTTCTTCTACATCCAGGTTTCCTTCATATATTGGAATGTCCATTTTCGCTCTGGCACCTATCCTTGCAACAACCCTGAATAGGCGTTCTTTCGCAGCATATTTGACTACAACTTCTTCGTTTCTGGCTTCATTTTCACTTTTAGATTAATTTATATCCCTAGTATCAATTGTGCGCCTCTGTGTTGTCTCCATGGAATAAATCCTCGTATGTAATTCACACATCTCTCTTTCCCTTTTCGGATAAGGAAATTGCTTGTCTCTTCTTCTTGGCATTTCCCTTTCCTCTGGTGGATCAGGTATTTTCCTATCTCTTCTTCTTGGTGACATGGATGTAAAATTCCTCTTTTCTCTGCTACAGAAAGAAAATAAATCTTTCTATGCTCTGATACCACACTGGTGCAGAGCCCCAACCCTCAGGTCAGAGTCCGCACAGGATCTTTCAAATTCATCCCCTTAGAGTCTGACTGGCTCTTCAATTTCCTCTTCAGGAAATTTATTCACACACCCAACTGAGTGTATGTCACAAGTCCTTATGATTTATGCTCATGTGATCTTTGCACTGGCTTGAACTCCACGATCAACACCCAACTAACTGTGGGACTTTCCCCTTTTCCTTTCGGGATACTGGATTTCGCGAGTTTGCGAATACTGTTGTTGAGCGCCTTACCTATTCGACCATTGAAACCCAAAATACCAAACACTAGACCCTTATAACCACTGAATTGAGCTTTCCACTCGTCATGATGTCGGCATTTGCAATGATGTGAAACTCTGTCTCTTGACTCTCGGAGTCCCGAAATCCGAATTGTCGAAATGCTCCTCCACAGTTCCTTCGCATTTCACATTTTCAGTACTTCTTATGTGGAGTGCTCTGCTCCTTATCAATGGGAATGATGAAATGTCAATTCCCGAAATGCCAACAAATATCCTGCCATGATTTCTGATTTTGAGCTTTCCTCCCCACTGTGTCTCGATCACTCGCCCTCAGGACCTCCGAAAACCCGAATTCTGAAGTTCTGAAATTTCGAACTTATCACTCTTCACCTTTATACACAAAAACTCTTTTCGCGTTTTGGGGATTTGATCAACCAAAGGTTTCGTCCACACTTCAGACTTATGACCCCCAAAATTTCGAAATGATCTCGACGGTCCAATGATCGAAATCAATGGTCCACATTAAATCCTGCCTTTCGAAGGTGGATTTGTCCAATGCTTAACTTCCCCTGCAACTTTGTTGGATCCTACGGTCCTCACTATTTCGGGAGTTCTCCTTAAAGAATTCTGACCGTTCAGTTTCCTCCTCAAGAACCTCTGGCTCAAAATCAACTCTGCAGTCCTTCTCTGGGGCATGACTTCTACACAACGACTTGAGCTTCCCTCTTTCTCTTGAATGATTCAAAGGCCCTAATGCTTCTTATCTTTCTTCGCAAACTCAGGTATTCAAGGAGACTCCTACACGCACTCCTTGCGGAAATCCTTCAAATACTTTGGCATACTTGAACTCTCGACTCTATGCACTTTCTCTACAACAACATTCCTTAGATCTCTCAACCTTAGTTGATAAGTTCTAAGGTCTCGACCAGCCTATGCACACCTTCTAGGGATTTTGCGCTTGTCTTGCACTTCTACTAGAATGAGAACAACGGTATCTCTCCTAAGCTTTTAGATATAAACTATGAACCTTTGTCACACGCTCCTTGCGGACGTTTCACTGCACTCCTTGCAGGAAATTCTCTCAGGAAGAGAAACAATTGAAACTCATTCTCTTTCTCTCTCAGAATTTAAATATTCAACATGAAAACATACATTCACACACAACATAATAGAAAATGCATGACAAAGAGAGTAAGAAACTGTAAGAAGACCATTCAACAGGTATACATAGAAAACATCACAACACCATGAGTCTGAATCAAAGATTCATATATTAATTCAAGCTTCTGTACATGGGTTCTCCTCTACAACTCTTCTACTACAACTCTCTTCTTCTCTATGCTAATGTGTTTAATGATCTAATTCTGATTGATACAATGATACAAAGATGAGGGTGTCTATAGTTGTTTTCCCTCCTATTCCTAAAACTGTCTAATCTGGAATTTAAATCTACCTACTTTCATTAACTGGGAATAAATGCCTTTTACATCGATAGATGAGAGCAGATTGCTCAAGATCTATTTACAATCACTTATTCATAAATGTGCGTATGCCTTCCTTATCTATTTCATTAATATTCCTTCCTTAGTCTTTCAAAATATTTCAAAACATTCTCAACATGTGGAAAAATGCATTGCGCTCATCCCAGCTGTCTTCTGCCTCCGCGCTCACTTGTTGTTAGCGATGCTCTTGCATCAATTTGAAAAGGAATGAAAAGCAGCATGCAGGAGAAAAGGAAGGAAAAAAAACATGCATGCATGAAAGAAGGAAAATCACGCATGAACTATGTGTTGTCATGAGTTGTAATGAGTCATAATGTGTTTTCATAGGGTTTTGGGTAGGGTTTTTGAGATCTAAACTTTTTCTATAAATATTTAGTGGCTTGGGAAGAATAGGCGGTTGAGTGAATAGGAAGTTGAAGGCTAGGTTGTTGTTGTTGTTGTTGAGAGAGCGGGCTAAGAATGAGTGAGAGTCTATTTATGAAGGTTTAGGGAGGGTTTTGCAGAGAGAGGATTTCACTGCAGAGTGGCTAGGAAGGATGGGGAAGGATATCATTATATATCTATTGTAAGCACAGTGTGAAAGCCTAAGATGATTGCAAGACTAATAATAAAGAATCTAGTTGTTGTGGACATAGCCCAAGAATTGGGCGAAACATCTTAAATTCTATGTCTGAATGTCTTTTTATGTGATTGTTCATTCATGTTCTATTTATGCATATATAGATATAGATATGTTTATTAGATGATTGATGTGTAGTAATTATGAGTGTTATAGTGAATAGTTTGTGTTGCAATATTCGTCACAATTGTGCTACATTGATAAAGTTTAATATTTAATCAAGGGAAAAGAGACACATAATACTACACACAGGGTA